>JAVBJF010000284.1:0-488311 GCA_033439095.1 Pseudococcus viburni | reverse complement strand
GCATTTTTTTCATTCAAACGGCCTTCCGCTCTTGCATAAAATTTAAAAAAAAATATTAGTTTATTTTTAGAACTCGTAATTTTAGATTACAATTTTTTCAGTAAAAAACTTATTTATAAAACAAGTTTATTTTTTTTCAGTTATTTGAAGCATATTTTTAAACTCGTGGCTTCAATTAAAGATTTATTAAGGGTTAAAATGCGCCGGCCGATTTCGGCCGCTAGAGACGCAATCTCTACCGGGAAAAATTTTTCATGCTCCTTTTCACAGATAAACAATTTGAGACGAAAATGACAACCCTACCGGCAAAACTAGCGGAGAAAATTGAAAAAAAACGAAATAGCATAGTAGTACAGTCATTTTAGGTTTTGACCCCAAAAAAATTAGCAGAAAGGGGAAGTTTCGTAGGAGGGTATGTATTTTAAGATTCCGGAACTTCCCTAAAATTAGTGCATAATTTAGTCCTCCTTTTGAGGAGTAAGGGAGTTCAAATTTTGTTTTTTTCGTCGATAACTTTCGAAATTACGCACTAATGAAAAAATAGTTGAAACAAAAGTTGTAGAGAATTAAAAAACGAACAATTCATTTTCTCTCAGGATGTAGGGCTCAGAAAAAAAATCAAATTAAAAATTTTCCATTACCTCAAATAATTACCAATAATCGGGTTAATCGAGTTTTAGGAGCGGTTTTTTTTTTTACATCCCATTACTAAGTAGAATAAGAAAAATGTACAACCGACCCCTCATTCACAATATGGGGGGGGGGCTGGTGGTCGAAATGGGAACCAAAATTTCGATATTTTTTTTTTTTTTATTTTATCAATTTTGAATTCCTCAGAAAAAAAATCACAAAAAATGATCATACGACTCAGAATTTGATGTGGTGGTGGAGGAAGGATCCACTGTATTTTTTAAAAGCAATTTCTGACGTTTTTCACCTATAAGTCTTGATTGGAGGAATTTGAAAAAAAGTGGTCAAAATATGACCTTACCATTGATGAAAAAATGTTCAGAAAAAAAAGTATTCTCAGCATATGTAGAGAGGAAAATAAAGTTTGAGTATGATTTTCTTTTTTATGGGGGGGGGGGGGGGGGGGTTATTCTTTATGAAAAAAAATGAAAAATTGGTCACTTTTTCGAAATAGGCACTTTTGCCTGGTAAAAAAGTCACTAAAGGCCACATTTTCCCCCAAAATCTGCGTGGCATGCCTGTTTGTATTTATTCGCAATATCCTTTACTTGACTCAGAAGTACCTAATCGAATCGATTGTAGGTAATTTGGGGACACTTTAAGAAGGTACCTACTAAGCCGGCGGATGCGGCTACTTACATATACCCCTTGAGCAAGCGACGCACCGAGCTACCAAGAGAGAGGAGACTTTAACCAACAAACAAAAATAATACATAAATCAAGTCGTTATACACAGGTGGTTCAAACATACAGAATATGGCAAAAGCTTATATGCAAATCGGTCCACACAGTTTACCTAAGGACGAAGATACTACTGGTGCTGTGTGGCCGGAGCACTAAACACACCCCTTGCCAGAAATTTCAAAAAAAATACAGAAATTTAGCTTAGAAACAATAATAAAAATTTGAAAAGAGGGGGAAAATGGTTTAAATTTAGGTATTAATTACAAAAATTATAGCTTGGATAGGCATCTACTTTAAATCGCATTTTACATCTTACTCAGTAGGGTAAAAAATGGAATAAAAAAGGATTTATGATTTAAAAAATAAACATTTAAAGATAAAATTGGTAATAATGTATGAAACGTACTACCTTTCAACTTACATTATTCGGATTGATATTCTAGGTATACAAAATTGTGGTTTCATGGATGATAGTAGCAAATTTGTACAATTTATGGTAGGGAAATAGAACTTTCCGTCCCTTCCAGAGCGTAATATCTGGCATCCTCTACTTGTTTATTGGATCACTTTGAATTTCCTTTGGTCAATCGGACCCAGTACTCTTTTATTACTGAATCAGTTGTAAACTGGATTTTGATTGTAACTTTTCTTTGGGTTGCGTATGGTTCGTTATGTAACAAGAAGGCAGTTCAACACTACCATATTGAAAACAGTGACTTCTTGCACATTTACATGATTTTGAAGTTGTTAAGATCTTTCAATTACTAGGTAGGGACCATGTAGTGGCTGCAAAGGTTTCCTCACAGCATCATGATGTAGAAAACTGAGTAGCCTTTTGTAAACTCCAGGATGAATGAAAGTTTTTGTTGTTCCATTTTTGGTGTTGGATGTTGGTTGTAATGACCTGCATTGTTTCCATCAGTAATTTTAAAAATTCGGAGGCATCTGTCTATTGGAGTTGAGTCAAAAACATTGGCCAGGAAGGCGCCAGGATTGTCCGAATACAAGGTTGCTAAGGTGCGGCATTTAAATACAGTGATGATCACAATCCGTAAACTATTAATACAGGACGGTGTAGTCTTATCCACCCAATTATTAGTCAGTGACACATTAATGAGGCCTGAGCGAGGGTTGCCCATCTCCCAATTTTTCCGTTTGCAATCGGATGGTACGCACGTAGTCGCATTTTCTTGATGCTAATAGCTTGCTAATGCTTTAAAAAGATGACTCGAATTGTCTTCTTTGTTGTTGTTATTTTTTTCAGGGACTCCAAATATGAGTATCCAGTTTCTAAAATGCTTTTGCTATCAGTTTCGGCCATCATGTCTGGTACAGGTATAGCTTCTGGCCAGCGAGTAAAACGGTCAATCATTGTGACTATGGATGAGTTGTTTTGTGATGGTCGGAAGCAGTCAACGAGATCGATATTGACATGTCGAAATAGAACTTTGGGTATTTTGAATTCTGCCACAGACTCTTTGATGTTTGTTCTGATTTTTGGCGTTGACATGGAATGCAGCTTGAGGACCCAATTTGAATGTCTTGTAAAACAGGCCAGATGTAGCGGTCTCTGACCATGTTGATTGAAGCTTTTTCACAGGATGAGATAAAGAGTGACAAAGTTGGAAAGCTTGTTCCCTGAATTCGGCTGTAAAAATGGACGAATGACGAATGAGGCAATCTCACACCCAAATTTGCTCATTTGATCTGGAATTTTCACAGTTGAGATTGAATTTTTAGATTTGGATCTGTAGAATATTCTGAAAAAAGTTCTGGTCAATAGTTGTGCTATAGCTAATTTTGAATAATCCAGATCAGAGTTTTTGGATTTCCTCAATTCGTGTATTTTCTTTTTTTCCATTTGAGAGAGCGTCGGCTTTAGGCGCGTTTTTTCGAACCATGACGAACATGTTGAATATCAGTGTAAATGAGAAATGAGTCAAGTGTCGAAATGTCGAGGGCCGATGCTTTTTCTTCGGGTTGGTCGTGAAATGCATAAATTAATGGTTTCATGCATCGGATATAAAGTGAAATGTCGCCTCAAGATATTGGCGAACGAACGAAAATGCTTGATCTGCCAGCATAAACAGGCACGCAGTTCTCGATCGTAAGCACTATATTTTGTCTTGAGAATTATTGAGGTTTTTGTTTGGAAAAGAATGCTATTGGTTGCACAAAAACTGTCACCACGTTTCTGTCCCTGTAGGACTGCTCCCATTGCTCGATCTCGATGCGTCTGTCATGAGAGACCAGTTCGAGGTCAGGATCGGGCTAGTGTACAGCAGAGTTTGCTACATATTGGTCTTTGTGTAATTCGAAAGCTGCTTCAGTTTTCAGGTGTCCTCCAAGGCACAGGGTCGTTTATCATTTTTCTTTGAATTTTGGTAACTCGTTTAAGGTTGCTTGTGCTTCGGCAGCTTTGGTACACAAAATACGTTATAGAAATTTATTTATAGCCATAATTTGTTCTCTTTTAGTTTCAACACGATTAGTTCTAGGTTCTTATAAATTTTTAATTTTTCTCAACTCTTCTCCGGGGTAAAGGGGCTAATTCCACTTTCACTGACATTTATAACCCAGGAAAGGTACTGAAGTTGCTCCAAAAGTACATTTTTCCATGTTTAATTACCAATCCATATTCCCCTAGTTTTTGGAAAAGGAGTCGTAAGTGTTCTCTGTGCTCTTCCTCGGTATCGGAAGCGATCAAAATATCATCCAAATAAGCATAGCAGAAATCCAAAAATCTCGTAATATGGTCATTATGGATAAAACGTTGGAAAGTTGAGGCAAGCGTTTTTCAAGCCAAATGGCATCGCTGTAAATTCAAAACAATCCAAACGGTGTAATATTGCAGTTTTATGAACGTCATCTGGATGTACGAGTATCTGATTGTATGCTCTAATTAAATCGTTTTTGAGAAGAATTTTTTCTGGCGAGTAACGTATTGAAGGTCTGGATATGTGGCACAGGATATCGGTCTGGTTTTGTCTTTGCATTCAAAGCACGATAATCGCCAGTTGGTCTCCATGAGTCACCTTTTTGAGGCAAGATGTAGGGGGACTTGACCAGTCGCTTTTTGAGGGGCGGCATATTCCCATCTGCATCATTAAACGAAATTCATTTTCGAAAATTGGAGTCTCCTTGGTGATAATCGACGAGCTCGAGCTCTCGCAGGTGTGCCTGTCGGTTATAATCCGGTGGAAAACACCATGTTTGCGAGGTTTATTGAATGCTGCAGTTTTTACGATTTGTCTGGGAACTCTTTTAAAATATCGGCGTATGGGGACTCTTGAATTTATAACTTTGATACTCTCATATTCAGTGTTTGTATCTAGAGTACCTCTTGATGTTAGATGAGTTGTTGCCATCAATTAATCTTTTATGACATAAATCTACCCAAATATTATTTTTGGCAAGAAAATCTGCTCCAATAATCGGCTGTTGAACATCGGCGACGGTGAATTGCCAAGGAAAACTTCGACGGAAACTAGTGAGACATGTAGGGATCGCTCACCATAGGTATCAATTCGACTGTTATTGGCTGCGTACAATTTTTGAGGTCTTTGACGTGTTTTTTTTTATCTTCTGGTTTCGGAGGAATTACGGAAATGTCGGCGCCGGTATCGATTAAAACAAGACTAATCCAGTTTTTCGATCACGGATTACAAGTCTATGTTGAGCTGGACCCGATGATTGGATTGTGTCGCTGGGCTGTTGGCGCAACGACGACAAATTAGTTTTCTTGAATCATTTTTGGTTTTTAAAATCGCAAGGCTCGTCACATTTTGTAAGCCCTTTTTGCCGAATTTATAGTGATAGTAACAGGTTGGAAATCTTTCTGGGTCTCTGGCACGATTTCTCGAGTTGGAATCTGGATCTGGAACGATATCGTTACTTGAGGGCCTTTCCTGGAGTTCATTGACTGTCAAACCTAAGTTCCTTAAGTTCTTTCAACAGTTCAGTAGTTGGGTCAGTTTGGGTTGCTCGAACAGCATTAACTGAATAAGTTCGTTTCAATTCTGCTAACTCGTTTGCCACGGTTTGAATCATACCTATTAGTGTTGCATAATCTGCTTGAGTCTGTACTGCATTTACGGTAGTCACGGTATGTTTGATCAATTTATCAGCTAGTATGCCAAATCATCGAGTTTAACTGTGGGAGGGAGATCCATCAAAGAATCAATTTAACCATTGGTGGAAGGTGTCTGAAGAAAAACTGTTTTAAGGAATGTATCTGTTACCTTCTCACCAGCTTCGTTACGCATTTCCTTTAAAAAATTGATGGTGTTTTATCACCCATTTGCATTTCGTTTAATAATTTTTCGGTTTTTTCATCGTCAGATTGTTCATATGCTCGGATTAATTCTTCTTTAATTGTGGTGTACGGTGTAATCTCTGGCTTTGCAAGAATAGTTTTTCCTAACCATTAACATAGCTTCAGGGTCGACTAAGTTGAGCAGAACATGATCATATTTTGTGTCTTCAGTGGTAATTCCAGAGTTTCTAAATTGAGTTTCCAATATTTTAAACCAAAGCAATGGATCTTGCTTATTGAAAGGAGGTGCTTTAACTGCCAATTTATTCAGTGATAATAAAGCATCATTTATGTTGTCAGTTGCCATTTTAACAAAGAATGATTGATCAAACGGCATAAAATTATAAATTTCTGGTTAAAAATTCAGGTATCTCGGTAATTGACTGGAAAAATAGAGAAAAAGGTTGCTGGACACTGGCAACACTGGTGGTGAACTGCAGTGGCTGGGTAACAGTGGTAGACAGCTGTAGAGTTGGTGGGTTACAGTGTACTAGATCACAGCTGATGGCAGAGCAGGTACAATACTAGCCACTGGAGAAGTTGTTCAGGTTCGCGGAAGAGACGCGGTGAGGTACACTTTCGGCAGGTACACTTTTGGCTGGTACACTTAAGGCTGGTACACTTTCGGCAGGTACACTTTTGGACTGGTACACTTTATCGGATCGCGGTAGGCAACGAGGAGCGGTACACTCGCGGAAAACACTCTCGGTACTAGGCACGGTACATTTCAAAGTCGCGGTCACCAATGTAGGTAATTTGGGGGAAACTTTAAGAAGGTACCTACTAAGCCGGCGGATGCGGCTATCTTACCTATACCTCTCTGAGCAAGGCGACGCCACCGAGCTACCAAGAGAGGGAGACTTTAACCAACAAACAACACATATGATACAAAATCAAGTCGTTTATTACACAGGCTGGCTTCAACATACAGAATATGGCAAAAAGCTTATATGCAAATCGCCACACAGTTTACCTAAGAGAAGCTACTCTGGTGCTGTGTGGCGAGGCACTACACGATCAAAATTACCAGCTAATATTTTACTCGAATTTTCTCAATAATTAGCATAATCGTATGAGAAATAACCACATCGTCAAACATTTTAACAACATTCCACGAGTCATGAATATGTCAACACTGCTCGCTTCATATACTTACGCTAGCTATCTGTATTAGTAAGGATTTCTAGTTTACTTGATTGCAAATGCGAATGTATAGGAAAAATGATGAACTACCGTACAAAGTACGACGTCGTTAAAATGTCGCCGATATTGTGAAAAACGAGTTGATGAATTACTTTTGCTTACTGCGTTAATCCTTCATCGCAACGCAATACTAGAGGAGTGCTACTTTAGATGTATACTAAATTTCGTAAATTTATGACGCTTGACAGGGTATAGGTCTAGGTATACCTAGATACGTAGTTTCTGGTACACCTCATCATATGTACGTGGATGGATTGGAAAGCTGTATCATTGGTGGTGTATGAAAAAGTAATAGAAAATTGACCTTTCGAAAAATTCGTCTGTCATATTTGTTGAAAATGTAATTTTCTATAATACACTTGGCTGCGTTGCCTTGCGTTATTTAGGTACCTATAGATCTTATATACAGCCCTTGGGAAATGATATGGTATTTAACCTTTGCATTTCGCGGTATAGGTATACTTAGTTATATGTGCATACGTAGATAAATGATACGAAATCGCAAGATTTTCCGACATAAATGGAAATGTTTGTTGGTTAAAGTATAAGGGGTATTTGTAAATAGGGAATAATTTCGGCGAATTATATAGCTGTTAAATACATTCACGAAATGTACTTTTCGAAAATGTGTCTAACAGTACTGCAGGTCATTATTTCGTCATGTATTTTGCTTGCGCATCCTGATCACTTGCATTTGTCCTGAATTTTTGTCCTTTCATGTTTGAATAATTTTTTTTGGTGAAAATTTTTTCATTTGTCGATTTACGTAGGTAGGTACCTAACTATTTTTTTTTCAAAATTTTATAAAATCAAACTTTTTTGTGTGGAAATGTAATATTTTTCGAAAATTTCAGCTCTACATCCAACATAGGTATCCATTTCTTCAAAAACTATTGTTTAAAAAATTGACGTGATGAGACAAGTGTTATATCCATAAACACTTACCTATTAATAGAGGCGATTTAGCATCTTTTTGGGAAAAACATTTTTTGCAGGGTTTCAAAAACGCCAAAAAACGAAAACGAAAAACGGAAAAACGTTATTTTTTAGCATTTTTAAAAACGAAAAAAAAAAACAAAAACTGAATTACATAGTAAAATAGTGATAAACAAAAACAAACAAATTTTTTTTCGTTTTCTTTTGTTTTCCATTTTTTAAGGTTTTTGAATACATTATAGACAAAATCACACATATACCTTAGGGATTTCTATCATTGAATTTTTTCAAAAAATATCATCTTGCAAAATGCTTCAATTTTTGGTTAAATGTCAATTAATTCATGCAAGAAATACGTATGAGAGAAATCCGCGAAAAAATAAATAGAATAAAAATGTTCTTCCAGTGTTTTTTTTTTACTAATTAGGTACCTACGTTTAACAATTTTTTTTCAGTTTTTGATTTTTTTTGCATTATGAAATAATGACTGTTTATTTTTTAATTCAGTTTATGAATAAATAATTGATTAAAAAACACGTCATTTTGTTCATTTCTTGCTCTTCTGATAAAATTTTCGACTTTTAATCGTTGTATTTCATTACTACGTATTCACATTTCTACTTTCAAAAAAAAATTCAAAGACGAAAAAAAACGTTTTTGAAAAACGAAAAAAAAGTTGTTGAAAAACGAAAAAAAAGTTTTTGAAAAACGAAAACTTTATAATTTTATTAAAAACGAAACCCGAAATTGTAAAAACGAAAACAAACACGAAAAAGAAACCCCAAAAATTTAACGTTTTTGAAACCCTGATTTTTTGGCGAGCAAAGCTTTTATTGCGGAAAATTGTCGAGAGTGGTCCCCTGAATAACTCTCAAGAGTTACCACTCCGCAGACCTCGGGCTAATTTTTTTTAGGGTGGTTCACCCCCCCACCCCCTCTCCCCAACCGTTTTTCTCATTATCTCCCCAGGGTTAGATTTTAGGGTAAAAATAGTTCAATATTTTTTTGTTCTGCACTCAATTTCCGACATTTTTTGTTCGAAAATTTGTTTTGTTTGACTATTAGCAGAGGAGATAGAGAGTCCTGAAGGAATGGGGTTTTGGGAAATATACAATTATTTGGAAACGTCATAACAGATAACAGGTATAAAATCCTATTAAACTGTACGTTTTGGTCATGAAAATATACCATATTTCGAAAGAGATTTTTCGAAATTAAAACATTAAAAAAATTAACATTTCGGTTAGAATTTTAAATTTTCAAAAAAAAATTGCGCCCTGTTCGGTCGGGCACATGTACACTTCCACTACAAACAGAAACGAAACAATGAGGAGGGGTGTGGAGGGATAGTTCACCCCTCCTCTTTGTCTTTCTCATTTATCAGGAGACTTGGTGATGATCTCGAATTAAATTTTCAAAAAATTTCCATTTTTTGAAAGGGGAGGAGGTCATTAAGGAATATATTATTCTTCTGCATGAAAGTCAGATTTCTTTTTTAGTAGGTAATATAAGTCGAAAAAATTTAATTTATCCCCCCCCCCCAAGATTTTTCTCCAAGTATCATCTTTGACTACAAAATATGAATTGAAAGTGGAAAATGAAAAAATTGTAGCTTTTTGTTTCCTCTTACATGGGCAGGGAGACGTTTGAAGTATGGGGGTTGAGAAATCTCAATTTCCCGACGATAGAAACTTTGAGAATAAATTATGAAATTTCAATTTTCAAAAATTCGTTTTGTGCAAAATTTTCCGCTTTCGTTTCTCTCGGACTCCAGAAATTTCCTTTTCCTAAAATAAGTGGTGATACAAATAGGTATTTTTAATAATTTCATAGCGTAAGTTTTTCCTTCTAAACTTTTCAAGACCAACCCAAAAAAAGCTGCAAATTGTCAGTAGGTACTGTAAAAAGCATATGCCCAGGCCACTGTGAGAAATCCTATCAAGCGCTGAGGAGAAGACAAAGAGGCATATGTATCTGTATGACATGCCTGGATCCACATTTTTGAAATTGACTGAGGTGAGGGTAAATGATTTCCCTATCTCTGTAAAGTTGAATAAAAATGTTGAAATATTTGAAAAATTTTAAAAACCAAAAACTCTAACGGAAAGAAAATTTTTAACACCCCCCCCCCAAAAAAAAATCGCGAAAAATTGGAAAAATGTCTTGAATTTTAATACACAAAAATTTTGTTATCCACCTTGCCATAGTTTGGCTATAGGTAACGAAATACATTCGAATGGACATTACGAGTATTTTTCTCCACATCTTTGAAATTCCGTAATTTGAGAAACACTGGGTGGAAAGTACCAAAAGTTCGAATACCGCGTATAACTTCACTTACCTTTAATTAAATCCTTTTTGGAACGTTTGTCTTTATAACTACATCTACACTATTACAATTCTACATCCCGCCTTTTTCTTATCAATGATTTCAACAAATTCGTGTCTTAATTCCACGTTGGTGCTTTAATTTTACCTCTCGTGTTATACTTCGAACACGAATTATCCGCAGAAATCGGTATTTCGTAAGATACACTATAACTAGGTACCTAGCTATCTACACGCAACCTTCACACGGTTGGTTTTTTTTAAGGTATCTAGTATCTACGCAAACGTTTATCAATTTATGATTTTATAGGTTGAACTTTATCCAACTAGATAATTTTTTTCTCTTTTTTAAAACTTATAATTCTTTTTTTTGCCAATTGCTTAAGGATAAAGTTTGAAAAAATCGAATGCGTGAGCAGTGGCGTCGCGAGTCGGAAGTTTTTTTTGGGGAGGGTGCAAAGTGAGTACAAAAACTTGGAATAACAGAAGGATTTTCGAGGGAAGGTGCAAAAAGGAACCTTTTTTTCGCACTGTTGCCTCAAATAATTCATATAATTGTGATTTTGTTCATGCCCGAGCGAGGGTTTGAAAAATTGAGTGTTAAATATGCAAAAAAGCCTATTTTCATGCTTTAATACTTCGAAAATCCCTATCTGATGCAATTGGGAGAGGAGGAGGGGTGCAAATACTTTGAACCCCTGTCAGATTTTTTTTGGGGGGGAGTGCAACGCATTCCACGTACCTCACCTTCCGACGCCACTGTGAGTGTATATAAATTAATGTATGTAACTGTGTATGCTAGATACTAGGGTGGGTCCAAAAACCCAAAATTTTGATTTTTGAAAAGTTACCCCCACAAAAGTTGTTGGCTGGATAGATTAGAAAAATGAAATAAAAAATTTCAAAATCGATTCATATCTTCCGATCGCAAAAGAGCCTTCAATTCCTCAAAAATTGCCAAAAATTTTGAAAAAATTTAAAATTGACTAAAATTAATTTTAGAGCTTCTGTAGTGACTATCTAGACAAAAAAGCACATTTTTTTGGAAAAAAAATCGATTTGATAACTTTTTTCAATTTTTTTCAGAGGTGAAGAAATATGAGTTTAAAAAAAACTATAAAACATGTTTTTTTTTCAAAAAAGTTGTGCTTTTTGCTTTAAATAGGCCCTAAATAAGTTCTAAAATTAATTTTAATGAATTTTGATTTTTTTTGAAATTTTTTAAAATTTCTGAAAATGTAAAATTTTTGACAATTTCCGAAGAATTGAAGGCTCTTGCGCGATCGGAAGATATGAATAG
The DNA here is from genome assembly GCA_033439095.1 of Pseudococcus viburni. Lineage (NCBI taxonomy): Eukaryota > Metazoa > Arthropoda > Insecta > Hemiptera > Pseudococcidae > Pseudococcus > Pseudococcus viburni. The sequence goes on along the minus strand of JAVBJF010000284.1, from coordinate 476,855 downwards.
ATTTTGAAATATTTTATTTTATTTTTCTAGTCTATCCAGTCGACAACTTTTGCCGGGGTAACTTTTCAAAAATCAAAATTTTTGGTTTTTCGGCCCACCCTACTAGATACATACATACCTACACTCAGATGAGATTTTTCCAGCTTAATGGACTTTTAAAAAAAATGTCTCAAAAAAATTATAGTCTGCGGTTGATTTCTATAAATTGTAATAGGTATCTTTAAGCGTTTCAGTCGTAGGCTCTAGATTTCTGTCTGGAATTCGCTGCAATGATGAATTAATCGATCAAAAGACTCGAAATTCGAAACAATATGCTCAAACAAAACAGTTGCCAAAGTTCATAAAATCACCATAAGTTTATTCTGGTTTTATCCTTCGTATCATAAGGTTATGTTATCAAAGGCTCTTGGGTAGCTAGGTACCTAAAAACTTTTCTTCATTTATTGCAGATTGATCTAAACGTATATTTCACCAGCCTCTTACCTACACTTAACATATTTCACATCACCGCAACTTCCTGCATGCTTCACGTTTTACTGCTTTGGAAAATTAAATCACGTTGAATGTTTTTCAGCAAGTTGGTTACATAGGTGAATTTTAGGATCTTGTCAAATAGCGGTTTACTGTTTGTGGTCGTTGGCTTTGGGAAAGCTTTCTTATCCAATTACCTTGAATATATTTAAACATGTAATTTATTTCGTTTTAAAGACTCAAATATTTAATTTTATTGTTTCCGTTTCAAACTTATTTTACTCGGCGATTTCCCCATAACTTATGAGTAGATATTTGAAAATAAAACGTACGAGTAGGTAAGGTATAATCTTTGGCTTGTTTCATTTCGATTTCCAACTTTATTTTTCTCGTTATTTTCCAATTTACAGGAGTCGGCGAAGATTGAAAATTTTAAATTAATTTTTCGGGTTTACTTTTTCATTGGTATTGATTAATTTGTTCCTTTTATTCGGCTCGTCGGTGGAATAACGAAGGAAGAAAAAATTCCAGTTATTCGTATTTTCAAACACAAGTGTGCGTTTGTTTAAACGAACGCCCAAACTGGTAGGTAGAATGTTTTCCAGGCAGAACGTATTGTTTGAATGTTCGACGATGAATAATTAGCGCGAATTGAAAACACGAAAGAAAAATTGAAAAGGTTAGGGTTTTCAATGGGATTTCAAACTTTTTTTTTGCCTCTCTTTATATTTCTCATTGTGCGATATCGCATCGGTTCAAAAAGTAATTTTCCATTTTGCCATTCGCGTTGTACACAGTGATAAGTAATACAGGTTGTAGAATCATCAAACCGAAGGGGCTGATTTTAATAAATGAACGAGCCGAGACAATACGATACGTGTATGCGAGTCGACGATTAGTTGGCAAATTACGGTCGCAAAAACAACCTCGATGCTGGAAGCTCGGCTAGCAACAAGTGCCATAGTCATACACCACCGATGGTTATCAAGTTTATATGTATGGCAGCGATGAAATCAGTCAATTTACAAATAACACGAGTATAGATTCAAATTAAGGCTTCGCAAACGCGTTTATTATGATCAACGAATGTATTATATGTTTCGCTCCGAGAGAAGGCCAAGTTTTCCGAAATATTGCCAGGGTGAACGTTTACGCGAGCGGGCAGGCGAAAGCCTCAAAACGACAACGTTTCATGTATAAGTAATTACACAGCCTAATTTTCGTCACGTATTTCCATTACTCTTGCGGCTTATATCTATGCAGCGGCTTAATTACGGTCTAGCGGGATTCCTACCTATTGATATTAAATTATCTTCAGGAGTATATAGCGGTCTCGTGGGAAATTTTGGATAAATAATTTACGCTGTACGATTACAATGTTTAACCAACGCAGCGTTTCGATGTCGATGTATGTACCGTGTTTGATGCGTATGTCTGGGTTGTTTATGGGGGCTTTCTTTTTACTCGACGATTGGAAAAATGCTGGCTATTTTTATACTTCGCCGGCATAGTCCAGGCAAATAAGAGAAAAAATGTACCAAACCCCCCAAAAATTATAGCCTGATTTTTTTTTCGCGTTTTACGTTCGTAATGGTCCACTACACAACATACTAAAATGGACACCCCACAATCCTCCGCTACCCCCAGGGGAGGGGTAAACGTTCGCTGAAAACCGGGTTTTCGTGAATATCTCCTCAAGTTAGCCTCAAAATTGAAAAGACAATCTTGTTCTACGCGTAATTTCCTATCGGAAGGGATTTTTTCTTTTTCAAAAACACTCACTTCCTTGACCAATAATTAAGGGTAAAAAACACTTATTTTTCAACAATTTACAGCATTTTTGGAAAAAAAATCGAAACTTTTGGGAATATCTCCTCAAAAAAGTCTCAAAATGGAAAAATGTTTATGAACAATCATGTTTTACGTGCAATTTCCTATCAGACAGGTTCATTTTTTTTCGAAAACACAATCTTCTTTGACCGAAAATAAAGGGTGAAAAACACCTACTTTTCCAATATTTACAGTATTTTTGGAAATTATGGAAATACGAAGCTAAAAGTACCCAAAATGAGTATTTTTTTATACATGTTGGTAGGGTATTCCAAAAAAAGTCACCGCAAAAATTTCAACCCCTACCGTCAATTAAGAGGGAGGTTATTGAAATTGAATACTGCATTTAAAAAATCGAAGTTGTGGAAAGAAAAAGTACTATAAACGCGATGTTATTGCTGATTATTGGTGATACGAAACATTTCTCTGCGTCGTAAGGATTCAAAAACGATATTTTCAGCTTCGTATTTCCATCATTTCCAAAAATACTGTACATATTGGAAAAATAAATGTTTTCCATCCTTAATTTTTCTGCAAAGAAGTGGGTGTAAAACGAACCTGTATGATAGAAAATTACACGTAGAACATGATTGTTCATAACCATTTTTCCATTTTGAGGCTTTTTTGAGGAGTTATTCCCAAAAGTATCGATTTTTTCCAAAAATGCTGTAAATTGTTGAAAAATAGGTGTTTTTACCCTTAATTTTTGGTCAAGGAAGTGAGTGTTTTTGAAAAAGAAAAAACCCTTCCGATAGGAAATTACGCGTAGAACAAGATTGTTCATAACTACTTTTCAATTTTGATGCTAATTTGAGGAGATATTCACGAAAACCCGGTTTTCAGCGGACGTTTACCCCTCCCCTGGGGGTAGCGGAGGGTTGTGGTAGTGTCCATTTTAGTATGTTGTGTAGTGGACCATTACAAACGTAAAACGTGAAAAAAAATAGGCTTTAATTTTTGGGGGTCAACTTCTAAAATGCCTGGGCTAGCATAAGGTATTGGATAATAGGGTGGATCGTGAAAAAAAGTTTTTTCGATTTAGCCAATTTTTTGATATGTGATGTAGATTCAGGGTGTCTGCTGACAAGATAAACAAAAAAAAAAAAAAAAAAATAGCTAGAATTTACCTTACAAGGGAGATATCCCAACCGCCGGTAAAATTTTGGACTGAAACAAAAATATATCGAAAGCATATCATACTTAAAATAACCTCATATCTAAAATTTCTGGTGCTAAAGTTCATTTCTCGAATTTTTACGAATTTTTGAAATTTCAAAATTACTTCATTGTCTGGAAAATATAAAAATTCGATCCAATCAACGAAAAAAGCTTAAATTTACATAAAATATATTCTATTTTTGATCTCCCGAATCGATTGGATTTGGTTTCGAGGCATTTTGGAGCTTCCAGAAAAGTTTGGAATTTTCCAGCACTGTAGAAAACCCCATTCCCATTTCCAATATAATTATTCAAAAGGCTCGAAAGTTGGGTATTTTCCAACTTTCTATTTTTTACCTCGTTGCGCACGCTGACAGTGAATTTTTAAATTTTTCCCAGAAAAATTTTCTGCCAAAAAATATGGATTTGAACTGGCAGGTACGAATTTCGATAAATTATGCTTTAGGTAATCGATGAAAATACCAAGTTGTGTTCTTCTGGAATAAAAAATCAATCTTCCTGCAGTACACACTCATAAAGGGGTAAGGGTAGGGGTTGTTTGAGGAGGGATGGAAAAGAAAAATTAGCAATGTGACGCTAAAAAAATTACCTGATAAAATCACAAAATCGGTGCATTCCATATGTTACCTACATTAAAGTGATATTGATTTTCATCCCTAAAATCACACCCCCTCATGCACTCGGAAAAATTATCCCAACCTCAAAGGTTCGAAAAAGTCGTGGGATAATCTGTGAAAAATATTTTCATCGTAAAAGTCATTTTACTCAAGGGAAACCCGGGGGATGATTTTTTTAGATGAAAAATTCATCCCAAAATTCATTTCAGCCTCAAAAGCTCAGAAACTCGTAAATTGTTTGTGGGATGAAAATTCATTGCAACAACCATCGCAGCCTGAAACGCTCAGAAAATCATGAAAATGCATCTGAAAATTCAACCCAAAAATTATCCCAGCATGAAAAACTCGGAGAAGTCGTGGGATGATTCTTGGGATGAAGATTCATTCCTATAACCATCACAGCTTCAGAGGGATAATAATTCATCTCGAAATTTACCCCATCAAAAGCTCGGAAAATCGTGGGATGATTTCTGGGATTAAAATTCATCCCTACATTTAACCTAAAATCAAAATCTCGGGGAAAATCGTGGAATGATTTTCGGGATAAAATTTCATCTCAAAAATTCATTCCAGCCTAAAATTCTCCGAAAATCATGGGATGATTTTTGGGACGACGAAAATTTATCTTAAAATTTGCCCCATCCTCAAAAGTTCGGAAAATCGAGGGATGATTTCTGGGATGAAAATTCATCTCAAAAATCAACGCAAAAATCATCCCAGTCTCAAAAGCTCGGGGAAAGCATAGGGTGATTCATAGGATGAAGATTCATTCCATTAATCATCTCAGCCTAACAGGTCGCAAAAATCATCGGATGATTTTTGGGATAATAAATATCTCATAATTCACTCCATCCTCAAAAGTTCGGAAAATCATGGGATGATTTCTGGACTGAAAATTCATCCCAAGATTCAACCCAAAATCATCTCGTTCTCAAAACCTCAGGAAAATCGTGGCACGATTTTCGGGATGAAATTTCATCTCAAAAATTCATCCCAGCCCAAAATTCTCAGACAATCGTAAAATGATTTTTGGGGCGAAAATTTATCTTAAAATTCATCCCATCACCAAAAGATTGGAAAATCATGGGATGATTTCGGGGATGAAAATTCATCCCATAATTCAACACCAAAATTATCCCAGTCTCGAAAAAATTTCATCTCAAAATTCATCCCCACTTGAAATTTTCAGAAAATCGTAGGATGATTTTTGGGATGAAAATGCATCCGAAAATTCAACCCAAAAATCATCCCAGCATGAAAAACTCGAAAAAGTCGTGGAATAATTTTTGGGATAAAAATTCATCTCAAAATTCATCCTGTTCTAGAAAGCTCGAAAAATCAGCCTCAAAAGCTCAGAAAATTCGTGGGATGATTTTTATGGATGAAAATTCATCCCAATATCCGACCTAAAAATTATACCAGTCTCAAAAGCTCATGAAAATTGTGGGATGATTTTTGGGATGAAATTTCATCTCAAAGTTCATCCCAGCCTGAAATGGTCAGAAAATCGTGGGATGACTTTTTGAATGAAAATCATCTCAGCCTCAAAATCTCGTAAAAATCATGGGATTATTTTCGGAATGAAATTTTTTTTTTATTAAATTTTTATTATACTGGGCGTGTGTAATTGCTAAGATTTTTACGCCCAGTGTGGAGAGAGGTTGGAAAGAGGGGGTTGGAAAGAGGGGGTTGGAAAGAGGGGGTTATATTTGGAAAATTCATTCCAAAATTCAATCCAAAAATCATCCCTAAAACCGGAAATTTCATCGTTTTTTTTTCAACATTTCAGTCAGCAGGAAAAAAATGAGACTTTCCAACTTCCTTCCTTGTGATATTTTTATACTTATACTTACCTAGTATAAATTACAACTTTTTTCAGCTTCTACTCTTAATCTATTGTCACTCAGGAATTTTTTTTTTTTTATTGAAAATTTTATAGTTACCTACAGAAATAATTATTTTTTCATTTGTCGAATTCCAAAAAAAAATCGAGTACATATTCAATGGATAAAATATTCATATCGCATCAAGTCATTTATTTAAAATAAATACTTCTTTTGAATTTTCTAAAAAATATCTCAAATTTTTCATTTTTCTCCAAAATATGCCACCCTTTGACATTTTCCGCTGTATGCACGTGCTTAATGTTCGTCTGAGGTAGGGAAATCGGGTGCTGTACGTATAAGGGAAATTTAAACTCGAATAAATCGTTTTTTCCGAAATTAACCTTTTACGATTTTTTTGATCGAATAAACACGAATAATTCCAAATATTCGTAATAGGTACGCGCATGCATGAGAGATTCGCCCGGTAAAACATTCGGTCAATATTCACTGCTGGAAAGATATCCAATACAGGTATGTCGTTGTTCAACAATTCGCCTTATTCCGACGATTGTAATTTCCAAAACGCGACGTTCCATTATTCACGTGAATGATTTTGAATGACAAGCCTATGCGTAGAAAACTTGAGAATTCAGCTTCTGTTGTTCTATTCGATAGATGTTTGATTTGCTGGTATAAGTATTTCCCAATTCCAGCGAGACTCGCGGCCATTTACAGTTCCACCTTCGTAGTGTTTTCGACGTTTAACATCCTAATTAGTTCGATTTGGCGTTTGAAAAAACTTTTCGACGGTATCCTCTCGTACGAATGTATATTGCTGGGGAAAAAATTGAACAAAAATTAATCGTTGTGTGACTTTTTACATGGAAAGTTTTTTTTTTTGCTTCGAAACCCATAACCCGGTGGGATTTTTATACGTGTTTTGAATGATACATTGTCGTCACCTGATTCCCTCGAGGTGATGGAGTTTACGCTTCGACTGTGCAAAATAATACGAATGAAGATAATCTACAATGCGTCGCGGGAGATTTTTCCTGTGTATCGATGTGTTTTCGCTATATTTTTTCGAAGAATAAATTTCCGCCAGTTTTGTGTGTAAAATAATTTCTGTTGAATTGCCTCTGGGTACCTAGTTGGTGTAGTATGAAGTACTTTTAAATATTGTGGATTGTGGTGTCGATAGGTATTTTCCAATGTTGGCAATTTTTCAATCTGATTTTGATCACGTTTGATTAAAATTAAATGTGAGTTGGAGTAAGATTTTGATCATGGTGATTAATGGTTGTGCAAAATGATTGAAATGTGGATTCTTATTTCGTTTTTAGGGTCATATAGGGAGATTTAACAAAGAACCCCTTTAGACTTCAAACTTTGCAATTTGAGCAAAAATTGGGCGAAAAAAGAGTAGGGGAGAGACGCCAAATATGGAATAGCATCTTTATTTGGGGCATAGCTCGGGTCGTAATTAACCTAGAAACCTGAAAGTGGTCTTAATGTATAGATAAAAGTCCAAAGTTTACCCTCCTAAAATTTCATTGACCGAAAGTTCACCATTCCCGAGATATTTCGATTTTTGTGAAAAGTGCACTTTTGAAATTTCGAAAAAACGGGTGCCTAATATGGAATAGGTATATATATTTTTTTTAATGACCAAAAATGGCTGAAATACATCAAAAAAAGTTTATAAATGACTAAAATACAACTAAAAAAGTTGAGTAATGACCAAAATACATATAAAAATTTTTCGTAATGGCCGAAAAACCTGCAAAAAAATTTTTTAACAAAATTTTTAAAAAAAGTCCAAAATGTAGTTTTTTTTGGCGTAATAAACATCGTGGCAGCCCTTAAATATCACATGTGATCATACCGGCCATTTCCAGTGCTCGTATGATGTCTTTTTGCTTATAATTCTTCCTTAAATTTCCGTAATCAAAAAATTCCATATTAGGCAACTCACGTTTTTTTTAAAAAAACTTTTAATAAAATTTTATTAAATTGTTATTGGTCAAAATCAAGTAGATATTATGAAAGTGCAGACTTTGCTCTTTCCAAAAATACCAGATATCGTATGTTTTCGTTTTTTTTTTCATTAAGTTATTCGCAAATTACAAAATTTCACAGAAGAAAAAAAAGTTGTCGAAAATTTTATTTCGTTGATAAAAACCACAAATTTCAACCGATCACCTTCAAACTTTGTATGGCCCAGTATTTTAACTAGGACAACAAGTTCTGATGATTTCCGGCAGAATTCGTGCCATACGAACTGAGATATCAGCCTATTCCATATTAGGAGACTATTCCATATTTGGCGTCGCTCCCCTATATTAGCTGTTTTTCTCTCCACTTTTAGCTAGGCGTGGATTTTTCGATTTTTAGTAAATTTTTGAAATTTTGATATTGTTTTGTACTTGGGAAATATACATAAAGAATTTAAACTTTTAGAAAAGAAGATCGCCTATTTACATGTAATTTATTTGGTACGGTACCTACTCTCTCAATTAAAAATCAGTGAAAATTATCGAAAATCACTGAGAAACAGGCAAAATTGCAGCACAGGAGAATATCATATAGTGAATTTTTTTACTGAAAACAAATCAGTGAGAAAAATCACTGGAAAATCAGTGAAAATTCACTAAAAAGTCAATTTATGAAATTTGCAGAAAAATCAGCGAAAATTCGCTGCAAGTCAGTGAATTTTGTTGATTTTTCCTGTGCTGCAATTCTGACTATTTATCAGTGACTTTTTACTGATTCAGAATGAGAGAGTAGGCATTTAAATCCTATGTTACAAATTTTTCAAGTCGCGAGGAAAACAAATAGGAGAGGACTGAAAAATCGTCAGATTCAAAAGCTAGGTTCATAATATACCTACTTATTTGTGTAAGTAATTCTACACGAATTTTCAGAAAAAATTTTAGAAGTGCGAATTTTTGGAAATGAATATAAAAATTACGAAATCTTGACAAAATTTGATCAACAAAGCTAATTTTTCCTCGTCATAGAGATTGTTAGGTCCAAAGAAATACGAAAAAAGTATGAATTCTTGGTTTTCAATTTCAACACAAACTCTGCAACTGAAATTTTGGTCAGGAATGCCATAGGTTATTCAATTTGATATCAATTCTTAGTATCATTGCCCGGATATGGGAGTTGAAATCGGCATTTTATCTCTTGTGTTTTGTATCCTACTACCTGTCGAAAAATCACAAAAATCATTCGCTCGAAAAATTGCAGCAATCGATACCTTAAAACTTAAATGTTCAAGTTTTCACTTCATAAATTTAGCCGAGATGGAAGTAAAAAATAATCAGAAATAAACCAAGAAAATCATTAACAGACTTGATGTATCCAAAAGGCAAAGAGAGGATTTTCGACTTGAAAGTGGAAATAAATAGGTAGAGAGTTGTGTCTAGATATTAAAAAAAACCCTATGAAAATTACACTTTCTGATTTCATTCTTACCCTCGCCAATGGACCAAAAAATTGGACGATGTTTAAAAAATATGTTTAAAAAGTGAAAAAGAAAATTTTGATGGAAATTTTCAAATATGGCATTAGTATGAATATTATTATTACTTACTCAAAAAAATTATTAGTCCCTATTTTTCGTCTTTACCTTGTTTTCAAAGGTCCTAAAAAATATCACGTTCTTCATGTATTGCCAACCAACGTTTAGTAGAAAAAATCGAAAAACGTTTTTTGAATTTTTTTTTGTAATGATGATTATGTTAATATATTCCAACTCATAAAAATCATCGGTGGTGATTTTCCATTCTCTTCTCATTAAAAAAAAAAATTATAAATACAATGCATTTTTTTCGTTTGAAAAAAATTGTTCGAGTAGTGAGGTGAGGGGACGAAGATGGAAAATCGTCACTGATAACTTTTACGTGCTTGAATGTTTATAGGTAAGTACTACAATGTATAATTTGAGGAAAACTTTTCAAAAAACTTTAAAAAATGTATACTTACCGAAGTATTTTTTGAAGACCCCTGAAAAGAAAAGAAAAGATGTAGGTAGTAAGTATAATGAATTTCACCGTTTTTTTCTGAATTTAAACATCCTTAGGTACCTATATACTGGGACCATTTTTGTAAAAATTCGTCCAATTTTCAAATTTCAGGGTTCCTTGGGATTAGGGAAGGGGGGAGTCACAGGTGGTGATGAAAAGGAGAGGTCCAAAATGTCCCAAAGAAAATTCGCAAACACTTGATTTTCAAGGGTTGAATTATCAATATGTGACGAATTTCCTGCTTTTTTCAAGTTACCTACTAAAATGATCTTTTTGATGAAGAAAATAATTAGGTGCTTACTAGTAATCGATCAAAAACGATGCACATTATCGATTGTTGAAGTATAAATTTTTTCAAAAATTCTGTAAATCTTGTTTTACAATGAAGCAAAAAAATACGAAATTTCGTGAAAAAAAAACTTCGAAAATCACGAAATTTCTACACCAAAGAAATGGAATTTTTCAAACAACGAACTATTAAAAAACGAATTTTTTTTTTCCTAAAAAGCATCAATTTTTCAAATTTTAGCTCTTGCTTCGCTCGGGCATATGAAAATAAAAATATATTTAAGAATGAAAGGTTGAAGATTTCGCCTCCATTTTAATATTAAAATTTGATTTAAGTAAAGAAATGAATAAATTTAGCTTTTGGATTCCTTTTTCTTCAAAAATTTTCGTCCTCGCTTCGCCCGGGCTTGATAACTTTAATTTTACTCAATTTATCCTCAAAATGATAGTATGAACCCTTTTTCCTACCATTGATTATTCATATTTAAAAAGAAGTCGAGTAAAAATCTTGTAATGATAAAGATAGAAAATTTTTGAGAGGGTCGGAAATGAACTTTATTGAACTGGGGCTCAAGCCCCCCCCCTCCCCAAAGTTACGGTCCATCTCCGCCTATGGGGGGAGTCAGGGAGATAAACTGTTTACCTTACCTTTTTGAGATCTAAATAAACTTCCTTGCCGCTTCTGCATTCAACTTTCGAAAAAAAAAGAGAAACGACCACCTCTTGAAAGATACCAACTATTTATGAGGACTTTTAAACTTTTTCAAAAACGATAAATTTCTAATCTTCTAACGAGATTTTTAGAAAATTTTTCACCTTACAGCTTAATTAAAAAAAATCCATCATTATAAAGAAGCACAGGAATAATTGACGCGTGATTTTTGAAATATATCAGATTCCTTTAGGTATTTAAAATTTTCCTAATAATATTCCATTATGAGCTAATAAACAATTTATTTTATTTTTTGTTTCAGGTGAGTTATGAAATTTCATTGTTAGAATAAGAAGTTCTTACATATAAATGAGTAAGTGATTTTTCATTACTTTTAGGAAAGTTTAGGACTTCTTTAGGTAGGTAGTTAGGTACCTACCTACCATGAAATTTTTTTTTCAAAAATCTTTTCATTTTTCCAGATTTTTTCGGTTCAACCTCTTTTTTGGATCTTTTTTTACATCAATACTGCATTTGAACAATTATCTTAAAAGCAAATACTTCTAAAGTTCAGGTGTGAAAATTTTTTTTCAAAAATTCAATATTAAAAATAAAAGTGTATAATGATTATTCAAGGTTCCAAATTTTCTCCCCTACTGTAAGATTAATTTTTTGAGGTTTCGAATACCGATCTGTAAACTTTCCTTCATCCTTTGGAGGCAAATTTGAAATTTTGGCGCCGAATTTTGTGATTGTTGAATATTAAAAAATTTTCTCATCAGCCAGTTTGCCAATTTCATCACCTTAGCCTGATAATGTTTCCGGGTTTCTCGACATTATACGAAAGTTATATGATTCGTAACTCAGTTTTGAATAAATAACGAAACATTTAGATACCAATGTTTGCGAAAAAAGATACCTAAAGCTCCGGCAGTTTTTTTCTCGCGGATAGGACCGGGGTAATGGTAATATTACGCATTCATATTTCAATTCTTTTCTACACCGGCGTCGTAAGTTATAAAGCTGAATATAATTCAAAGGTGAATCGTCGAGACTTTAATAAATAATTGAAAATATTACGGTAATTTTTTCTTGTTATTTTTCATAATGAATTCAGACTGACGAATTAACACCTTGAAAAATCATCCCGGCTAACGCAATGTTTAATGCTCGAGCAGTTTATATTCACCGTGATATATCGCGAGTAGAATTTAATTACGCCACTGCCTTTTTCGTTGTTCTTTTGTCATCCTTTTCGCACCCCTCGCGGATTAAAGTTTTCGCCCTGGCGTAAAAAATAATATCCAAATGTAACGTTTTTCGCGTACTTTAAGCTAAGTTTTTCCAATTTTACATCTTTTGTGTCGAATTTCTAAAGAAAAACTTTCTTTTATTTAGAAATGAATCAAAAGAGTATTATACATAGAGTACACATTTAAATATCTTTTTATGCGAAACTTTTTCATATAAACTTATATTGTGAAATGTGGCGTTGAATTTTTCTCAAAATAAAACATAAGCCAAGGATAGATTACGTCTGGATGAAATATTCACACTTTACTACGTACATTCGCCGCCTTCCACCTTCGTTACGTATGTCTTTCTTACCAGCGAAGCGGTGAATTTTCGCGTACAATAGGCGAATTCGCGCACGACGCGGGCCCAAAAATAGACGCTCGCTTGTAATTCTTCATTTCGTCGAGAACGAAAAATTTCGCGTTCTTTATTTCGCCAGATACTCGGATTCTTCCGTTCCCAGGCTGCGAAGAGAAAATCTGTTCTGCACATGTTTGTCATATCTCGGCAGTTGACATTTTTTTAGATTAAAGAATATAATTTCAGGACTCGAGGTCAGTTAATCGAAAAAATATCCGAAGGAGCTGCGTACCCGCATATTTTTATATCTATATATATAAATATAGGTACCGGTGTTCTCCAAATGAAACGAAAAAGCAGAAATTTTCACCGGAGTAAGTTTTCGTCATTCGTTAAAGTACAAATTTATAGGGTTTCCTGCCTAACGATTTCTTATGCCAGTTATTTTCTCAGTTTCTGAATTCGTGAAATCCGAAACCTTACCTTAATATTTTCTTTGATCTGCAACCAAGCGTTTCGAAGCGAATGGTTCGTGATATTCAAGACGAAAATTTCAAATTTTCTACATTTTCAAGCTATAGTGCCTGAATTTTTAGATATCAATGTAAAAAATTCAAAATAACTAAAATTCCATTCCTACACAAAATAAAATAACGTGGGTGTATAATTCGAGCCGATTCGCGAAGATTCAAGAAAGTTGAGACATGTCAAAATGTCGTATTGTTTCAGTTAGAGGCCTACTTTTTTTCAGAAATTTAGTCCTCTTGTCTTTTCTGTTCAACATAATCATCGACGATTTGATTCGAGCCAAGATCAAGACTAGTATACCGAATCGCGAAGAAGAACTGATGTTGACATTGTTTGAGAAGAGGGCTAAAAATCGAATATTTTCTGACTTGAATGCGATTTTCTTCAACTTTTCCAATTAAAATGTGAAAATTTTCAAAATTTACGAAAAAGGTTTCGTAAATCTTGCGTGAAACTGATTTCTTGACTAAAAATTCAACGTTGTAATTTTTGCGGGAGAAAGGTTGCATCTGGCAACCATTCGATTTGGTGACCCTGAAGGGTTCATCAATTCAAAATCAATTAGAGAAGAAAATATAATATTGTTAGCCTTACAGCTTGGGTACATGAAAACTTCTCATATCCGGAGGTTCGAACTCTCCAATAAGAACGAAAATTGGTCAAGGACGTGGTAACCAATTTGGAAATTATTCCCAGTTTGGTCAGAAAACGAGTTTTCTCCCAATTCTATTCATTCGTGATTTAAAATATCATTTTCTGAATGAATTGACTCCTGGATCAGGTCAATGGTACTAAAAGTCAGGTATGTACATTAGGGTGGAGTGAAAAAAAAAAAACATATCTTGGATTTTGAACAAATTTGGTGGGGTGGTTTACTTTGAGTGAAAGACCTCCCAATTTTTTTTTTAGCTCTCTAGAGTCAAGGGGAGGGAAGCAGGAGGTGCTCGAAGTATACCCCATTTAAAAAAACGATGTTTTTTGTGTTTTTTAGTCAATCAAAATTGTGTGAGAAGCCTTCTTACACTTGAAAGATGCAATTTGAATTTCTACACTCTCTAAACCCTCGCCATTCTTCTCCGATCAAAACTCAGACTGCTACCAGGAGGTTGAAAAGTTGCAGATTGCAATATTCCAATAATATGAAATTTTTACCAAGCTGGAATGATTTTTTTTTCATCGAGTAATTGAACAAGATTTTTTTTTCAATCACTGAAAGTGAATTTTGATTTTTTTTTTAATATTATATTGTAGCATGTCACGATTTGTAACTGGCTGCACTGACATACAAAATTTTCCAAAAAAATGTCCGAAATATACTTCTAGTAATTTAAAAAAAAAATACATATTTTCAGGGGGGAAAATAATCAATTCGAAGTCGATATAAATTCCGTATATTGGAATTTTATGATTTGCTGTTGGCTGCACTGATGCATAAAATTTTCATTTTTTTTCAAAATTCACTTTCAGTGGTTGAAAAATTGTTTTGTTAAATTATTACTCAATGAAAAAAAATCATTCCAGCTTAGTGAATTTCATATTATTGGAGAGGAGTATTGAAATCTGCAACTTTTCAACCCCCTGGTAGCAGTCTGAGTTTTGATCGGGAAAGGATGGTAATGGCTTAGGGAGATGTAGAAACTCAAATTGCATCTTTTAAGTGCTCAGAAGAGTTTTCACACAATTTTGATTGACTAAAAAATACAAAAAACAGCGGGTTTTTTCAAAAGGAGGTGCACTTTGACCACCTCCTGCTCCCCCTGTCCCTAGCGGGCTCAAAATTTTTTTGGGAGGTTTCACATTCAAAGTAAACCATTTCACCAAATTTGGTCAAAATCCAAGATATGTTGTTTTTTTTCACTCGACCCTAATAATATTTCATTTCGGTAGCTCATAAAAAATTGAAGGCCATTAATTTGGCCCTTTTTCAAAATATTGATAAGATACCTTTCGAATTAAAACTACTTCAATAAAAATTTCAGTCCCTTAGACTCTCCTGCAGTGGGTTTTCAGAGTAGAAATGTTTCGTGTTTTTCTTTCCCTACCACTTGGGGACCTAAAACTACCCATACCAAAAGGAAAATATTTGAGGTCTGCATTGATCTTTGTTATTAATTTAAAATCTCTTTCTAAAGGATAAGATGATGAAAATTTGAAAGGCAATTTCAAATTTCACGTAAAAACTATTCCTCCCATAAAATTTGTTGCCAACTTTCTCGCCAATTTTTGCCGAAACCCAGAATTTTTTTTTGCTTCATTTACATTCAAACTACCTTGAAAAATCGAAAAAAACTGAAAAAATTGAAAGAATTTTCCCGAAAATTTTGAGAAATAGTATACAGATGAAAAATGAATACCAATGTGTGATTGTGTTTAGGGGGGGGGGCATTTATACTGTCTGTCGATTATTTATCATGACACTTTTTGTAGTGGTGCCAGCAGTCAAAAAGTGCTGCAGTGTTTCTCAAATTAACAAAAAAGTAACAAATAGATGGCTGAAAATTAGGAATTTCGTTCCAATTTTTTATAGAAAACAAAAATTTTGGTTGTTTATTTCCTGTAAGTATCAATTGTTTCCAAAGCTTAAGAAACCCTAGAATTTAAAAATTTTTGTCTATTGGTAACCCTGCGAAAAGTGTCAAGATGTAATCGACAGACAACACTAAGCCCATTTCATGAAAGAAAAATTTCAATCAATTTTTTCAAGGTTTTTGAACATTATCACAATTTAAAGTCAAGCTTGGGGACGGTAGAATCTGAGGGTTAGTTGGATGTTTATCCTGTTTATTGAGATCTAGAGTGTAGACACAACTTCCTAGCTGCCCTGAATTCGTTTTTTTTTTTTTTTCCAAGGCAAAATGGTTATGTTTAGTAATTTTCTTCGTCCTCTTCGCCTACTGGATAAACCACTACCCGCGAATGATTTTTTTTGTCCACTTCTGGTTACTGACCCCCCTCCCACTTTCAAAAATTGGAAAGTATTGTGGACTAAAACAATCAACTCTCAAAATTGAGTTCAAATTTGAATTCACCATCCTTGAAAACATTACAATTAAAAACGATGTCACACAGCATTGTTGAAATTTTTTCAAGAAATTGACCCAAATTTGGAGATTTTGGGGTTCTGAAGGGAGTTAAATCTAGAAATTGAGTCGAAATCTGGACTCAACGTCTTCAAAAAAATAATAATGTGAAAAGGTGTATTTTTTATTGAATACAGTTCTACATAATTTTTGCTCTCATGACTTCAATAATTGAATACTATCTATTTTTGATTTTGAATTTGAGAGGAGGCTAAGAGGAAGGGAGAGAAACTATAAAAAATTTATTCCAATTTTTTCAATTAAAATTGAGGGTTGCAAATTTTCAGAATAGGAGCCTCGCGCTCTCTCGTTAGTCCTGCCCCCTTCAATCTTCATCAGCTTCTCTTTACTGTTTTATCGATAAAATAGTCTCAAAAAACGAATTTTTCGATACCTCACTCGAACTTTTCGTATTTTTTCGAATTTTCGTCCCATCTCCTAGGAACGTTGTTTCAATTTTTTGAACAAAATCACTTAAAACCGATTCGATGCGAGATGTAAGTACACCCAAATGTAAATTTTTATTGTCGCAAAGTAATAGGTACAGTTGAAGTTCCAACCCATACGTTAGGTATTCAAAATTGCAAAACAAAAAGCAATCACGTTACTTGATATACAACTCTACCCACGTACATTTTTTGCCTCGGTAATTCAGTTTTCAGACATAACTTTCCAGCACCATGGAGTGGTACGAAGTGAATTCCGGTTTAGTAATTAGCTTTACTGGATAGCGTGATACTTTTCTGTATACTAAAAGACCGTTTTACTTCCTGGATAGCGCGTATGTCAGGGATAGCCAACTTTGAAACTTATTAAAATTCTAATTCGTTTAAATTCCTTCAATTCGATGCCTGCTCGTAGTATCCCCTTTCTATTTCTAGGTATTTCTTTAGGTTTTGTATTACGCGGCGCGGCGCGGCGTAACTGCGATTAATGCGATGGAGGTGTTTTCGCAACGACGTAAGTAAATTACAACTCAAATTATAACTTTTTGCCGATGGCTGAAAAAAAACACGCTGGAAATTTTTTCTGCGATTTTAATTTTTATGGGTGTATTTTTCGAAACATTTTTACAGTGAATTTACTTTGGAAAATTTGATTGTTGATAGTGTACTTTCAATATGAGGTACTTACGTAATAATATTTCATAGGTATGCAATGCCGGACCTAAAAGAGGCGGGGGCAACTTGCTCCCCTCAATATTTGAAAATTTTCGTCTAGTCGGAAAATTCTGGTTTCAGTTAGAAGTTTGCAACTTGTCCCAAAACTCGAGATTTTTGAATTTTCTGACTGCGATAGGGACATAACTTTATCATCACTCGAATTATTAAAAATAATTAATGGCTCATCCTGTACACAAGATTGCCACTACTTATCAATAATGATGAAAGTGATCTTCAATTTTAACCAAGATTGAGTTCTTCATTCCTGACGAAATTGGGTGGAGGGATGAGAGGGAGAGAAAGAGGTTTATACAATTGATTGAAGATCAAATCCCTATAATTTTTTTCAATACTTTTTTTTCGTAGGACCCTTTCAGTGATTATAAAATCGACTTCAAAGTATAAAAAAATTAACGAAAAATTCGAATTCCAAGAAACCCTGACGTAATGAAGAACAATCGAAATCATATTCGAACTCGGCACTAAAAAGTAGGTCAGAATCACCTATCAGAGTTAATTTTGCAGAAAAAAAAGTTGAAAAAATGCAGTCCTATGTTATCGAGAAAATCAATTGTGCAGATGTACGATTGTACATAGGTACCAAGGTACCTACTTGAAATTCTATACTTTTTGTCAACGGCCTGATAATATGGTGAATTTTCAACAATTTTTCCAAAACCAGCAAGTAAGTACGTATAGGTAACGAAAAAAATTCCAGCTCGAGACCGAAATTTTTTCCCTCTGTCAATCAATTTCCTGCATACAAACGAAAAACGCCTTCAGCTATATAAAATTTTACAACCAATTTATAATCAAGATCGTTTGCTTATACCCCGAATCATAGGTAGTGTTCCATTTACCAAACACCCTGTATTTTTAAAATTATATGCAATAAGCGTATCGAATAGGCGAATTTTTTATTTGAGGTTCTAATACAGGGAATCCGCCACTTACCCGGATTGCTTCACTTCTCTTCCTATATTAATGTGCTAGGCCCACGATGCAGAGGCGTGACTAACGGGGGGGTGTGGGGGGGTGCGTCACCCCCCCAGACGATTCCAAAGTTGAGAAAAGTTGGGAAAATCAGGAAAAAGTGGGAAAATTGGGAAAATTGGGAAAATTGGGAAAAGTTGGGACTTGTCCCAACTTTTCCGCAGTTTGAATTTTGGAAAGTCGAAAAAATTTAAGAAAATCACAATCCCTAATCAAATTTTAGGAAAACTGGGTACAATTGAGATTTTCAACTTTTTTCCAAATTGTCCCAACTTTTTTGAAGTTTGGATTTGGGAAAGCTGAAAAAATTGAGAATATCACAATCCCTAATTTGGACTTGGAAAATTGTGTAAATTTGGGATTCCCAACTTTTTCCCAACTTATTCCAATTCTCTCAAGTTTAGATTCAAAAAATTTAAAATTCCCAAGTTTTTGAAAAGTTGTACTTACTTGGGAACGTTGAAAAAACTTGAGAATATCGAAAAAGTTGATTGCAAATTGTGTAAAATAGCTAAAATTTCGTTTAAAAAAACATTTAAAATCACAAATTTTTTATATGGAAGTAATAGAAATTTTTCAAAGAATAATCTATTGAAAAAATAATTATTTTTGTTTTAAAAATCACTAACTTTTCAAATTTTAGCCCTCGCTTCGCTCGGGCATATACCAACACCTAAGCAGACCAATGTAATTACTTAAGAAGTATGAGTTGAGGACTTCACCTATTAATTTGAAAAATGAAAAAATTTCAGCTTTTGTATATACTTTTTCTTCAAAAATTTTCGCCCTCGCTACTTACAATGATATGAACACTCTCATCTTCTATCTCAGACAATATTGAATACTTTTTGAAGGGGAAAAAAAATTTCCTTCTCATTTATTATTGGTTTTACAGGCCACAGACAGAAATCAGCTTTTAAATGGCTGTCCCCTATTTTCACGCTTAGTCACTAAAGCTACCCTTTTTCGCCTAATGATCACTATTGGACCCCTTTGTTTTTTTTCAAGACACGCTTTTCAAAAATCTTTAAGAAAGAATTCAGAATAGTGGTTCTTTTGCTTATTTTATCATACATTTTTCAAAAAAAAATAATTGCCCTCGCTTCGCTCGGGTTAAATATTACGTTCCATATCTTGCAAATTGTTTTTCTATTTGTTGTGATGTCAGTGACCACGATGTTGAAAACAGAAAGCAGGAATAGAGAAGAATTCGAAAGTATTGGTCACATTTTGGAAAATCTCAATGAGAGAAGTGTGTTGAATTTTCAATTTTTGAAAGTCTATTTTCGCTAAAAAAATTTGCCCTCGCTTCGCTCGGGCTCAACACATTATTAAATCTGTATAAATCTTAACAAAATAATTATCAATAGGTACATATGTTACCTAGTCTAACCTAGATTTTTTTATTTACTGAAACAAGGTAAAAATTGCAATGGCTTGTGTGCAATTTATGAAAAGTTCCCTTTTTTTGAAAATGTAACTAGCAAATCTTTTATTTTCACCCCTTCAGACTTTTGCCTAAGTTTCGTCTCTGTCCATATCACTGCCTCTCAAGGCTGCATTCAAGTTGAAATTTGAAATTTTGTCAAGTGTGTTTATTTGTTTTTTTTTTCACAACACCTGAGCAGCCACGATAAAAATTACCTAGTTGGGAATTTTTTTTGGGAAGTAGGAAAAATAGTTGGGAATTTCTCGGAAAATAGTTGGGAAAATTTGAGCTTCACCCCCCCAGAAATATTGCTTCGTCACGCCTCTGCCACGATGCAGAACATACTAGAGGCTTGGAAACGTGAACTAGTGTAGTGAGGCTTGTCACATCTTCCTTGACATTTACACAAATAAATAGGGCCTACTTTCCATATCGCTAACCTCACCTCTTACACATGATTTAATAAAACGAAGCTCGCGAAGTTAGCAATTGCCTTATGGCAAAAAATATATTATAATTTGTTTAAAAGGGAAAACTTGCGAGTTTTTTGCACGTAGGTAAATTCGTATCCGGCGTGACAAGACAACTTTTCCATCACACGGTCTCAAATGACTTCGCATGATAAGCATACAATCCATTCCATATTTACAAAAATTTTACGAAATAACTCGCTCCGGCTGCAGCCTTTTTACACGCGGCCAATTTTTCCGCAACACCAAACTTCTGTCGCCGAACAGAACGTGTTGTGTTATCTTCACCGTATCCCCAAACGGTCTCCCAATATGTTGAAAACGAACCTATTAAAACCCTCTGTAACGGGCGTACGTGGCTGCGACTTATACTCGAATTTATATGAAACCGAAAATTAATATATAGTCGGTGTATGCGGGCGTGAAAGGAGGAAAAAAACGAACATGAAAAATTACCATCCATTTCTAGCAGGTGTTGGATATATACTATGAAATAGTAGTACAAGTGCATTTACCGTTCGGGCTGTATTGTTGTAAATGGCCTAAGCGGCTTCGACGACATCTTAAATTCTCATTTAGTCGTCGTTTGCCTTTCGTACGGCAGAATGGAGGTGGGTTTTTGAATAGCTTATTGGCATCTTATACGAGGAAATAGTGGTAACGTAACGGAGTGTTTACGCATCTTCCTCTGTACCGTTTGCGGTCGGGCGAAACCGTTTTCTTCGCAGATTTTACATGCGCTCTCTGAATAAATTTATAATTCATACGCATTATACACATATAGTTTATGTTGCGAAAATGTATGAATTTTACATGTAAATATGGAGACTGCTTTCTCCTCGGTAGGGTGTTTTTTCTGTTTTTGTTTTCGTCTACCTAAATGTAAATGGTTCGAGGTACTAAGGGCTTTAACACATGACTCAAATGTATATGTTGAGTATTTGGACCCTTTCACGAGCAAACAAAATATTTTTACTTCTTTACGACAAAAGCAGGTTTAAAATCATCCATTTACTGAAAATATTTCGATGTACGGGTTTTATAGAAAATGTAGCAAAAAGATGAGAAAATAAATCCATCGAGTAAGTTTGGAAAAAGAAATAAAATAATTGAGATCTTACATCTGGCGTGGGATCCGAATGGCACGAGGTTTTTTCTTTAAAATGTGACATATCGAAGTCCAAATATTTGAGGGGGGGGGGGGGGTATTTCAGTTATTTTATGCCAAAAAGCAGACATATGTGATGTGGAATAAGAAAATGAAGTTAAGGATAGAAAATTCGTTTTTTGAGTAAATGGTGGTTTTGGGTACTTTTGGTCATTAAAAAACGATTGAGAATAGATTCAGACCCCTCCCCCCTCCCCAATTGAATTTCGAGCATACCTATATGCCCAAGGGACAAGGATGGGGTGGGGGTATCAAGATATACCAATATTTCGGGTGATTTTTGTCTTTATCGGTTTAAGGACCGATTTCACAATCTCACCAGCTCACCAGGAAAAAATGCTCTTCTAATGGCATTTCATCGATTCGCACCTTTTTTGAACCAGTGTTACAAGAAAAAATATTTAAAAATTCTCACCAAAAAATACATAATCAAAGTTTAAACCTAGTTTTTCAGAAAAGTGATTTTTGCCCTTAACCTCATTTTCTCATTCCACATTACAAATTCACTGTCCAAGCAAAGAGGGTGTGAATTTTTTTTTACAAAATATTGTATAAGAATTGCAAAAAAATTGTATTATGAGAATTTTGCAAGGTATTTTCAACTTCATGGGGATCTGGCATGGACTGATAAGACATTCATGGTAGTTTAAACCCAAAATTAGAAAAAATAAGTATATGGAAAGGCCTAAACATTACCAGATGATTGATATGGATGGGATAATTTAGTCCGAGCGAAGCGAGGACGATTTTTTTTTTTTGAAGAAATGTAAGAGTGAGACATGGCCCCCGCCCTTCGATTCCCATAGTATGAGGATGATAAATGGCGTCAAGAGGATTCTTGGAACATACGTGACTGGCAATATTGTGGAGTCAGCAGTACAGAATGTGGAAACAACTATAGAATCATTCACCACAAACTGGCAATTGCAAAGTATAATTTAGTAATCCTATAGTAGCCGCGATGTAACGTTCTCGTGGTCTAAGATTACTCTGACTAGCCCAGTCAGCAAGGAAAATTCCAGTTAGAGGGATATAATACATGTTCAACCAAAATAAGTTATTCTTTTGTTTCGGCTTTAATGGGTAGATTATCTCCAGAGGTCCGACTATCTCATTGCAGTGGACCAGGGGGGGGGTCTCTCTCTTTCTTTACTCAGACTTTCCTTAGGCTTTTGGTGTGGCTTCACTCTTGCAAAGCCTAAGGGGGTATGTGTAAGAGTGAGACATGGTCCCTTGATTCCCACAGTATGAGGATGACAAATTGCATCGATGGGAATCTCAAACCATACAGGACTATGTACATCCGGCAATATTGTGGAGTCAGCAGTACTGAGTGGGGGAACGACTATAGAATCATTCACTACAGCTGGTGATTGTGAAGTATAATTTAGTCTTCCCAGAGTAGCCATGATGCAACATTCTTGTAGTCAGTGGGAAAAATTCCGGTTTGAGGGGTATAATACATATTCAACCAAAATGTGTTATTCTTTCGTTTCGGCTTTAATAGGTAGAAGGATCTTCCTGGAGGTCCGACTATCTCAGAATTTATTATAAAAACAGCAAAGAAACACTTTCCAGAAGATTTTTCCTTCTTTTGAAATTTCAGAAAATTCCAAAATTCCTAGACTTGTTTTGGTTTTTTAGAGAAGGGACACCATGGCTCTTTCAAAAAAAATCCATTTGTGACTGCCACCCAGTCTCCTGATCAATGGGAAGGACAAATTTTTCAGCTTCAAGATATTCAATTGTCTTCACGGAAGAGAAGAGGGACTCCATAGTCCATACAATTATTTTGAGAATAAATAATAAAAATTCATCAGGATGAAAATTTCTAAAAAAATATATTATAAAAAAATGGGCATCTAAAATGAAGAAATTTTTTCATTTTGTATCAATATTTCAGTCTTAGAAAGAGGATGAAATTCTCTACTCTTATCTCTTATATACACTTCAAGCTTTATATGCCCAAATAAAGTGAGGGCCAAAATTTGAAAAATTGATGATTTTCAGAAAAAAAATCAATTACTTCATTTTAGAAAATTTTTTACTAAAAATCTTCTGCTTTTTGAATTTTTTTACCTGAAACTTTAAATTTTACCAACTTATTAGTTGATTTATCAAATAGATATCCAAGTGCTGAATAATTACTGTAATTCCCTGGGTTGAAATTTGTCTTTTCAGTCGAATTATCACAGTATTGATTTTTTAGTTGAAAGATAAATTATAGGTCTACATACTTATGTCGATAAGTGTAGTCGAAATCGACCTCCGAGACCCGATCCCCACAAATCAGTAAAATGTGAATTCCTAACCTTTTTTCGAATGAAAATAGTTATTATGCATTTAAAATTTTCAATTTTATATGTTCAGAAAATCGCCTGTTTCCAACACTATTTTTATTTTGGAAACCTCTGTTTTAATGCCTCCGGTTTTTTAGTAGCTATTTTCCTCCTTGGGCGGAAACTAGCTATATTCTACCCGCATATTTGTCTGAAAGCATCACTTACCCTATTAGAATTTTTTGACAGCGATTTACTTGTTACCAGAATTTTTTGAGCAGTCACCCATCCAAGTACTAACAGTAACACTATCTGGTGCTGCTAAACTTCGGTAAAGAAACAAAAACCTGTGCATTCAACGTGGTATGACCGCTAATAATTAAAATAGCTACATACTTATAAACTTAAGTTTTTAACCAATTGTTTTCAACTCAAACTCTCAGTTATTGTTGGCTTCAAATCGTGTTCATTTCACATTAAGTTGACTCATCATGCATGTACCTACTCTTTTCTAAATTCTTATCATTATTTTTTTTCAAGATTTTAAAAATTTTGTAACATTTTTATGATTTTATTTTCCTCTTGTATAAAATTAAAATAGCATACGTAACAAGATTGGTAAGTAACATGATTAACTGTTCCAAATTAAGTCACTCGGCTTCGCCTCACTCCTCAAACGTTTGCACTCGTTAATCGGTTACTTTCCACTCCTGTTGCGTAATATAGGGAGAGGGGTGAACTATAGACAATCGAAAAGCAGAACGAAAAGAAAACAAGAAAAAATTCATCAACATTTTTCAAATAGAAAATGGAAGATTCAACTCCCAAAAAGTATTCAAAATCCCTAAATTCATTATATTTCATTAAGGTCATTTTGACATTTGACCTCAACTCCAAATTAGGACCCACCACAATGAAGATAAAATAAGATACCGAAGTATTTAAAAGATGTTCTAATGGTATGGAGTGTGGTTTCCGATGACATTTTACCAAAAAATCTTAAATGGTTCTCGAGGAATGTGGGAAAGGCTAATCAAAAAATAATAAGTGGAAGTATTCCATAAATGTTACATAATACGTATGCAGATACATTAATTTTATCCCAAACTGGACAGAGCTGGAGTGAGTAGCTCTAAACGTGGGAGGGGCCACGCTCATAACCTGTTTCCCAACTTCATCACACCAGAGGAGCATTGCCAAATAAAGAGTTTTGTACTGGTCTAGAATGCTGAATTGCTGAGGCAGCGGTGGGTATATATATATATATATACGCAGACACAATGCACAGCAGATGTTTGAAAGAAATATTTGGCCTACCGACCCCCCCCCCCCCAAAATGCACGTTTTTAGACGTTTCCAGAATCCATTTCTGAGGTAATTTTGACCTCTTACTTGGACCTTGCGCGACTCCTGTGGCAGAGATTGTATAGGACAGAAATAATTTTTTTTTGACTCTGTCGAGATAAATGCCTGTTTTTTGAACTGCCGAGTTTGTTTCCAGGATCATTTCACTAAAAAATAGAAGGATCCCAAAAGTTGGGAAGTAGGGGCCTACAGTGGCGTAGCCAGAAATTCCTCATGGAGGGGGTCCGAAATTTTATAATTTTTGAGAAATTTTGAATTCATCCTCCTCCCTCCACTAAATTTCTTTTTACCATAAAAAAACTGAATTCAAACTTTATGTGCAAGGAAAACGACAGATGAAAATGTAATTTTCGAACGAACAACTTACATATACTAATTATTTTGACCTTAAAAATCCCCCAAAAAATACTTGACAAATCCAAGTATTGGCGTCAGAAGCTTTTTTTGGGAGGGTGCAAAGTGGGTATGGAGACTTGGAATATCAGAAGGGAGCCATTTTTTGTATAGTTGATTCAAATAGTTTATTTAATTGTGATTTTGTTCATGCCCGAGCGAAGCGATGGCGAAGCTTTGAGAAAATTTGATTTTTAATGCTCCAAAAAAATGAGGTTTCGAAATGTAGATTTTTCAAGACAAGGAATCCCGGGGTTTTTGGACTTCTGAACAAATTTGTAATTGTCTGAAGTGAAGGAAGAAGATTAAAATCGATTTTTTACATTCTGGAGCTTTTAATCGTAATCCCTGAGCCTAGTGGATTCCGGTTGGAATTGAGAAATAAAAAGTGCTCAGGAAATGGATTTCAGCCAGGTCGAAGAATATACATTTCGACTCTTCATTTCATGGGTTTGAAAATTTTACAATTTTTGCCCCTTTCCTTCCTTTCTTTTTCATTTTCCTTTTCTCCCACTTTTTTTGGTAAAATTCCGCAGGAAAGGAACTTGGGATGTCAAAAAAACCTTTTTTGATACCTCATTTGATATTAGTCCTCTCTCCCCCAAAATTGAACGAATCCGAATTAAAATGTGGTACTTTCACTCCCGTATTCCCCCCTTTGCTCGTACCAAATTCCGATTATTTATGGATTATTCGACCCGGGACAATTGTATTATGCGTTCGCATCAATGACACCACGAATAAAATTTACGAACCAATGAATAATTGTCGTAGAATAACGCCGCGCCGCGCCGTAAAGTACTTCTATAATTTTTTAATGCAGATAGTAACAGCCATAGCGTGCGTCAAGTTCGCAGGTATATGTACACTACGGTATAGGTCGGGTGTACAAGCCAGAGGTGGAGGTACAACGCCTAGCATAATATCTACATGTAAATAAACGCAGATAAACGTCACGCAGTGCGGTACTTAAAAAGCGATAACGAAATTCGCATTAAGCTTGAAGAAGTTTATTTACGTTGTTTTCTAATTATAGCCCAACATGTACAAAACGTGTACCTACAACGGGCTAAAACTCTATACCCACGTTCGATATTCGAGCTTTCCCGCCGCCCGAAAGGCCGAAACGTCAATCAACGTGCTACTTTTTTCCCCCAAGTCCCCTAATCTTATACTAATTCCTAGACGCCGAGTTACCAAAACGGGATCGAGAGCTCTCGGCTACTTCCGAAGGTGTTCGTTCGACTTCATTGAATTTATTCATCATGTTTAATGAAATGAGAATACAAAAATTGAACTTTTTTGACATCAATAAGTATAAAAATTAAACATGTCAAGTCGTAAGTCAAACAAAGTTGGATTTTTTAGTTCCAGTAAGTTGTGCCAATTTTATTTCATTTTTATTTTTCCTTTTTTTTTTTTCACTGATTTACTGTTGAATTAAAAAAATCACTGTTTTTTTACAAAGTGTCTTGAAAAAAAAAAACTGATTTTGTTCACATAAATTATTAATATCTACCTAGGTAGTAGTGAATTGAAATTTTTATATTAGGTAAAGAAATGTTATAAAATTGAAATAATTGAATAGAAGAATTTAAAGATTTTTTAAAAATAAAATACTTATTAAAAATAAAAAAACGTGATATTGTTTAACCCAACAAATCAGTGATTCAGTGACACTAAAATATAATAAAATGAGGTATTCCAAAATTAATACAAAAAAGTAAAAAAAAAAATTAAATTGGCACGAATACTATTTTACTTACAGAAATCAAAAAATTTCAATAATATTTGATTCAATAAAAATGACATGTATAATTTTTATATTTAAATTTAAATGCTAAAAAAAGTTTAATTTTCGTATAAGTACTTGTTTAATTAAAATCGGATTTTTAATTTCAGCTAATTAAACTGCATTTATAAGTAAAATACAGTATTTATATGCAAAAGTACATAAAAATCATGTAAAAATAATGAAAAAATTCAAACAAGTCGAACGAACACCTTCGGAAGTAGCCGAGAGCTCTCGATCCCGTTTTGGTAACTCGGCGTCTAGGAATTAGTCTAATCTTATTACACGTAGATTTCGAGAGCGAGAAAAAAAAATACCAACGAAATTTACATTTCACAGTTTCACACCTTTACACGTGTATACGATTTTACTACCTTGCGAGAAGCGCATAAACAGACGATACGTTAGACACGAATTCAATAGTTTGACTGATTGTGGGATGAAACGGTACCCGGATACTGCATTGTTATGGAAGAGCATATGTCAACGATGACGTATACGACATACACGTATAGAAACTGCTTAAACAAATTGGATTCAATTTAGAAAAGGGCGAAACGCTATCTGAAAAATTGTGTCCTTTAAAATACATCTGGGACTGGCTCATAAATCCGACTGTACCAAAGAACCCGAACCCGACGCGACGAGACGAGGCCACGTTGATTTTTAAACCTTTTACATAGACCTGAAATAGCAAAAATAATCGTTTATCGAGTGAATTCATAAAATCATACTTGTCACGTTGAAATAAAATAATCGCTTCGTATTCAACGTTGGTACGCGAAAGGAAGTATACGAATTGACGTTTTTTTTTTCTGATTCTATTTTTTTCCCACCCAACCTACGTACATAGTATACATATAACGATTAAATTTTCTTTAACAAAAAAAAGGTGTTTTTTCTATGGCGTATATTTTTTGTCATCAAAACGTATCGATATAAAATGTTTTGACAAAAAACATAATATTTCGTAAGCGACGTAAAAAGAGAAGACTTTCAAAGTGGTTTGTGCAAACAACTTTATCGATGCGATGAAAAGAAAAAAGTTTTCCAAGTATAGGTTCAGGACCTTACCTCGTACATATGTAATTGTCTCTTTTATAGATATCTGAAATGTTTGTTCTAGGTAAAAAAAAATTCAAAGAGATTAAAATTGTATTTCAATTTGTCCAAATACTTTGGCATTTTTTTATATACTCGGGTTACCTACATCAAAGTTGGAGGAAATTCAATAACTGAGTTAATTTCAAAAATCAGCCTGGTATTTTTATCAGTCATTAACAACAAAACAAAACCGAAAAACAATACCGAAAAAAAAACACTAAAAAACACAAAAAAACGAAACAAAACCAAAACCAAAACCAAAACGTACGAAAAAACCAAAACCAAAACAAAACCAAAACCAAAACGTTCAAAAACCAATACCAATACCAAAACAAATTTTGTTTTGGTATTGTTTTTTTTTTTCGTTTTTTTTTTCGGTTTTTGCGTCCCTATGACGTTGCGTCGTCGCGTCCTTGTCTGACGTCATTTTGTTTTTGTTTGATTATCGCATTTGTGCGTTATCGTGTTCAGCCGCTTGTATTACCATATTAGCTGTGTGTAATCATGCGTGAAGCCAACAATTTTTATCCAAAAAGTTAATCGAAAGCGAAAAAAATGCAAAATCGGTGAAAAATCCTATAAAATTAAAATTCAGTCGCGATTTTGCGGGATACACTAACGATGCGCCACTTTATGGTAATCTGCCAATCAG
Organism: Pseudococcus viburni; assembly: GCA_033439095.1. Classification (NCBI taxonomy): domain Eukaryota; kingdom Metazoa; phylum Arthropoda; class Insecta; order Hemiptera; family Pseudococcidae; genus Pseudococcus; species Pseudococcus viburni. Next base: position 447,949 of record JAVBJF010000284.1, on the reverse strand, counting down.
AAACGCCGTTCGCGGAGATCCGATGATCACATCGTCAATCAAAATTTTCATCACGGTCGTATTCACATTCACAATCACAATTTCACATACACGTAGTTTGAAATTGAAATATCTTCTAAATTTGTTCCCAATCTAAATTTTTCGACTTTGAATTATGAATTTTTTTTTCGCGATTTCATCCAAACTAATTTTTTCTTAATTTTTTCCAATCCTTCAATTTTTCTAAATTTTTTGTTCTCTTTCAATTCAACCATGAATTTCATCGACTTTGAAATTTTTTCTCGAAATTTCATCCAATTTGAAATCTTTTTTCTAAAATTTTCCCTACTCTAAATTTTTTTCAATTTTTTTAATCTTCAAATTTTTAAAACTATTTCTTTTTCAACTCTACAATTTTTCTCTATTTTTTCCAACCCCGAAATTTTTCTCAATTTTTTTTCAGCTTCAAAATTTTTTCTTGTTCTTCTATAGTACGCAGAGTCTTCGTTGAATGAAATTAAATTTTAAAAAAAAAAAACGTTCATCCCAGGCGTTGAAATTTTTATACTTGTTGAATTGTTGTTACGCATGTAATTAGAAAACAAAAAACAAAAAAACAAAACCAAAACAAAAACGAAAAAAAAACAGAACCAAAACGTTTGAAAAACCAATACCAATACCAATACCAATACCAATACCAAAACGTTTGAAAAACCAAAACCAAAACAATACCAAAACCAAAATGTTTTAAAAACCAATACCAATACCAATACCAATACACGTTTTGTTGTTAATGACTGATTTTTATGTACTTAGGTACCTACAATTACACAAGTCGTCATGGAAAATTCTGTTTGAAGTTTAATTGGGTGATTTTCATAGTATTTTTCGCGCTGATCACGAGAATAATAGTGAGAAAATTCCATCACTCAAGGATTTTTCACGATTTGAATTTTTTGTTTAACATTTCTTTCGCACTTTTTGAAAACTTTTGACACTTGAAGTCAATTTTCTGAGCAAAGGACTGGTTCAACGAAAAAAATAAATGAAACATAAATTGTGGAGCGTAAAATTTCCTTTCTGCGGAGCTTCACTAGTTTTTTCTTAAAAAGCTTAGCTTCCGAGATATTTCAATTTAAAGTTGAAAGCTCAAATTCTTTTTTCTATTGAAAATATCTCAAAAACTAAGCTTCTTTGGAAAAACTAATTGGACACTACGAAAAAAAAAATGTTACACTCTGCAATTTATGTTCCATACATTTTTTTTAGAACGTTTCCTTTGCTGAGAAAATCGACTCTAAGGGTCAAAAGTTGTATCACAAAATGTGAAATAGATTCTCAACAAAAAAATTTCAATAATTTATAAAAAATCTTGACGTGACGGAATAAAACCGAAATCATATTTGAAGTCAGTGGCGAAGCAAGCGTGCAAGCTTGTAAGCTCAGCTTTTACATCATAATTTTGAAAAAAGGAAAAAAACAACATTTTCATTAAAAGTAAAATTCAAAATTCCAAACCATTCACGAAAATCCGAAAAATTGTTGCCTATTCCGCGTATTGATGAAGCTCTGCAAAATCAGCTTTAACCGTAGTTGGTTTGTTGGTTGGACTGTGGTAGCGCATGCACAGATAGAGCTACCCAGCATGGAACTGTAAGGGGAAGGTCGCATTCATATCCGGCTGTTGTATGTATAATCCAGCTTCAGTAAATTCTTTTCAATGTTTGCAGTTTTGTAACTCTTTCAATTTTGAATTAAATCAAAATATGAACATAACATATTTTATTTAAAATTTCATGATCTACAAAATAAGTTATTTTTATTTTTTAATAATATTGAAAATTGAAAGAGTTACGAAGGATTAAAGTTGAAAAAAAATCTAATTTCGCAAAAAATGAAGTGAATGAAATTGTAATTTTATAAATTATGATTTTGTAGCAGCGTTTGCAAAAAATCGAATTTATTACCTATTCAAAAAAAATCTCTTATAAATTGGATATAGACTACCTATAAGTATAGCACAATTTGGAATTTTTTTCAGAGTGATTTCACGTATCTTTCTAAGCAAAAAAGCATTCCTAATTAAATGAGAAATCGTTGCCCCCCTCACCTCTTGATTTTTATGGATTATGATAGCACCTATAGGTAGATTCATCAACTCTTAGCTTACATCAGATTTTTCCCTAGCTTCACCTCTGGTTGAACTCAGCACTAAAAAGTAGGCTATAATCACCAATTAGAATCACTTACGCAGGAAAAAATTATTGATGTGCTAACGTTTGATATTTTCATTGTCACAAATGAGAAATGTTAAAAATGTGGTTCATTATAAAAAAATCGATTTTCTGGGAAAATGAAGCCTCCAAAAAAATACGAATATGGAACATGAATTGTAAGCGTAAGATTTTCTTTCTGCAGGGTCCAATTAGGTTTTTTTCTATGAGACTTAATTTTTGAGTGATTTTCGATTTTAAAAAAGTTGAACTTTAAATTTTCAACCAAAATATCTCGATAGCTAAATCTCCTTAAAAAAAACTAATTGAACTTTACGGAATGGAAATTTTATGCTCCACAATTTATGTTCAATTCATTTTTTTCGTTGAACATTTTATTTGCTCAGAAAATTAACTTATCAAAAAATATAAAAAATAATGTTCAAAAAAAATTCAAAATTGTAGAATTCCTTGGGTGATAGAATTTTTTTCACTACTTTTAATCAGCGCGAAAAATACTTTAAAAAAATCACCCATTAAACTTCAAACAGCATTTCAAAAGCTTAAAAATGTCGATCTATGATATAGGTACCTACCTATGTACCTATATGTTCGAATAGATTAAATTTTTTGTTAAACGTTGAATTAGACTTTGAAACTTCTTGAATCATGCTCGAATGTAGTATTCATTTCATAAGTTAAATAAATTACACGCTGTTTTGGTTCGCGAAATAGCTATGTGATAATGAAAATACCTACGGTTCGAGCTCGAGTTGTGCATTCGTCGAGAAGTCAAATAAATTGCATCCCTTTTCCATTAAAGTACTACGAAATTTTTGCATTTATTTGTATTACTTCCTTTGGGAGTTTTCACCGCTGAAAATTCCGAGAGCTTATTAAGCTAGAGACGAAAATGAATGTAATGGTATTATAAATGGCCAATAATTGCTTTTTAGTGTGTCAGGTGTATTCCAACAGATTCGCTGGTTCGATTAAGCGTATCTGCGTAAAAGTTTTTTCAACGTTTGGATTTTTTTATTTCTTATAAAGTTCGAAGTACGTGAAACTGAAAATGATTGACTACTATACTTTGTGTGGTATCTAGCTATCTGCGTGTATTCCCGAATGGATAAAATTTAGTGAGGATTTTTTTTTTTGAAAAGTTGAATGAGGGATTAGCATGAGTGATGGAAATTCCACTCTCTGAGATTGAGTTGATATTTGCCTACGTTTAAATAATTTATGAGTGTTTGAAATTTTTAAGAAAAAATTTCGTTGCTGAAATTTGAACACAAATCGAAGAAACGAGCGAAGAAAAATCTAAAAATGAAGTGAAAATTTCACGAATTTTTTCACATTTTTAAAAACAATTCTTACCTCACGGTACATATTTTTAAACATTTTCAAAGTAACTATTTGAAGTAGTTTTATTGTTATTTTATTAATTTTCGAGACGACTTGCAATCATTTTTTTTATGAAAATTTTATTTTTTTTTCGATTTGGTTATTTTTCTTGATTTTATGAAATAGTTTTTGCGTTTTTTTGAATCACTTTATCTTTATTTTACCAATTTTTCTCCTTTGTAATGAAGTTTACATGGGACATGAATGATTTTGCTTGCATTTAAAACCATTTTCATCTCAGTTTCAAAAAAATCGAGTGAGAAGTAATGGTGGAATCAGGGTTGTTTTGTCCATTTTTTGGAAATTGTTTAAGATCCCTTGTTCAATTATTGCTCTTGAATCTGACTACATAGGAAAAATATTTTTAATTCACAAATGTTAAAACGGGCGCTTATATAGTTACATGTTTTTATTCAAAAATATCTTTGGTGCCCACTTTTCACTTTCATTCAATTTTTCAGAGGTACTTGCGTAATGTTTTTAAAATTTCCTGACCTAAAAAATCTAGAAAAAATTATTTTTGAAAGACTTTTTCTTGAAATTTTTCAATACAGAAACTTTTACTTCCCAAAAAATCAATGGTGGGGATCTTCCATCGCACCATCTCCCCCTCAACCTTCATTTTTCAAAAATTGAGAGTAAATGCGTGATTTTTTCGAAATTAAGGTAACTTAGTACCTAATAAATTATACTCAGTTCTCAAAATATAGTGATAAGTACGATTATCCAAGAGTTTTCCATTCTCCAAATTTTGTCGAATTTCCAAACAAAAGGTGACTGAGATTTACCAATTTTATACACCCTCTTGTACCAGCTTTGACTACCTATAGGCCTATAGGCTAATTTGATCAAGGTATTGTGGATATTTGACACTTGAATTATTAAAATTTTTGTTGAAAAATCACTTACCTACGTTTAAAAAACAATGTGGTACTTTTTCAACTTTTTTTACGAGCTATTCTCCACCGCCTGCCTTTTTTGGCACGGAGGCGATTCCACCCCAAATTACCCCTCTTTCCACCAGCTTTGCATGATTGTGTGATTGAAGATCAGAGAATTTTGTTGCTATTGTGTACTACTTGCATTTGATTGATTTGAACTTGAAGAAAAAACGATGAAGAAATTTTATTTGTATTCCTCCTAAAATTATGAATTTTTAATATCAACTGAAGAAAAAATGATACCAAAAAATTCAGGCTCGTAAAGCTTAATTTTTCTCTTTCACGTATAATCTGTTTTCATGTTCGAAGAATTTACATCCCAATTGAAATTGAGGCAAATATAGGTACCTAAAGATTTTTTTTTTTGAAGCAGATCCTCGAAAAAGACATGATTTCCGATTTTCTGATTTTATATTAGGTGCGATGTCGAAGAAACAAAAAAAAATACCAGTTTTCAAATTTCAAATACCCATGGAAAGATTAAACGTCGATTGTTGAGGAGAGTGAAATTTATACTATTACAACTTTCACATCGCTCCACATCCAACTTTCGAAGAAGAAAAAGACATGCCGAAATACAACCCAGCCTTAATTTCGGCAGCTGACTGTACACTCTGAAAACTCAATTCAAAACAGTTTAAGTACAATTTAGCCTACGCGTTACAACAAAAGTTACACCGAAGAAACAATTTGTCAAATCGACTACACTTGCACGGTCGCCGTAGATCACTTAAGCTTCGACTACGACGTCCATCTACAAATAAAATTACTAGTAAAATTGGAATCTAAATCGCATTACGACAAAACGCCGACGCCGATTCAAATCCTAACACTCGCAGATATTTTGTCGATCACGTTTCAAAATAAGAACAAACTTTAACCGTTGCCAAAGGTTGTAAGTTGTTCCTTACAAGTAAACGTGCCAGTTTCTAAATTGGGTGTTATTTGGGTGAATAAATATGCGTCGGAGATCGAAGAAAAATAAAATAAAAAGTATAAATAGCTCGCTGTGCATGGAGATGTCATGCACAGTAAACCCCTTATAGGCAACTGTTTAGATTATGGGCTAGTTTCACTTTGGAAGGTTACAGTGACGTTTTGAAAGTAATTTTCTGGGAGGGGGTGGGTCTGTAAAAATTCCAGCTCAGATTTTGAATTTTCCCAACTATATGATACCTACATCAATGAGGCTTTTTTTTTTTACCCTCTCCAATGCTTCTTTTTTAATACGTAGATACCTACTCTGTATTTCAACTCCACTAAACTTTATACAGAATGCAGCTCCAGCGTATATGAGTTATTACAAATTTTGAAAATCAATTTATTCAGGCACGAAACAGACTGACTTTTTTGGAGGCGAAAGTAGATGGCACGAATTTGAGGAGCGAACTAAATTTTAAAAGAAGTTGTCCCCCTCCCCCTCTCATTCTCTTCGGAGCAAGGGATGCGGCTCCGAACGATTTTGTGTTCGGATTTCAGGTTTCGGGTCTTGTACTTTCAATTAAAAAATTCATCGGGTCTCGTGCTTGAATTGGGGCTTGAGAATTTCGGATCTGGGTTTCAGGACTTATTGTTCGGGGCTTGAATGAAATGTTCGGGGCTTTCCAGGGCTTTTTGTGGTTTGAGAGACAAAAAATTTAGTCTGCAGAATTACAAAATACTCCAACTCCCCCAAGCTGTTTTCGACTTGAAAATTCAAAAATTAATTTTTAACATAACCTGCCCTCGAAACACCATTTTCAAATGGAGAAAAATATATTGAAAATACAGGGTGGCGTCCAAGTGGAGAATGATACTTCATTTTTGGATACTCGGGCACCACTTTAAAAAGCTTGAGATGAACAGGTTGTCTATCTTAATAATTGAAGGGGTAAATGCAGCTTCTAAAAAAATCGAGTTAAAATTTTTTTCAACCATGGGAATGAATAGTACTGGAAAACTGAACAAATTTTCATCTCAGGACTTTTTGCTCAACTTTGAAATTGAGAGAGCTACAAAAAATTTGTTCATAAAAAATTATAAAATACAAATCAACCAAGGGAATGGATAGATACTTAGTATGGTGAAAACTGAACAAATTTTGTTCTGAAGACTTTTTGCCTAACATCGAAAAAAGAAGGAGCTACGAAATGAAGGAGCTACGGGTCATTCAAAATAAGTGTGCTTCATAAAATTTCAAAATTTTTTCATCGCACAATTAATTGCATATATTTTTTTGTGTTTGAGGCCGGGATGATCATTGGAATGGATTTTCATTCCAAAAACATCATCCTACGATTTTTCCAAGCATTTTTGGACTGCGATTATTTCTGCGATGAATTTAATCGCAATATTTTTCTAGTTTTTGAGGCCTGGATGATCATTGGAATGGATTTTAATCCAAAAAAACTCACGATTTTTCCAAGCATTTTTGGGCTGCGATTAATTTTGGAGGAATTTTCATCGCAGAATTAATCGCACGAATTTTTCTAGTTTTTGAGGCTGGAATGATGTTTGGAATGAATTTTCGTCTCAAAGAAATCATCCCACGATTTTCCGATCATTTTTGAGCTAGGTACGATTAATTCTGCGATGAATTTAATCGCAGGTTTTTTTCTAGTTTCTGAGGCCGGCATGATTATTGGAATAGATTTTCATCCCAAAAAAATCATCCCACGATTTTTTCGAGCATTTTTGGGCTACGATTAATTTAGGATGAATTTTCATCGCAGAATTAATCGCACGTATTTTTCTCGTTTTTAAGGCCGGGATGATCATTGGATTGGATTTTAATCACAAAAAAATCACCTCGCGATTTTTCCGAGCAACAAATTTTCCTTTCTTGACTTTTTGCCTAACTTTAAAATTGAAGGGACTACCAAAAAATTGTTCAAAAAAAATTCTATAAAAATAAATCAACCAAGGGAATGGATAATATGCTGAAAACTGAACAAATTTTGTTCTGAAGACTTTTTGCCCAACATCGAAAATGAAAGGGCTACGGGTCATTCAAGATGAGTGGGCTTGATAAAATTTCTAAATTTTCTCAATTTTGAATGAACGGTAGTCCCTTCATTTTCGATGTTAGGAAAAAAATCTTCAGAACAAAATTTGTTCAGTTTTCAACCTAATGTAACCACTTGTAATTACAACAGTATTTACACAATTAACACTTTTACAGAGAGCCCTTAAAAGCCCCGAAAAAACCTGATCACGATTCGGGTTTCGGGGCTCACGTTTAGGGCTTGATTTTCAGAGAGAGGATTTCGGGTTTCTGGTCGGGGCTTCGTAAAGTAAAGTTTTTAAGGTTTCATGGCTTGCATATTGGGGGCCTCAAAATGAAATATCGGGGCTTTTTCTGGTTTCAGGTCTTGGTCCTGGTTGTGGGCCAGAGCAAACATTTTAGGTAACTTCAAATTCAAGGTTGGTACAATAAAACAATGTTTTAGATTACTCATTAATAAATTTGAATAAAAAATCGACCACTTCTGCCTTGAAACTATTGAAGAAGAAATACTAAGACCGAGCAAAGAGAGGCCAAAGCTTAAAAATAATTATTTTCAAACGTCGAAAATCAATTTTAAGTAGAAAAAATATGTACTTATAATAAAATTAGTTGAAATAATTATGAGGAAAAATACGTACCTATAAAAAAATCACTTTTGCAGGATTTGGGTTATTTCAAAACTTTGAAAAGAGAAATACAATAAAGTCGAATGCAGAAGCCAAAATTTTTGAAAAGTTTAATTGCTTTTAATTTAAAAAAAAAAGAACTGTAAAAGTACAAAACTGTTCAATTTTTTCAACTTGAGAAAATACGGATACCACTACCAGTGATAAACTTTCCATTAGAAAATTAGGTATATTTAATTCTGACGTTTCTTCATTTTAAAAAACCATGAAAGTACCTATGAATGTTCAACTTTCCCAATGTGAGATAAATATGGAAATTTTTCCAACTTGGGTAAAATATGGATGCAATGATGAATTTTTCCTCAGAAAATTATCATTTAATTTTGCTTTCTCATTAGGTAAAATAAAAAAAAAACATGGAAGTACAAAGGTTCAACTTTCCCAATTTGGAAGAATATGTGGAAAAATGGTAAATTTTCCCACCCCGAGAAAATACAAAATTTTTTGCAAATTTAGAAAATATGAGAATTTTTTTAAAAGGTGAAAATATGAAAATTTTTCCAAACTGAGAAATTATACAAATTTTCCCAAATTGAGAAAATACAAAAAAAATTTCAAATTGAGAAAATCTGAAATTTTCTCCAAATTGAGAAAATATGAAAATCTTTTCTAATTGAGAAAATATAAAAAAAAATTCAAATTGAGAAATTAAGGAAAAATTTTTCAAAAATTGAGAAATTATTAAATTTGGAAAAATTGAGAAAATATAAAAATTTTTCCAAATTGAGAAAATGGGAAAATATGAGTACAAAATGGAAAATCTTCTTATAGAAAATGATTATTATTTTCTGCTTTTTCACACAAAAAAAATAAAAATATGTACTTACATAGCTATTCAATTTCCCCAACCGAGTACAAACGGTAAATTTTCCGAACTGAATGCTGAAACCCCCCTTTAGGCGGTAAATTACCCCTCCCTTTCCCCTCCCAGTACATCCCTAAAAGGTTGAATAATATGTTAAGACGGACTCTCGGGTTTTCTTACCTATGTAAAAGGTACCTAAAACCTTGATAGGGAAAACCATTTCACCTGATAAATGTCGCTCCGGCCCTAATCAACTTTTTAATAGAATTAACACACGAACCGATGGGTACGTTCAATGTTACCGTAGAGGTGCGTCACGTCGGCGATTTGATATAAAATTTTAATACTTATCACGTTCGGTAACGTTTGCCGAGAATATTTTTTACCATACGCCGTTTGTTCGGAGATATCGTTAAATATTTAACGCAGCCGGGGTTTTCAATTTAATTATCGAACGTAGTCGGCAGCAGTCGATGTGATTAGACTGATGGCGTATAACATCAACGCCGCCGACTTGAAGAGTTCTGCTAAATAAAAATGGCGATGGCGGTTACTCGTCGCCTTGTTATTTTTACCTACCGGTAGGGCCTAAAAATAATGTGTTTTTAACGGCCGAATATATAGATAAAAGCATTTCCGCTGTTCGTGTGGTCACACCTTAAAAAAAAGGAAAAACCTTACGTTTGTTACCGCTTTTATGAAAAAAAAACCGCACACACTAAGTGACAAGAACGGTAAATATGGCAAGCCAAAGTGAACTGTTCGCGTAAGCCTTTGAAAAACATCGGAGCAAATTAAATTCTGGTTTTTTCGCCAGTACTTCTTATGTGGACTGTCAGAACTTACCAGCTGAAAATCCGGATCCGCTGGGTATTGAAATGATGAGTGGTATGAAATTCAACGTATGACTTGACACACGTTACAATTACTTTTATCTAAAGTCAGCGCGCTGAGATGTTAATCTTTGCCCAGCATATATTTTCAACACTTTTTGACGTATTTTATTGAAATTTATTGTACTTATTTTGTAACATTAGCAGAGAATGCTTCTAAGCGGGTAATTATTTTTTTATGTAAGATATGCATACTATGACTTGGCAGGTTTTACATTCGACTCCGCAGCCCAGGCTCAGATTTAATCCCATTTTAGTATATGTAGACTATATTTGTACTTCACGTATAGAACTTTCTCATTCAGAAATATGATTTAGTATAAGTGGATACTAGATAGGTATGCACCTATGTGTAAGTGTGTATCGGTAAAGCTGAAATTTTCATTATTCGCTTTTACATTTTGAATCAGTGAATTCTACACGTTACCGGAAGTTGAAAGTATTTAATTAATTTGTAGCTGTAACTTTGCAACTTTGTTCAAATAAAGTTGAGTACATTAACGGTTTATTGGAGCGTTAATGCCCTTTCTCGTTGTTTCGAGTATTTTGTCAATGCATAATACCTTACTGATAAAAACTTCGATGCTGGTACAAATAATATTTATTGTGTTTATATGTAGTTTTGCGAAACCTCAATTTACATAGTGCCTGGAACGTGGAATATTTAGCCGCAGATGATGAGTTTTGTCTTTTTGGAATTTTCTTTTTTTTTGTGAGAGGATGGAGGAATCGCATGAAATGGCATGGTTCGAATAAGATGTAATGTGATTATGCATCAAAGAAAATTCTTTGCAAAGTTTTGTGCTTACGTACATATGTACATTAGGGTGGATCGCGAAAAAAAACATACCTCGGATTTGGACCAAATTTGCTGGAGTGGTTCTCCTAGATATGGAGACCTCCCAAAAAAATTTTGAACCCCCAGGTGTACGTGGGGGGAGCAGGGGTGCTCAAAGTGCACCTATTTTCTAAAAAATCGCTGTTTTTTGTGTTTTTCAGTCACTCAAAAGTCGAGCCAGAAGCCTTCGTAGCACTTAAAAGGTGCGATTTGAGTTTCTATATCTCCCTAAACCATCGCCATCCTCCTCCGATCAAAACTCAGACGGCTACCAGGGGGTCGAAAAGTTGCAGATTGCAATATTTCGACAAAACGAAATTTCTACCAATCTGAAATTATTGTTCTCCATGCAGTAATTGAACAAAACCTTTTTTCGACCACTGAAACTGAATTTTGAAAAAAAAATTTCATACGTCAGTGCAGCCAACAGAAAATGTTAATACATTTTCAAACGAAAAAATAGTCAGTTCAAAGTCGATATAAACTACGTATTTTTGAATTTTAACATTTTCTGTTGGCTGCACTGACGTATGCAATTTTTTTTTCAAAATTCAGTTTTAGTGGTCGAAAAAAGGTTTTGTTCAATTACTGCATGGAGAACAATCATTTCAGATTGGTAGAAATTTCGTTTTGTCGAAATATTGCAATCTGCAACTTTTCGACCCCCTGGTAGCCGTCTGAGTTTTGATCGGAGGAGGATGGCGATGGTTTAGGGAGATATAGAAACTCAAATCGCACCTTTTAAGTGCTACGAAGGCTTCTGGCTCGACTTTTGAGTGACTGAAAAACACAAAAAACAGCGATTTTTTCGAAAATAAGTACACTTTGAGCACCCCCTGCTCCCCCCCACGTACGCCTGGTGGGCTCAAATTTTTTTGGGAGGTCTCTATATCTAGGAGAACCACTCCAGCAAATTTGGTCCAAATCCGAGGTATGTTTTTTTTCGCGATTCACCCTACTGTACATAGGTATTATGTGCATATCTCGAGTGGGTTGTCTTTGTAAAAAAACCCACACAAGACACATTGGTTTTCCCAATCTCTGTCAAGAACAAAAATAGCAAGCAGTCACAATTGTTTTTTTCAATTTTTTTAATCGAATATTTTAATCAGTAGGTATTGTGATTGGAAGAACTTTTTGGGAATAATTCTCACTTTCACTGAAAAGTCATATCTTAGGTATCAAAACAAAATTGGACACAAAATCCGAATTCTAGGACCCAAAATTGGTGGGAATAGAATTTTGGTTGCGTTTTCGAGAGGAATCGGCCTGTGATCTGAGCTCAGTGAAGAGGGCATGAAAAATCACCATCAAGTGTCCTGAGGATTTCTTCAAAACATGTGTAGATACTCATGACCATCGTGACTTGTTGGCAATCTGTTCTTTAATTCTGACTAATTTGAGGTCGCTGGACACGAATCCGGCGTTGGTTTTGAGGCGTTTTTCGAAAAGTTAAAAAAATAACCCGGAGAAGCTCAATTGGAAAATAATTATTTTTGCTCGTTTCTTCAAAAACTATGAAAAAGACCATATTTCAATTTTGCAAATCCGTCGTTTCTTGTCGTGTCTCAAAAAACAACGAATAATTATTTTTAAACATTATTGATCCGTGGTTTCGCGTGTATTTCGAAAAACGACAAAAACTACAGAACTTGGTTAGGTACTCAAAATGTTGTTTCTGGTTGTTTATTCAGGATGAGAAACTACTCCGTCGTTTCCTTTTGTTTTTTCAAAGAACGATGAAAACGACTGTAGGTACTTGATTATTCGAAAAAAAATTTAGTCGTTTCTTGAAAAACGATAAAAACAACCGATTTTAAATTTCGTAAATCTGTTGTTTCTTGTTGTTTTTCAAAAAACGACGAAAAAAACAACTTTCCTATAATCTGAAAACGTATTTTCCTATCGTTTTTTAAAAAACGACAGGTACCTACTTAATTACTTGAAAAATTTCTGGTTGTTTTTTTTAAACATGATGAAAAAAATGTTCCAAGTTGTAAGGTAGTTATTTTTGATCGGTTCTACAAAAACGATGAAAAACGAATATTTTTCAATTTTTTAAATCCGTTGTTTTTTTGCTGTTTCTTGCAAAATGACGAAAAATAACTAATTTAAAATATTATTGAATCGTCGTTTCTTGTAGTTCCTTATAAAAACGACGAAAACGACCACTTTCCTATATTCTGAAAACGTTGTTTCCTGTCGTCTTTCAAAAAACGACAAAATTTAGTTTACTCGAAAAAAGTTGTTTCAGGTAGTTACTTCAAAAAATATGAAAAAAGACCATTGTAAATTCGTCGTTTCTTGTCGTGTTTCAAAAAACGACAAATAATATCCAAGTACCTATTTTAAAATATTCTAAATCTGTCGTATTCTGTCATTTTTTCAAAAAACGACAGAAAACAACTGTACTTAATTTCTTGGAAATAGTGTTTTTTGTTGTTTTATTAAAAACTATGAAAAATGAGTATTTTTCATTTTTGTAAGGCCATCGTTTGATTTTCGCTGATTTTTTAAAGAATTTCACTAATTTTTCAGTGAACTTCAGAGATTTTACTGATTTTCCAGCAATTTTTTTCACTGATTAATTACTTTGTTGCAATTCTTACTGTTTTCCAGTGATTTTCGATCACTTTCACTGATATATAATTTTAAATTGGAAAATAAGTTATGGTATTTTTGATTGCTTCTTCAAAAACAATAAAAAACGACTATTTTTTTAATTTTGTAAATCCGTAGTTTTTTGTCGTTTCTTACACAAATGACGAAAACGACCATTTTCTCATTCAGAAAACGTCGTTTCCTTCGTTTTTCAAAAAACGACAAAAAACCACAGCATTTAGTTATACTTACTCGAAAAAAGTTGTTTCTAGTTGTTTCTTCAAAAACAATGAAAAAGGACTAGTTAGTTTGAAATGTTCTAAATTAGAAAGTGGTTCTGGCCGTTTTTTCAAAAACGATGAAAAACGACCATATTTCTATCTCATGTAAGTATAGGCTAAATTAGGTCTAAAAGGTTTTCAGTCTTTTTCTAATCAATAATTCAAATTGAAATAAAAAGTTAAAATTTTATGGTGTAGCCAAATTTCAAGTCATGGGGGGGGGGAAGTTATCCTTGGTATCTTAACTGAGCTTTTTTCTATGGAGAATATTTTTGTCAGGGTTTGGAAAACGGAAAATTTTTCGTTTTTGTTTTTGTTTTTTTACGATTTTGTTTTCGTTCTTAATAAACTTAAAACGCGTTCTTTTTCAATAACGTTTTTTTTTAGCCGAAATGCGAATACCTATACGTAATAATCAAATTTAATGATGAAAAATCGAACATTTCATCAAAAGAGTAAGAAATGAGCAAAATGTAATGTTTTTTAAATGATTTTCTTCGTAAACTGGAATTTAAAAAAAAAAAACAGTCATTATTTCATTAAGTCAAGATTATATGAAATAAAAGAAATATAGCTTCATTCATTTCTCATGTTTTTCCCTTTTCTCTGTAAAACTTCAGTTATTTTCAATAATTCAAAAAATACAATTTTTTTGAGATTTCGGTTTGTAGATAAGTTGAATTATAACTGCTATTTATTTGATTTTTGACAGTTAAAATCTAGAAATTTTGAACTTTTTGTACTTACTTACCCAAAATATTTCATTTTGAAAAAGTATGCCCCATTATCCCACCAAAGGTCTGTATAGATTTTAAAATCAATTTAAATTACCTTTTTGCTACCAAAATGCCAAAAAAAAAATCAAAAACGAAAAATAAACGAAAAAGTTTTTTTTTCGTTCACCTTAACGTTATTTGTAAAATTTCGTTTTTGTAAAATGTTGGAAAAATAACGTATTTTTTTCGGTTTTCGTTTCTATAAAGTTTTCCAAACCGTGATCTTTGTATGGGTGTTCTAACGTTACATTTGTTTGAACGGGGGAGGGGGGGTGATGAACGATTTTGGTTATTCCGAAACTCACGAATGAAAATGTACCTACCTAAACGAAATTGAAAAGAATTGTTGATGGGCATATAAATAAGTTTCTGATGGAGAGCTTTAATCCCATCTTGATACACCCTGTATGGTGAAAAGGTACAAAAATCTCTATACAACGAAATAATCGTCTACTCGTTTTATTTCATGCAATTAAAATCTTTTTTTTTTTATTTTTCTCTGGATGATTACAATGCGATGAGGTGACCTTCAGTTCTGAAATACATCCACGGCTGCCTAATACAGGCATCGGACCGTGGTTACTTTAAAGTAACTTGGTTACTTTTTTCAAGCTCGGTTACTTTTAGTTACTTTTTTGACTAAAAGTTACTTTTAGTTACTTTTTTGACCAAAAGTTACTTTTTTCGCTCAACTCGCCAAAAAAAAAAAGCAAAACGAAATTACCGTAACCGAAACGTCAAAATTCGAAATTGATGTATTAGGTACTTTGGTTTTGCCATTTTTTTGAATCTTGGCCAGATTTGAAAACCCCTATCCCCCCTTGGGGTGTTGAGATCCCATCTTGAAAAGTAATTACCTATTTGAAAACATGAAAATTTCTCCTTGCTGTAATTTTTTCAGATTTTTAAATGGTGGCCTACATCTTTTTCTTTTATATTCATCATGAAAGTTGTACTTTAATTATAGAGGTTAAACTTTGAACTCTACAAAATGTGATCATCAATTTTCAATCTCCTTTCAATTCTTTACGAAACTGCAAACAGATTCTTCTTGGACTTAACCAATATTGAGATATGAACAATCAAAGTTGAGTCATTTCACAAAAAATCTTAATTGTATGAAAATTACGTGGGCTCTCGCCCCCCCCCCCCCACCTGAAGGATTTTGATCGAGATGACAATGATTCAATTGCACCATCAAGGGGAACCTGTAAATAAATTTTGAGAAAAATAGGAAGACCTAAGATCAAAACCTGCTCGATTTGACATTGAACACTCCGAAAGAAACAAAAGAAAGCAAAAAAGTAATTAAAGTACTGACTAGATCGCGATCGGTTAAATTGAATTCAAAATACCAAATTACGAGAATATGAAATGAATATTACATTCCGTCATCCCCCACCAAATTGAAATACACTACATACTTCATATAAATATTAAAGAAAGGTGCCTACTTAATTGCTTAAAATTTTTTTATAACCAATTGGAACCGATTCACAGATTGGTGGTGGTTGTTCTTGTACTGATTAGAAATTTAATCAAATGGTTCCTGTTGGTGGTGGTTTTTATCTAAAAATATTTATGCCTGTGCTGGTGGTTCTGTTAATTTACAAGCTTCAAAATTTCTTTTGGTTCTCCCAATTGGGAATTTTTCTTTTTCCCTGCTGAATTGGTTCATTTTGGTCTTTTTTGGGAATATTTCAACGCATCTTGGAACCGGTTCCAATTGGTTCTAGTTCCCATTTGAAGAATCGAAAATTAAGTGGTTCTGGTGGGTTTTGGTTCTGGTGGTTTTCAACACTGTGTTTTACAAAGAAATTAATTGATTTTTGTTCATTTAATAAAGCTCATTCTTAGATTAAATTTTTTTCTCTTCGGTAGTGAAATTACAGAGAAAAATGCAAGTTTGAAAAAAAAATGGGCTGGAGGGGGTATTAATAATTTTTTAAAGGCGAAAAATTAAAAAATCGTCTAATTTTTCACGAAAAATTGGTTACTTTTTTACAAAAAATTGGTTACTTTTTTCAGAAAAAAAAGTTACTAAAGTTACTATTTTTTTTTCGAAATTTCGGTCCGATGCCTGCTAATACAAAATTTATAAACACAAAAAATTATCAAAATTCGACTCAGATTGAAATAATTACCAGAATCGAAAATTTTCTCATTCTAGTTCCACTGTGGCTCTCTTGCTTGTGACCCCGCATACCATAATTTTGTGAAAAAAATTCACAAAAATGAGATTGCGGTTTTTTACCCTGAACTCTCGAGAAATCGCACTAGTTCTACTCTGATAAGCATACTAGCTGCGGAACCCATCTTTATTAATCTTCTCTAAATATCGATCGCGGCAACTCTGCAATTAAATAGATGAGGTAAACGTGCCTAATTAATTATAACGCTGTGTTGTGAAAATTTAATAATTTTTTAATATTCGCCATTACCTTCTGTCTGCAAATTGGTAATTAAAACGTAGCTGGTACTGGTGTCGTTACCTTGTTAAATCTTACTTTCCCCATTCAATTACAAAAATTATAAATGAATTAGCACGATGCAAACCTCTTGAAAACCTCACATGAACTACGACGTGCAACAGGTAGTGAAAAACGACGTGACGCGACGTACAGTACGTAAAATGTAGAAAAAAATTATAAAAAGTTTCTCGATGGAAAAAAGTACCAACATATCGGTATAGAAAAATTATAACCTACTGTTACCTAATACCCATTGATCCTAGAAACGATATTCGCTGCAGTCAAAGCATTCGCAATTTTAATTCTGATAAAGCACCCGTTGAGATACGTATAATGTTGCATTTCATGGAAAATGGAAATTGCCCTAATGAAGGCAACTTGTAGAGTTGAATATTTTGATCTCCCGGTCGTATCTTTTTTTTACGAGGATAAATTGACAAAGAAAATTCCCATCGCTGTAACAATGATTCTCGTCCAATGATTTCGACAAAAAATCTCGGTGTTTATTCTTCGAAAAAAATTGAAATAACGCGAAGTTTTTTTTAAAGTTTTGAAAAACTTGAAAAAAAAAATCAAATTATGGTATAGACGTTGTTGTCGGAAGAATATTTAAACGTTTTAAATTACTGTAGTTTATACGTTAAACTTTCGCTATAGCTTAAACTTTTCAACGTAATTTATCGAGTTTTGGTTTTGAATACGAGAAAAGGCGGTAGGTAGATTTGCAACCAAAATAATATAATACTGGAAAGGGAGGCTCCGTTTTCATGGCCCAAAGTGACAGTTAAATTTGAAACGTATTTTAAGAAGGATACTTACGTCGCTGTGTAATTTTTATTTCAAGCCATGCTTCCGTGTGTTTTATTTTTTATTGTTGGTATGATTAATCTTGAAATAAACCGTTAATTTTTTCCACCGTTTCGAGTCATTCGCAGAATACCCGCGAATGATTAAAAACTCGAAGCATTTCAACGCTCATCATTTGTCACCGCGTTGTTTTCGTTTTATAAGAATGAATAACACAGAGATCAGAAATCCAACTTTAACCTAAATTGTGTGCTTTTAAACAAAGAAATATCTCCGCGCTTAATGCAAACGATTCATTATCTCGTACTGTTATACTAATTACTCATAGTGAAGATTTTTCAAATCTAACCTATTTGATAATTTTTCATTCTTGCATATCTTTTCTATAAAGATTTTGGAAAATAAATAGTTCAAAATTTCGATCCATATTCGCATAAATTTTTCCTCAAAAATAATGAAGAAAATTTTTCAACTTTTATAATTGATTATACGCATTCGCTGCTTGCATAGCAGATTTTCGTCGAATGGAAAAAGTCCCAATTATTCGTCACGTGCCAATAATCCAACGCTTGTCTATGCCGTAAATATACTATTTCGGGTGGAAATGGTCGTCTACCATGTAACCGAGCGAACTAGTAATTTCATACTTTTCCATCGAAAAGACGAAAACTTTTCAAATTTTTGCAACAAACTTTGAAAATATTTCACAAATTGTTGCGTTTTTCCGAGTATTTTCATTTCGAGAGGGAAAAAGTTTTCAATTGTTGGTACGATTTTTATCGGTTTCTATTTCTTTTTTTTTGTTTTTGCGCATCGTTATATTTAAACGTTTTGATTTTTTCAAAGATAATAGATGAGAAATGTCAAAAAATCACGATGAAAATTCGTACTCGGGGTACGATAAATGTTTATTTTATGATTATTTATTCTTCTACGTGGGTTTCTCAAAAGTAACTTGATATACTTACCTATATCATTTTATGCGAAATGATCTATCGTCGGTGTTTATGGATGTTCTTCTTGGTGCATCGTAGATTTTTATGTATTTCGCGAAATGGAAAACAGTCTATGTTATTTGAGTTGATTTATGCGGCTATATGAACACGTAAGTTTAAGAAAAGAATCAAAGTTGAATTAAAATTTCAAATGTGGATGATTTTTGGAACATTAATTAAATTAAAAATTTTTCAGTAAATTCTGATTAGAATGAATTATATTAATATAAAATCTCATTAAAACCCTAAAAAATAAATCAAAATAATCAAAAATAATCAGAGAAGTGCAAAAAATGTCAAATTTTTAGGACTTGAAAAATTAAATCAAGGCCAAAGTATACAGTATAGCACAGAAGTCTTGACCACTTGAACATTTCTCAATATCTCAGAACTGAAAAGAAATACTAAAACGGTTCAAACGGCAATGTATTCCTGGCGTCGAGAACATTGAAGATTGATAATCAAACTTTCAGCCCAACCAGAGTGTCCACAAATTTAGAAACCGGTTCGGAGCCATAGGCGGAGATGAGGGGGGGCATGGGGGGGCTGAAGCCCCCCCCCAAATGTTGAATTAGCCCCCCCCCCCCCAAATCATTTTCGTGTGTATCAAATGAGCACGAAATTTCGTTGAAAAACTTTGAAAAGGATGCAATTTTTACTCCAAAGTAATGAATAGAATTATTTTCTTTCTGAGAATCGGAAAATTTTCAAATCTTAGCCCTCGCTTCGCTCGGGCATGTGGAACCTTTACTTTTCAAGGGATAAATTATCAATGTGACGAATTTCCTGTTTTTTTCAAGCTACGAAAATGGTCTTTTTAATATCTAACGAAAATAATTAGGTGCTATGAGCAATCAGCAAATTGAATTGCAAACTAGCACGAAAATGTAAGAAATAAAAAAAAATACAAATTTTTATTCTTGTTCAAAACTACAAAAAAAGCACGAAATTTCGTTTAAAAACTTCGGAAAGGACGAAATTTTTACTCCTAAGTATGGATTTATTCACTCAACAAACCATTAAAAATGAAATTGTTTTCTTTCTAAAAATTGACAATTTTTCAAATCTTCGCCCTCGCTTCGCTCGGGCATATTAAGTCTAAAATATTTAATAAAAAATGGAGGTTGAAGATTTCACTTCCTCTTCAATAAGTATACTAAAATATTGATTTAAAAAATGAAAATATTTCAGTTTTGGATTTTTTTTCCAAAAATTTTCGCCCTCGCTTCGCTCGGGCTTGATAAACGTCTTCAAAAAAGAATTCAGCAAAAAATTGCTTAAAAATAGAGGAAGGTTTTTTGGAGAGGGGGGGGCATCGAAAATGAACATTTTGTTTCGTGTTTTTCATTCCTTTTTAACTGGGGCACAAGCCCCCCCAAAAGTTATGTTCTATCTCCGCCTATGTTCGGAGCAAAAAATGGGGAACCGGTTTTTTTATTGAAATGATGCCTATGCACTGGCGCGGTTAAAATGTGATAAGGTAAAATACCAATTGTGGATCAAGGTACCAATTATTACGAACCGCAACTTTGAGGCAATATAGTTAGTTCCCATGTTGACCAAAAAAATCGCCGTTTGCGGCATCTTGTAGAGCGGAGTTTTCTCTACCTAAATGGTAATAACCTCGGTGCACTTTCCGTTGCATCCAACCCAAGTAAAATTCGTTTTTTTAAAAGTGTTTAATTTTTTAGTGAAAAATACGTTTTTACGAAGTTGGTGACGGATTAAAATTCTTGTAATGCGTTTTTCGGGTCAAGGGATGTACCTACTAGCAAGTATTTTTTAGAGAGATCGAACCAATTTTCATATTTCGGATTTGTGTTGTGGGCATATGAAAAAAGTACTTACAAAATTCATGCCTTTAAAGTGTAATAATTTCGCAAAATCTCAAGTATTTTGACTGGTGTTTGGTTTTTTACATTATTCAAAGTGTAAATTTTCAGAATCTGCCATCACATCAAAAATTTTACCTGATCCAGAATTGGTTTGATCCGTAATTGGTATTCAAAATCTGTGTTTTGCAATTGAATTTCTATTAAAAGTCTACCAATTATGGATCGATCCACAATTGGTAGTTTTTCAACTTACATTTTTCGTGAATCTGATGATCAAAACAGTTTAAGATAGTCCTTCTGACCTTAAAAATACAATCAAAGCAGAAAAAAGTTTTCTTGGTCGAATTATTCCATGATCCGTAATTGGTTCCTCCTGAAAAATCGCATTTTTTAGGACATGTTTTCAAATACCTAAACGAAATTGTTGAAACTTTTTTTTTTCGAAATTCAACCCTCCTACGTGAAAGAGAAAAGTTTGAACTTTATTTTAAAGAAAAAAACAACAAATTTGGTCCATAAATAACGATTTTATGGCATTTTAAAAAAAATTGATCCACAATTGGTATTTTACCTTATGTTTTTTTGAAACCGGTTCAGCGGTTTCGAACCAGTTGTCAATAATATCCGAAAAAGTGAAGATATGAAAAAAAGTTTGAAATAAAAGTTGCAGAGAATTGAAAAATTAACATTTTTTATTTCACAGATTTTTTTCCATTTTGCAATGGAAAGAAGTTTTCGGTTTTAATGACTTAGAATTATATTTTTTCAATTGCAATTTTTTTCAAATCAAAAACCATAATTTTGGCAACTCGAAACTTCCAGTGCCGAAGTTTATTTTTCAAATTTATGAAAATTCAAAATTAGGTACCTCATGACTTTGCAAAATGTGAAAATTTGATTCTGAAGGAGGCACAAGTGCGTCTCAAAACCAAGTTCAAAATAAAATAAATTTAATAATTTTTTAAATAAAAAATCGATTGATTAAACGATGGATTCTCGAAGAGATTTTTCATCTAATGATCTCTTGAAACTGAAATTATGAGAAAAAAATTTTCAAATAGAGATATTACAGATATCTTTTTGAATCCATCGGAGGAGTTCGCGGATTCCCGTCCACCTACTAATTTATTTTTTCAACTTTTTTCGAAAAACAAACGCGCGAGAAAACGACACGAAGTACGCGCGTAAAACTGACCTCGGAACTTCACGCAAAAAACACAAACTTGAAATGAGTGAAATTTTTTTTTTAAATGTGATTTTTTATTTCAGAGTCGACAAAAAAATTGAAAAAAATTTTTATGCATTGAAAATTTGAAGTTTTTTTAAAAATTTGAAACTTTTCCAATTTAGATTGAAATTCTTTCAGGCTATTGAAAATTTTTAAAATTTTTTTGAAATCTGAAAATTTTAGTCGGTGAATGTACTCAAAAAAATCCAGAGTCAAATATGTTTAAAACTAAAAAAAAAAAAAAAAAAAACTCGAAAAATCCAAATTCGTACGGATTGCCAACTTTTTGTGAAAATTTTTCGAACTGTCGGCAAATGTTGAGGACTTCGTCTCCTTTAAAACATGTAGAAATTCTCCGAGTTTTTGAGGCAGGGGTGGTTTCAAAAAATCGTAATGTTATTCTAGAATTCTTGATGAAGGGACTAATTCCAAAAATTTTGAAAATTTTGAATTTGTCGTGAAAAACCCCTATCATAATTCAAAGTAAAAACTGGTGTGGGGGTGGGGCTTCAATTTATTCAAGTGTAAATAATAATTAGACCTGGAGTTCATTGAGTACAAACGTTAAAAAATTGATTCGAACTCCAAATCAATTTTTTTTAAATTATTAATCGAAATGCTCATTCAAAAAAGAATAGACTCCATCTGGGTTATTTTTCAAAAAAATTGATTCGACCTGTGTAATTTGATTTTTTTTTAGAAAAATATTAATTGACTGAATTTTTAATTAATGGCGGTATTAAAAAAAAATGATTCGACCTGGATTATTTAAAAAAAATCGATACGACCTCGGTAATTAATTTTTTTAAAAATTATTATTAATTGATTGAATTGTTAATTAACTGAAGGGGTATTCAAAAAAAAAATCGACCTGAGAGGTTCAAACTGTATACAAATTTAAAATAAAAATTGATTCTCCTCTGTAAATTTAAAAAAATTTCAAATTACCTAAATGATCGTAATTTTAATTAGGTAATGAGTGTGGGTATTCAAAAAAAGAATTTAATGGGTAAAATTTCCATCAATGATGCTTTGAATAAACAAGAAAACGACGTAATTTTTCTAATAGACCCCTGAAAAATGAATTTGGATTCCATCGTAGAGTGAGTATTGCCATTTTTTTGATATTATCCAACATTTCAACTCTGAAATAACCTTATTTTATTACAATTTGAGTGAAATCGGAGCAAAACAATTTTCAGCTTCTATTTAGAATCAGGACTGAGGCCGGAACATTTTGAAGTCAGAAAATTTCTGTACGCACAACATTTTTTTTTGTCCAATACTTTTCCACTAAATTTTTGCCAAAACTCGTTTTCATTTCAATTGAAAATTTTTCATTTTTAACAATTTTCTATAAACTTTGAGACCATATTGAGAATTTGGAAAATTTTCGAACGTGCCTTTTTCTCCAAATTCAGTTACCCTCATTTGACCACAAACGAGTATTATCTCGTTTCAATTGGAATAAAAATATGTCCATCATTAAATCAATTTTTTGAGAATTATTTCACCGCATTATCAATTTTTCTACAGATAAGGTCAACGCGAAATAAACAACTAAACTGTTCACAAAATGGGTAAATATTTGGCAACCTTATCGTCGCAATTTCCACGTTAAAACTCAACGTGTTATTTTTGGTATATCTTAGGTAAATAAAAATACTTTCATACAGAGTGACACTTGAACCCTAAAAATACCAACTTGAATTAAAATTTCTCCCGCAGGGTTAAAAATCTGACGAAAGTTACGGCTGTTTTCATTTTTAATCGCATTTTCGACCTACACGTAGCTAGGCGAAGGTACCTAGACCTACACGTAATTCGAATTATTCTAGAGTAAAATTAAAATTAGACTAACGATATTTTTCTCGCTACCCACGGGGTTTTCATAGCTATACAGGTAGTACCTACGTGTTGTTAAATGGGTTCAGACGAGTTGCTCGCTCATTTGTGCAAATGATGAATTTAAAGCATTGTAACTTGCTTAATGACGTAGAGAGAATCAAATTCTCTTAATGAAACTAGTAGAGAGAGCGAAAAAAAGGAAAGAAATTAGGTCGTTAGATCATTAAATCCGTATCCTGGTTAAGCGCGAAAAACGCCTCTGTTTTTTCGAAATTGTTTTTCAAAAGCGTTCTAAATAAAACATTTTTTTAAATTAGACCAATGAATTTGAAAAATTTTCACAGCCTACTATTATTATAGCTTCTAACTACATCGTCGAGAAAAAAAATAACAATTAGGTATCAGAAATTTATTAGACGACGAGCCTATTACAAAATGTAGACGAGCAGTGGTTGGAAAATAATTTGTTTTTTTTCAAACCAAATTGTACGCATAACTTGTATCGTTTAAACTTGTAAACGTAATAAAAAATGATGCCAAACACTCATTAAGCATTTGAAAGAAAATATATTACGAATTAAACTTTTTATGTTGGAAAAAGTTTTTTTGGTTGAAAAAAAAACTAATGCAGTTGAAATTGAAGTATATATCGAACAAGGGGGAAAAGGCCTCGAACACGAACATTCTATGTTGAGTATACGAGGAAAAAAAAATCGCGTATCTGTAAAATTTAAATTCGTGTTAAATGAAATCAAAATAACGGTTAACAAGAACGACAAAGAATATAATTAACCGTCGACATCAACGTACTGCCAATGCCTATATTCGCCACGCCGCCGTACAGTTAGCTCGCGTGACCCATAGCCGCTCGAAAACTCTTGCCTACCAACGACTAAGCACTCTTCGGGCATTTTACAAAGAAAAATACCGACGTTGATGTTTCTACCTATAGAATAGCAGCTTTTTAATTTCACCATTTTTGGCGATAATTAGCGGCGAAACATTCGTGTGATAAGCTCGTTCGACGTGAACCCTTTGACATCGTGTTCGTTTCCCTGTACGTAAAAATACCTTGTTATTCGCGTGCCTCGTTAGATTAATGCACAAAGGCTGTATTGTAATGAAAAGTCGAAGATATTTGCGATATGATCGTTGATCGTTGGAAGCATATGAAGGATAGGTATGCTTAATTTAATAATCTTGACGATGCAATTATTTTTTTGATCGAGGGGAAAAAGGTTATGGAGGTGTGCTAACTAAACTCAATGATTATGAAATGGGTCGGATTTCAATTTTTCGATTTTTGAATTAGGAGGAGGGGGACTAGCTAGTTCAAAGGTTTAGATCAGATTTTCAAAAACATGAAATTTCACCACCTTAATTCATTGAATATAGTTTAAAGTAACATTATATTTTTATCAATGATTTTTCTCCTTGACCATTTCTTACAGAATAATTTTGAAAATCCTTCGAATTTTTCAAATTTCGTTGAAAAAGTGTTCACCGAAATGATCCTAAAATAAGTAAAAATAAAACGATTTTTTAATTTCCATTTTGGAGAGAACTTACAAACTATATTACCTGACCATCATTTTTTGTGAAGAAAAGGAGGAGGAGGAGGAGGAGAAGAAAGAGGAGTTCATGATAGAGTGATTTTTTTTATGCGAAACCATTTTTTTTTTTTTTTTGGGACACCCGGATGAAAAAATTTTGCAAAAGTGGAAATATAAAAAAAAGTTTGAAACAAAAGTTGCAGAGAATTAAAAATCTAGCATTTGTTATTCTACAGTATTTTCCTATCTATCAGTGTGTTGGAGGTAATTTTATTATCTTGGAAGAGAGAAATTTCTCATCATTTTTAAAGAAATTATGAGTATATGTAATTTTAAAACTACTGAACTGATATCAAAAATTTTGGTCTCATAAAACCCGTCTTAATTTGTACAGTCTCTAGACTTAATTAAAACGTCCCCTTTGTATTTTAATTTTTCGCGTTTGATAATTTTTTGGACACTCTGTAGATAACACTGAAAAATTTTGCTCCACCATAGAAAGCGCACATCATAAGAAATCCAAAACTGTTGAAATCACTTCGATATCTTTATTCTGTTAAAAATGACGACACCGTTCAGGACTTGATATACACTCTGTATAGACCCAAAATAACTTACAAAAATGTTGAAAACAGGAATCCGAGAAATAATAATTACGAGCAGAGGCGAAGCAAGGGAGAAATGTAACGAAAGCTAAGAATTGAAAATTTCATGCTACCATAATCCAAAAAAAAAAAAAAAAATGATGGCTAAAGGGTAGAAAATGATTTTTTATTTAATCAGAAACACCTTTTAGCTCAGAAAAATAGGTTTACTCATGCGAACTTGAATTGATGGAACACAACACAGGGATCAATCTGAAAGAAATCTAAATTGCATTGTAGTTCTGAGCAAAATCGATTATGTGAAAATATAATCGACAGTCGATTAATCGATGGAAAAAATCGATCCTTCAATTAATCAATCGCAGGAGAAAATTTGAAAGATTTTTTCTTTGTTTTAGCGCCAGAGCTGGCGCGTTGACAACCAAAAGTTCAAAAATGAAAATTTTTAGAGAATTTTTTCGTTTTTTTGGACCAAAACTGGTCAAAAATTTGAAAAAACAGGACACAGTGCGAAAATTTTGATGAAAATTTAATAAAAAGGGGATTTGCCCTAAAAAATGTTTTTTTTGCTGATTTTTCATATTTTTTCAAAATTCCTAAAAATTGGAAATTCTTTAAAAAAGTTCTTAAAATTGAAGAAAATTCCTTGAAGTTGAGTACTTAATTTAGAGGGTTGTGAAAAATTGAATGGAATTTACTGAGAAATTTTGAAGAAATTTCAAAAAATAATATAAAAAAATTAGCAAAAAAAGTACTTTTCAGTTCAAAACTCATGCTTTTTCTAAATTTTCTTCAAAACTTTCTTACTGCGTCTTATTTTTTCAAATTTTTGTCCAATTTTGGTCCAAAAAAACAAAAAGTTGAAAAAACAATGGATTGTGCGATTACTTTGTGCTGAATAATCGATTAATCGATTATTCGATGCTTCTGGAAAATAATCACACTTCGATTATTTTTCACGTAATAATCATCCAACAATATTGCATTGGACCTAAGTACACAGAGAATTTTTCGCCACAATACTTGGGTAATCAAATTTTTTTGTAAACTTTGCTATTTTAATCATAAAATTACAACTTCATTGTTTTTTGTGAAATTAGACGAACTTGATTTTTTTCCCCAAACTTCAAACAATCGACTATGAACGAAACTTTTCAAGTAGCTCCATCTGCGCATGCGCAACCATAATCAAACCAATTACTATTGAAGCTGAACTCAGATAGCTTCATTGCATCGTAAAATATGAAATACTAGACGTTTTTTGAAAATGACTTTTTGATTTTCGCGAATGGTTTGATTTCAGAATTTTATTTTTAATAAAAATTATTTTTTTATTTCCTTTTTTCAAAATTTTTATGTAAGCTGAGCTTACAAGCTTACACGTTAGATTTGCCACTGATCATGAGTGAATTCCATGTAAAAATTTTTCTTTTTCAATGAAACAACCCTTAATTTTCTATTTTACTTAGATCCGGAATGAAGTGCACGAGAAAAATTTCTGAAACACCAAGCAGAAATAAATTTTGCCCCAGCAGTTCGAATGGTATGCGAATATACCTGGATTCAGAGTAGATTAACTAGCAGTGGCGAAGCCAAGAATTTTTAAGGAGGGGGGCAGAACTCTCATAATTTTTTGAGAAATTTTGAATTCACTCACCGCTCCCTTTCCACAAAATTTCTTTTTACTTACTATAAAAACACTAAATTCAAAATTCGAATGTGGGTATGGAAATTTGAAATACCGTAGTAGGAGAAGGAGAAAAAAGGAACATTTTTTACCACAGTCGCCTCAAATATGCAGTTCATATTAGGGCACTAGTTCATATAATTGTGTTTTTGTTCATGCCTGACCAAAGTGAGGACGAAGCTCTGAACATTGGATTTTTAATGCCCCAAACAGACATTTTTTTCACATAAATTCTTGACCTCATGGGAAGGAGGTCCGGACCCCCTGGACCCCCCCTGACTACGCCATCATAAACTAATCATAGCGTTGAAAGAAGTGCTTCACAAATGAAATACCCTGCATTATTTACTGCAACATTATGAAAGAATCAAAACTCCACTCCCCTGTGACTTACCAAGAAAATGAATATGGCCATATTTGTCGGAAATTTTCAGTAGAATAACTTTTATAGAGGTGATTTTCTCCATAAAGTTGAACCCTGGCACGCCAGAACCAAAAACTGATTTTTCGGCGCAGATACCTCAAAAAAAGTGACTTCAGGAAGATGGCTCGGGGAGGCTTTTGGATATAGTGATAGAGTAGACCCTCTCCTACAAAATAAATCAAAAAAACGGTTTGTAGCAATTGGTTTGACCTCAAACCATAATTCAACTCCACTATAATTATATCCTTGTGTAAAATGATATTTAATTTTTAAATCAAAATAAAAATTATCAAATGATGGAAAATCTTAAATTATTTATTCAAGATTGCCAATTTCAAATCGGTAATTCAACTATCTACTTTGACAACACAACTGAACTATTCCAATATAATACTCGTACCTTTAAATTATTTCTTCGAATCATAATTGTTACACAGAGACGTTTTCAAAGCACGGTACCCGAGCAAGGATTTTCTCATAATATATATTTTTTCTTTTGAGAAAGTCATGTATGGTAAAAATCTTACGTAATACTTCCTTTTATTACGCTCGGGGTAGGTAGGTAGGTGTTTCTTCGTCGAGAAAAAAAAATTCATGTAACAAGATACGTACGTTGGTACCATACATGTAGCACCGCAAATACATAGTTGCTACAAAGCACTTCGCGAGTACGTCTGAACTGAACTTTTCAGAAGTGGAAATAAAATGATATCACGTTATGTGTACGTTTCCATGTATATAGTATGCAGTTTCATACACTTGGGCGAGATTATACCTACGTTCGAGTTCGAGGTACATACATATAAGGATAAAAGGTAGACATCTGTTCTATCGGTAATACTACTTTATACGTATTATATGTATATACTTGGGCGGTAAATTATATTTATGCGATAACGCAACCGTAATGAGATATTACGTTCTCATAAGCGTTATGATATAAATTTTACTTTTGCGTAACTTCAGGGTTATTGGTACTCGGAGCTGACACGAGACAGCAAGACAGCAGTAATTTTAAAAGTTTCCAATGCTACGTTTATAATATCTCTCGATTAGTGTATGAATTTTCCCTCGGTGTCATTTTGAATTCGTTGTTTAAATAAATATAGGTACTTGTGGTATGTAATTACTACTTAGGTAGTCGGTTGTGAATTTGTTGGCTGAATTTAATGAAAATATGAAAAAAAGTACCATCTATTAGTAAGCAGACAGGTAGTTGGATGAATCGTCTTCTACTCTTATTTGAAATGTTGGAGGAGAAGATTGTAAAACAGTTGTTACATGACGTAAAAAGAACTTGGAAAGAATAATTTTAGGTTTCTCATTCGCGTTTAGTCCACCATTCAGATAGGATTCAAAATTTTGAAATTTTCAACAAATTAAAATACTTATATTTTTATTTTTTTCAACTGATATTTTGTGAAATGCAATCAGCAGTTTTTCAACCCCCTCCTCCCCCCCATCCCTGAGACCAAAAATTGTTTGTAAAAACTCAAATTGAATATTCTGAGTGCACGACCTCTCAAAATTCCTGGGTAAAGTGATCGAGGTGTCATGGTTGTGAAATCTTGTTTTTTTTTCGAAAAGACCCTACTTTGAGCACTTCTAGTTCAGACTCATTTTCAGCTAGAGGACTCAAATTTTTCTGGGAAGTTTCTCATCCAAAATAAGTTACTCCACCAATTTTCGTCCAATTCAGATTTTTTTCGGTCCACCCTAATGATGATATTTGAGCTCAGATCTGCTTATTTTCCGCTAGTAAAATTAAACGATTTATAATTAAATTACCCCATATTAAAAATTTTCTCACATCATTTACATTTGAACCACAAAAATCGATAAAAAAATTAATCTCAAATTTTATCATTTTAGAATAAGTAGACACTTAATAATATGCATTTCAAAATACAATTTAGAAAATCTTTTATGATTTCAAGTTCTGTAACAAAAATCAGCTGGATTTTTGAAAAAATTATGATGCAGTAGGCAAAATGTTTATTTCGAGGGGTTTGCTTGTTAGTAAATCCTTGGCTCTCGTTTTGATTGAAAATCTTACTAATGTTCACTTCAGAGAATAGGATTTGTCAAGTAATAATGCTGAACTCATCAAAACATTTGAAAATTTAAAAAAAAATAGATTTTTCACTTTGGATGATTTTTGTCGGGGGGGAGGGCGTCAGACTACTTATGAGTGAAATAGAGACTACAAAATGAAATCTACATACCTAGATGAAAATTAATGGTGTTTTTTGGCAAGCTTATTTCAATTAAAATTAGGTAGATATATAATGAGGATCCGATTTTTTTAAATTGAGTACCTATTTTTTCAAATTTGGAGACAATTTATAAAATATTTCAAAAACATCTCCGAAAAAATTTCCGAGGTATAAAAATGTTCAGAATTCAAAATTTTGAAATATTTTATTCTTATTTTTAAATTTTATATTTTCATATTTGGTTTGAGCACTCCAACAAAATTTTATTAAGTAAAAATTTTGAATTTTTTTGCCGAAATGGTGCCTATTAATGTGCGCATGAATGTACCTACCTGATGACTTAAAAATTCTGCTACTTGAAAGGAACTGAAAAAAATTAAAAAACGTTCAAAGAAGAACAAAATGTCATTTATACTCGTAGACATACTTACCTCTCATCAATTGTAAATTATCTATTTCAATTTATGTAGGTAGATTTTTTTGGATTTTCACTTCCCAGAATTTTTTCCGCGAACATAAAAAATAAAAAATTTTGAAATTTTAAAATAGCTCAAAACTATAATTAATGTACCCACATAGAAGAAATGGTGATTTCTAAAGAATAAAATGCATTTTTATTTAATCAGAAATTTGAAGGAACAGAGGCTTCAAATAAATTGATTTATTCCCTAACTGGTCACACTGCACCTCCCCCTCCCCGACCATCTTTTCCCAGTTATTTCAACTGTTGCATGAGTAGGCAATTCTCCATCCCAGCCCCAACTTATGCACAAGCTATTGAATTGGACTTGAAAAAAAAGAAAAAGAACTAGCATAAAAATTTTAAACAAAATTATTAGAATGAACGAACTATTTTATTAGACTCGCTTTCTACTTACTTTCCGCCATTCCTACAAAAGAACGAGAAAGTACATACTCAAAAAATTTGCTCAATCAAGTATTTTTCTTTACCTGTTTTTTTCCTGGTTCGTTATCCAATTGTTCGAAAAAGCAAAACGTACAATGTGGGTTTCTCAGTGGTTGAATACTAATTTTTTTTTTTCATATTCTGATACTTTAGTGAAAATCTCTCATGATGAGTTGCCACATTTTTGAAAGACAAATTTCACTTCAAGAAATTGGCTCCTGAAATCAGCTAAATATACCCATGTCACATTCATTTTTTTCCTACTAATTAAATTATTTTTCAAAAATTATGGTAACGTATCATGAAGAAGAATGTTGTAAAGAAACACATATCAAAATTTCAAAATATGCCCGGGGTAAATTTTGTAAATAAAAACCACCTACTGATAAGACACCTTGAGCATACCACTAAATACAAGACGTTTCAAGAATAAAATTTCAAAATCAAAATCATCTTCAATAAAATTCACAATAATCATTCAGAGAGCTAATATAACTGAACCAAAATTGTTTGGTCATGAAATAGACTATAGTAAATTTTTTGGTCATGAAATAAATTTTAGTAAATGTTTTGGTCATGAAATACATTTCAGTAAATTTTTTGTTCATGAAATGAATTTTAGTAAATTTTTTGGTCATGAAATAAATTTTAGTAAATGTTTTGGTCATGAAATACATTTTAGTAAATTTTTTGTTCATGAAATGAATTTTAGTAAATTTTTTGGCCATTAAATAAATTTTAGTAAATTTTTTGGTCATGAAATAAATTTTAGTAAATTTTTTTGTCACGAAATAAATTTTAATAAATTTTTTGGCCATGAAATAAATTTTAGTAAATTTTTTGGTCATGAAATAAATTTTAGTAAATTTTTTGGCCATGAAATAAATTTTAGTAAATTGTTTGGCCATGAAATAAATTTTAGTAAATGTTTTGGTCATGAAATACATTTCAGTAAATGTTTTGGTCATGAAATACATTTCAGTAAATGTTTTGGTCATGAAATACATTTCAGTAAATTTTTTATTCATTAAATACATTTTAGTAAGTTTTTTGGCCATGAAATGAATTTTTGTAAATTTTTAGGTCATGAAATGAAATTTAGTAAGTTTTTTGGCCATGAAATGAATTTAAAAAATTTTTTTGGCCATGAAATGAATGTTAGTAAATTTTTTGGTCATGAAATGAATTTTAGTAAATTGTTTGGTCATGAAATAAATTTTGGTAAATGTTTTGGTCATGAAATACATTTCAGTAAATTTTTTGTTCATTAAATAAATTTTAGTAAGTTTTTTGGCCATGAAATGAATTTTAGTAAGTTTTTTGGCCATGAAAATGAATGTTAGTAAATTTTTTGGCAATGAAATGAGTTTTAGTAAATTTTTTGGTCATGAAAATAATAAATTTTAGAAAACTTTTGAAAATTTCTTATAGCAGTGCTTCCGACAAAAAATTTTCAAAAGTTGAGAATTGCAATATTGTTGACAGCACTGCAAAGACATTTTTTTGAAAATTTTCATCAAAAATTTATTCTTAATGAGAAAGATGTTTCGTACGATTCCAGGGTGGCAGAGCGAGTGATTAAAGCTTGTGTAAAATTCAAAAAATTACCAATTTCGCGATCTTAAATTTTATTTCAAACCGAATGGGTCGTAGTGGTATAGAAACCAGAATCGCATTTTTTCAGGGCATTGGGTGGACCAAGGTATCACAAAGGTGGCCCTGTTAAAAAATGGCGAAAAAAATTTGTTGAAAAAAAGTGACATCATTTTGAGTACTTCTAGCTCTGTACCCTTTTGAGCTACGTAGCTCAATTTTTTTCTCCCAGCTCCTCACCCCTTCAAGTAAACCACCACACCAATCTTCATAAAAATCCGAATATTTTTTTTTCAATCCAGCCTAAATAAACTGCCTACTTGCATTTCGAAGGAGGCATTTTACCTACGAAACGCCCTGTACAGAAAACTTAATACCCGACGATTACAGGTATAATTAAATTATCGCGAGCATTTCAAACATCAAAATTATACGGTAAGAAGTTTGCTGGTATTGTCTACGCCAAAAGCAGACTTTGAGTGAGTAAATTTATGCATCCAGATGGGTAAATTTGTTAGTACCCATCCAAGGAGTTCCGACTTTCCGCCATAAGAAAATGATTTGGTCATTAGGACAAATAAGCTGCAAAGATCTCACACAACTTGTCCATTACGACGTATAAATCAAAAACTCTCTCTGGCTACCCACTGGTCCGCCACCGCACCCGGGTCGCAGTCGCTTTATAAAATCAATCAATTTGAAAATACACCTCGTAAGCATTTTTGGCTAAATATCGCGTCATTTCAAAACGACCGACCTTTATTGTACTCGTGATATTTGAAATAAAAATAAAAGATCGTCCAAACTTGCGTGCCGTGCGTCGCTCCATGTTCAGCCCGCCGTCGGGGGAAATGTACGAGGCGCAGAAAAAAAAACGTTGTATTCCAAAACACCACTCAACATAAATGGGGTCATAATACACAAAAAACAAAAACGCATACAAAACAACTCGTCTCTACCATGTGCAGGTTCCTGGGTTGGTGTTTTTTGCGTCGCGTCGCCGGCATCGTCGGTCGTTTCTTTTCAAAACTTCAATTCCCACCGTAAAATATTAACACCTATGTTCGCGTTAGTTTAAAATAAACACAAATGAGCTTTATGGTCGGACATTTCGTAATAAAGACGAAGAAACGCCGAACTTGGGTCTCTACCTTGCCTATATTTGTTTCGCGACGCCCAAAACTGTTCCAAACAGATACAATGTAATTTATAGATACGAATTTTATTATTATTAAGATCGGGCTACCTTCGAGTCGAATAAAAACTACCAACCGTGTTTAAATTAATTTCAAAATTACCCTCAATGAGAAAAAAACTTGCCCCATTTTCACTCTAAATTATACCTTTGAAATAATTTTTTTCAAATTATGTCGACATTAGGAGAAAAGTGACGTTTTTCATGTCTCAAGTCGATTTCATTTCATTTTTGAAAAAATTACCTTATGTAGGTAAATTGCCAGCATAGGTACGAACATCTGCTCAAAATTACAATCGCAAAGATGAGGTAAAAGGGAAGATTATTTTTGTATCCAACTTGTTGCATAGGATTATGGAATATAATAATATTAAAAAAAAAAAAAACGAGTCGGAAGTTAAAATGGTAGTCGTTTAAAAGTTCACAAAAGCGTACAAGTGTTGCCTTAGATAAAAATTAAACGTTTCGCAAACACAGAATAAAATGTACCGTCGAATTCGAGTAAACGATAAAAATTAAAAGCTTTTAGACAGGTTTAGGACTTAACGTTTCCATAATTCATAACGCCAGTACCTAAAATAAAAATTTTGTCTTCCCTTTTTTTTTCGGTTCTTAAATAAATATATAAAAAAACTTTCTCTTCTCTTCTTACGAGAGGATCTTTTTTCCAACCCCTCGTCCTTTGACATCACGTTTATTTTTTTATTAAGTTATACCGAAGTACTCGTATACCTGGGCACGTGCTGTAGCTCTATTCGCTAAATATATCGGTAGCGAGGTAAAATTAATCCTTCGGATATAGACTGTGTTTGTGAAAAATTGGCATCTGCACGAGAATCTGTGGTGGGATGTTCTTTTTACTCGAAAATTATGGTTTAAAAGACAACAAGACGTAATAAAAATGACATCTACCGAGTCAAAATTATCACCGGCTGCCTTATATAGGAGTTGAATTCGGAGAAATATTTTTTTAGATGTTGTATATTTTCTACTTTACGAGGCTTTTTCTGAAGCCAATTTTTCACATTAAACCTTTTTTTGAGAGTTTAAAAATATATTTTTGCCTTGGCGTGTTTTAAAATACGTTAGTATTTGAATTTGAATTTTGAATTTATGATATGTACCTACATTGTATTTATACCTACCATTTTATATTTGCAAGAAATGCGGAGAAGTAATCTGAGAATGTTTTTTTTTTTTCAGACTTTAAACAATTTAATAAAAAATTGATAATAAAACGAAAAAACCATACTATTTTTAGAGGGAAAAAACAAAAAATTGATTTTTTTCAAAAATAAATTTAAAAATCAAATCATCAATAAAAAAATTGATTAAAAATTTTTAAGAGTTGGCACATATTTCAAAGTCTGATATTTGAATACCTATAAAAATTCAAATCGTCACCGATGTATAAAAAAAATCTACGGGATAACAATTTTTAAGAGTTTCCCTTGGTGAAAAACTGAAGTTATATCAGTTCAATCTCAGTTTCAGTTTTTTTCGGTAAAGAAGAATTCATCAATTTCAGGTTTTTTTTCGGCAAAAAAGAATTCATCAATTTCAGTTTTTTTTTTTTTCATGCTTTTAATCTGTGGGAAACTGGGAATCAAAAATATCAAAAAAAAAAACAAACTAAAATGCTGTGTAATGTACATATCATTTGTTATGTTTTTGAAAGGGCTGAACTCGATTTTCGATTTAATTTATCAATTTGAACCCCTCAGATCTCTGCCATCACCTTCAAATTTCGACCAAAATTGCAAACATTTCCAGAATTTCGTGTGACGTATCGTTTGTAATGTTTTCGAAGACGCCGTGCTCGAATTTTGCTTCAGTTTTGGAATTTGACCTTCTCAGTTCCCCTATTCACCAATTTTGATAAAAAAAATTAAAAAAAATTTTAACAATCGTGATTTAAACTTTTTTCTCCCTTCGTATCCTTAAATTTTGTTAAATACCTACTCAATATAACTTATCTGAAAATTGAGCAGAATTAACCTCATCGTCTTCGAAAACGTTGCAAACGATTTCGTTGCCAGGTATTGTTGGAAATTTTCGAAATTTTTGACTAAAATTAGTGAGTAGAGGGCTGAGGGATCAAATTCCAAAAGTGAGTTGAAATTTTAACTCGACATCTTTGAAAATAATCCAAACGATACGTCACATGGAATTCTGGAAATGTTTGAAATTTTGACTTGAATTTAAAATCGGGCTGAGGGATTCAAGTTGAAAAATCGAGTCGAAATTCGAATTCAGAGTCTCCAAAAACATAACACATAGTACATCACATCGTTTTAGGTTTTTCTGAAAAGTTTTGACCCCTTAATTACCATTCAAAGGAGTGGAGGAAGATTTTAGTTGTTTTTCAGCCCTTAGAACGAGAATGACTCATCAACAATTTGAAATCGACATTGAAAAAACTAAGGAGTGTTACTGAGAATATAACGTCAAAAAGCCAACTTTTAGTGAAAATTTCGCATAACCTGAAAAAGCATACTCATAAAATAATCCAAAGAAAGGGGGAAGGACCTTTAAGATTTGGGGTGGAATTTTTACAATTTTTATCAGGTTCTAATAATGATGTATTTGATGGAAAATTTTTTTTTCTAATAATGATGTATTTGATGGAAAATTTTTTTCAAGTAAGTAGATACTCGCAAAATTTTTTTGGTGACTTTTAAAAAACTCGTTGGGTCAAAGTCATGTGACATTTTTGAGATCCCTCCACTCCCCCATTTGAGCCGATCGAACCCGAAAAAATCCCATTCACGAAGAAAAATATCGAATTTTCAGAATCTGGTGTTATTTGGTTGCTAGAAAGTGACTTGGGACACCCTTTACAATTTGGCATTATCATGTGCTCTCTCATTTCTGAATCAGTGAAATTTATCAAAAATCACTGAAAAACAGTCAGAATTGCAGCACAGTAATAAATCAGTGAAAATTTTTCACTGAAAGCAAGTCAGTGAAAGAAAATCACTGGAA
The DNA here is from genome assembly GCA_033439095.1 of Pseudococcus viburni. Taxonomy (NCBI): domain Eukaryota; kingdom Metazoa; phylum Arthropoda; class Insecta; order Hemiptera; family Pseudococcidae; genus Pseudococcus; species Pseudococcus viburni. Next base: position 411,197 of record JAVBJF010000284.1, on the reverse strand, counting down.
ATCAGTGAAAATTCACTGAAAACTCAGTGATATATGAAATTTACTGAAAAATCTGTGAAATTCTTTGAATAATCAGTGAAAAATCGTTGATTTTTCCTGTGCTGCAATTCTGACTGTTTATCAGTGGGTTTTCACTGATTCGGAATGAGAGAGTGTAATTAGAAGGAGAGGATTTGAATTTTTTTCAAATGTTCTTCAAAATGGATGATCACTTTTGCATACTTATTTGTATTTTCCGCTTTGGAGCCAACTTTTTTCTGACTAAAAATGCATTTTTGTTATTTTTTAAAAAAGTAAAACGTCTTCCATTCTATGCCTCATCCATTTTTGTCCTAAACATTTTGTAGAAAATTTATTCATTAAAAATTTAGATGCAATATATTATATTGGTCCGTTTGAACTAGAAGGAACTTGAAAACAAACTTGGAAGGATTACAAGTTTGAAAAACTGCAATTAAAAAACGAAAACTATTCTTTCATTTTGAATCAGTGAAAAATCACTGATGAATACTTAGTCAGAATTTCAGCACAGAGAAAATCAGCAAAATTCTTTGGTTTTCAACGGATTTTTGCTGATTTTTTTAAGAATTTCACTGATTTTTCAACGAATTTCACTGATTTTTCAACGAATTTCAGAGATTTTACTGACCTAACAGTGAATTTTCACTGATTCACCAGAAATTTTTTTCACTGTTTACTTTTAGTAAATTTTTTTCACTGATTCATTACTGTGCTGCAATTCTGACTGTTTACCAGTGATTTTCGATAATTTTCACTGATTTGTAAATTAGAGAGTAAGTAAGAACTGAAATGTAAAAATTCAATACAAAATTTAACCAATAAAATATTTCAAAATCAGTTTTCAGTTCTTAATTTTTCAATTTTTCGTAATATTTTCCTACATATGAGTAGGTACCTATTAACGCCATGAGCATTGAATTTAATTTGAAATTTTATTTCACGAATATTAGCTCGAGGTGTTTTTCGAGGAGTTAATTTCAGAAAATCCTGAAAAAAATCAAAAGGTAATTTTTTAAAGTTCTCAAACATCAAGATCCTAGTTTTTTCTTCAGATTTGAAATGTAGTTTTGGAGCGTTTGAAAGAAAATTTTCACCGGAGTTGCCAGTTTGGAGAAAAAAAAATTGTTATTGATGACTAATGAAGTAGAAGTTTTGTGCCAATAAATGTTTTACGAGCAGAAAAAAGCATGGTTGAAGTTATTAATAGAAGGGACCTAAAAACTGAAAATTTTTCACTCAAAAGCTAATTTTACAACCTCAATTTGACAAATTCTCCTTTTTTAATTCCAATTTTTTCGAATAAAAATACCCATCTCTCAAATATTATAGGACTAAAAGACCCATTCGTGCGATATTTTTAGTCATAACAAAAGAAAAAAAACTCCGAAACCAACTTCCTCTTGGTATCTTCTGGGTAATGCTAATGGACTGCAAAGGTTCAAAATCAACTCGTGCAACCCCCGAAAAAAAAAATAGGAATCAATTCGTGCACCCCCCCCCCCTCAAAAAAATGAGAATCAATTCGTACATATCTCAAAAAAAGTGGGAATCAATTTAATTCATAAATTTCTGAGCTCAGGGAATCAAGTCACCAACTCCCTCCAAAAAATATTTGAATTAAGATATTGAAGTTATTTTTTAGATTACTAAAAAAAAATGTCTTTGATATTTTTGATAATACTCGATTCTCAAATGCATAAATATGTGAAAGGCTGTTGTTCCTTTTTCTTTATTTTTTTTCACTCCAAGAAAATAATTGAAATAGATGTATTTAGGAATTGAATACTTACTGGAAAAAGAACACACCATATTTGTATCAAATATAGGTACATACATACAATGTTATAAATATTTAGGAATATCCGTACCTATACGTTTCAGAATTTAAAACGAGTCGTAATACAGATTATAATACGATAAATTCACCTCACACGTGACAAAATGTCAGAATTTTGTAATTTCAGACAACTCGGCAATGATTGATCGATCATTCGTATAGGGTTTTGTTTTGATGCCTATGAAATGTTAAAGTATAAATATTCGAAAGATTTCAATCAAAATTCGTTCATGTTTCAGTCATCATGGAGATAAATTTGCTCATGATGAAAGACAACGAGTATTTAGTCCATTTTTATATAGGCAATTCTTCGTTAAATGACATTTTACTTTGATGTGCCAATCGCATGGTATTATTGATGTATAATACTCATCCGAAAATTCATTTCCTACCTCAAAGTATTTTTTTTTTTCAACTTGGCTGATGAATTTTCCAACAATCAAAAATACGCTTCGTAGATGGTATAAGGTTTCAATGTTTATCGATGTTTTCGTTGAATTTGATCATTCATTATAGACCTCACTCGATTATGTTATTTAAAATTCCTTCGGGGAATCCGAGGCGACGAATTGATGAAAATTGCAACCCCTTATGAATACTTTTCCTCCCTTCCGCCGAATAGAATATTTTAAAGTGGCAATATACTCGTATACCATAAATACGAATACGAATAAAAAAAAATGCCCGAATGCATACACGAAACAATTAAGAGGCTATCAAATAATCAAACAGCGAAATTTTATCTGAATAAAACACGCAATTGTAATAACAAAACAGCCATCATGAAGGCGAAAACCGCACCGGAATATGGCATTAATTAACATTCGATTCATAAATTCTGAATTCTGATGGTCGCGAATAGTTTGAAAAAAATACCCTCTCTCAGCCATCGCATCGTCAGCGCAGGGAACATAGTCAATACGCATATACGCTCGTCCATAAACAAATTTTTTATAACGAGGAAATATATGCGCGACTATTTTCGAAGAAGGCAATTTGAATAATTAAATACGTGGCTAAATCTGGAATTCCGTCGTTACGTGTGGTATACGGCCAAACACATATTTGATGTTGGATAATTTACCCAAGTTCGATGTTTATTGTTGAATTTAAAAAGTTTTTCCTGCTTTTTAGATGATAGAGTGGCAGAAAAATACGAATATTAACTTCCCCAAACGCATATATTCGTAAACGTACCTATATGTAGAACCGTGAAAAGAACCATCGGAGCATTAAAAAAGTTCATAAGTTACGTAAACGAAAGATTGTTGCCCTTTTGCTACAATGGTTGCGATTCGACCGAATTTTCTGCCATGATGAAGTTTTTATATAGACATAGAAAAAAAAAACTATCGCATTAAACTTTATCAGAAAATAAACCAAAGTTTTAAAAACCGTTATTGTTATTCTTCGAACGTGAAATGAAAAGTTTAAAAAAATGGAATCTAGTTGGGGAAAAAAGGGTTCGTTAAGACACATCATATTGAATATAGAGGAGCTTTTCATGTGATTATTTTTGTCCCAGTACTTACCTACCAAATAATAAATATGAAATAATCGCAAGTAATTTTTTACTCAATTTCAATATTAAATACGATAGATCTCGAATATTTCGGATTATTAGTTGAATTAATACGTTCAACAAATATATCGAATCTAGGATTTAATTTTTAAACCTGATCGTGAGTTGTATGTGGGACAACATTCGTTTGAAGTACTACTCTACGTAGGTAGGTATCAATAAATGCCGGAATACAGTCAAGTGACTCCATTTTTATTGTAGGTAGTAGCCTTTTTGACAATAGACCGAATTACTTCGGATCGAATTTTCTATTTTATAAGGTCTACATCCGCAAAGGTTGTAAATGGAAAGAATTGCGGAGTGTGGGCGGCAGACTTGCGTTTCATTAGCTATTTAAAATGTTTCGAAGTTCTCATGATGACGCACTTTCGATTTGATATCGTCGTCGTGTGCGGTTGTAACCGTTGTTTTTTCTGGGTAATAAAATCAAATTTTTCAGCCTAAATGGATAGTTGCCAAGTAATTGACATTATCTCTACATATACGATAGGTTTCGATTGAAAATATCTAAGGCGTGGGAATATTTGTATTTGGTTGGTTCTCGGTTTCCAAGCTAAAAAAAATTTGTTGGAAAGTTGAAGATTTGGGTATTGATTTTTTTTCATAGGCAGAGAATTTTCTTTGGATTTTTTTGAAATGATAGCAGTAGCTAATACAAAAATTGTGTCTTGTGTCTAGACTTGAAAGAAAAAATTCAGAAAATATAAAAAAATTAATTTTCAACTTGGAGAAATTATTTCAATTGAGTACCGTATTTCCAAACTGAGCTAAATTCAAAAACCGTGTACGAGGAAAGGGCTTGAAGTGCAAATTTTTTTGGGTCCTTTCCGAAAAGATTGCACCTAAGGACCTTTCCTTGTGCACTTTTTTCGAGTAGAGCTCGGTTTGAAAAAACGGTACTCAATTAAGTACTTACATTAGTCAAATTAGGGTGTCCATTTCCTGGAAAACCTAAAAAACCTGTAAAAATCAGGAAATTTTGGAATTTTTGCTGGAATTTTGTAAAAATTCGGAAGGATAAAGTACCCATCTGGAAAGTATTTCTACCTTTTGAAAAAACCCTTAAAAAATCAAAATGGGAGAAATGTTGAGAAATTTAAATTAAGTATATAAATTTTACAGTAGGAAAAAATTTTTATAGTAGATACCTATTGATAATTTTTCCAACTTTAATTTCTCCATTTTTTCAACTTTATATTTTTAAAAGTTTTTTCCAACTCGAAAATTAATTTGAATATTTTTTTTTAATTTTCAAACTTTGAATTTTGTAGATATTTTTAGCTTCATGTTTTTCAAAAGAAATTTCCAATTCAATAACAGCAGCCGATAAAAGGTCACTTAGCTGCCGCTGCGTCGGTGAAACCAATTTCGGCGCAGACCTCTACTCACAAGGACCCTTAAACTAACCTCACAAGGTCAACCTCACAAAGACCCTCAAACTTGGTCCCACAAATGTAACCTAAACATACAAGGTCAACCTCACGAGAACCCTCAAAATAATCTCACGAAGTCAACCTCACGAGGACCCTAAACTAACATCACGAGGCCAACTTCACAACGACCCTCAAACTAACCTCACAAGGACCCTTAAACTAACTTCACGAGGTCAACCTCACGAGGCCCCTCGAAAGAAACGCACGAGGTCAACCTCGCGAAGACCCTCGAACTAACCTCACGAGGTGACCTTTACAAGGATCCTCAAACCTAACCTCACAAGGTCCCTCGAATGTAACCTGGCCTCACGAGGTCAACCTCGCAAGAACCGTCAAACTAACCTCACAAGGTCAACATCTCAATGTCCCTCCAATCTAACCTCAGAAGGATTCTCAATCCTCAAACCTAACCTCACGAGGTCAACCACACGAGGTCAACCTCACGAGGACCTTCAACTAACCTCACAAGGTCCCTCGAATGTAACCCTAAATGTCCCTGAAATTCAAATAAAACCTAACCTCACAAGGTCAACCTCAGAAGGACATTCAATCCTCAAACCTAACCTCACAAGGACCCTCAAACCCAACCTCACAAGGTCAGCCTCTCAATGTCCTTCAAATCTAACCTCAGAAGGATTCTCAATCCTCAAACCTAACCTCACGAGGTCAACCACCCGAGGTCAACTTCACGAGCTCAACCTCACAAGGTCCCTCGAATGTAACCCTAAATGTCCCTGAAATTCAAATAAAACCTAACCTCACAAGGTCAACCTCAAAAGGACCCTCAATCCTCAAACCTAACCTCACGAGGTCAATCTCTCAATGTCTCTCAAACCTAACCTCACAAGGTCAACCTCTCAATGTCCCTCAAATCTAACCTCAGAAGGATTCTCAATCCGCAAACCTAACCTCACGAGGTCAACCACCCGAGGTCAACTTCACGAGCTCAACCTCACAAGGTCCCTCGAATGTAACCCTAAATGTCCCTGAAATTCAAATAAAACCTAACCTCACAAGGTCAACCTCAAAAGGACCCTCAATCCTCAAATCTAACCTCACGAGGTCAATCTCTCAATGTCTCTCAAACCTAACCTCACAAGGTCAACCTCTCAATGTCCCCCAAATCTAACCTCAGAAGGATTCTCAATCCGCAAACCTAACCTCACGAGGTCAACCACCCGAGGTCAACTTCACGAGCTCAACCTCACAAGGTCCCTCGAATGTAACCCTAAATGTCCCTGAAATTCAAATAAAACCTAACCTCACAGGGTAGGTTCTTCTTGAGGTTGACCTTGTGAGGTTAGGTTTTATTTGATTTTGAGGGACATTTACGTTACATTCGATGGACCTTGTGAAGTTAGTTAAGGGTCCTCGTGAGGTTAGATTTGAGGATTGAGAATCCGTCTGAGGTTAGATTTGAGGGAAATTGAGAGTTGACCTTGTGAGGTTAGGTTTGAGGATTGAGAGTCCTTCTGAGGTTAGATTTGAGGATTGAGAGTCCTTCTGAGGTTAGATTTGAGGGACATTGAGAGGTTGACCTTGTGAGGTTAGGTTTGAGAGACATTGAGAGATTGACCTCGTGAGGTTAGGTTTGAGGATTGAGGGTCCATCTGAAGTTGACCTTGTGAGGTTAGGTTTTATTTGAATTTCAGGGACATTTAGGGTTACATTCGGGGGCCCTTGTGAGGTTAGTTGAAGTGTCCTAGTGAGGTTGAGCTCGTTAGGTTGACCTCGTGTGGTTAGGTTTTAGGATTGAGAACCCTTCTGACCCTAAATGTCCCTGAAATTCAAATAAAACCTAACCTCACAAGGTCAACCTCAAAAGGACCCTCAATCCTCAAACCTAACCTCACGAGGTCAATCTCTCAATGTCTCTCAAACCTAACCTCACAAGGTCAACCTCTCAATGTCCCTCAAATCTAACCTACATTCGAGGGACCTTGTGAGGTTGAGCTCGTGAAGTTGACCTCGTGTGGTTGACCTCGTGAGGTTAGGTTTGAGGATTGAGAATCCTTCTGAGGTTAGATTTGAGGGACATTGAGAGGCTGACCTTGTGAGGTTAGGTTTGAGGATCCTTGTAAAAGTCACCTCGTGAGGTTGAGCTCGTGAGGTTGACCTCGTGTGGTTGACCTCGTGAGGTTAGGTTTGAGGATTGAGAACCCTTCTGAGGTTAGATTTGAGGGACATTGAGAGATTGACCTTGTGAGGTTAGGTTTGAGAGACATTGAGAGATTGACTTTGTGAGGTTAGGTTTGAGGGACATTGAGAGATTGACCTTGTGAGGTTAGGTTTGAGAGACATTGAGAGATTGACTTTGTGAGGTTAGGTTTGAGAGACATTGAGAGATTGACCTCGTGAGGTTAGGTTTGAGAGACATTGAGAGTTGACCTCGTGAGGTTAGGTTTGAGGATTGAGGGTCCTTTTGAGGTTCAAAATAACCTCACAAGGACCCTCAAAATAACCTCACAAAGACCCTCGAACTAACCTCACGAGGTTACAAGGACCCTCAAACTAACCCCACAAGTTCAACCTCAGAAAAACCTTCAAATTTAACCTCACGAAGTCCCTCGAATGTAACCTAAAGGTCCTTCAAATGTAACTTGACCTCAAGAGGTCAACCTCATGAGGACCTTCAAAATAACCTCACGAGGTCAACTTCTTAAGGACCCTCTAACTAACTTCACGAGGTCAACCTCACGAGGACCCTCAAATGTAACCTAATACTGTCCCATTTTATTCTATTGATTTCTAAACTGGAATGTAAAAATAAGAACTGAAAATTTTGAAGCTTGTTTTGCAGCTGAATTTAATATTTTTTGTAAAAACCACACAAATACATTTTGAGACCAAAATACTAGCTGGTATTTTCCTAAAAAAAAAAAGGGGGTAAAAGTAACTTCCATGTCACTTTTTGGATACTTTGACCATGAAATTAATTCAAACTTGAACTCCTACATATACGTATACCTACAATATAGTCGCGGGAATTTTTGTCTGAGAAAAATTTAAAATTAGAACTTCAATATTTTCCCACATTTGACTTTTATGACTTGAAAAAAATAACCCTCAAAAAACAAATTTTTCTCTCCGAAATATTTCCGGCTTAAATTTTAGCCACCTAAAATTTTCGCATCAATATTTTTTCCTACATAAATATACCTTACACTCGGATACTCTCCCTTACCCAAGGAAATCAAAGAACCAGATTTGGCTATCTATACGATGACAACGACAACACAGCTAACCTTCGTACCAGATTTATCACCATGTTCGAAAGAACGATAACGTTTAATTAAGGGTATTTGTGAGAGTAATTAAAGGATGGTAGAGACAACATGTCCGTTTTTCAAATCGCGGATAAATTTTCGAATCTCATCTTCGTACACGCAAAAGGTTTTTGAAAGCTTCTTGAAGCTTAGTCATCCATTAATGTCACTCCGTGAGTGATTTTGTTTGAGCTATTTACGCATTAGTTTGAAATTACACTGATTCGTCTCATAAGTGTGTAAAGTTTCCTCGTCGGTCGGTGTTTTTTTCAATCTATTGGGAATCGGCGCGATATAGTTGTGATGGAAGTTTAATAAAACGAATCATGTAGAATCACCTACTTCGCGGTTTTTCCAATTTCCAACCGAATTCCAGTTCAATTATTATCGCTAAGGCGTTGTTCCATGTAACCTTTGAAATCTTTGTAAACGTGTTAAGTTATAAAAGTCTCTATCGTTGGCAGAATTTTATTAGCTACGTGTGGATTTTCCAGCAAACTGGTATCTTAATCGATGTGCGAAATATATCTTTATACAATTCCGGTATTATTATCGCCCGATAACGTGATCGTTTCGATTATAATTACGTTTCTGCCTGCTGTAATTTATTGTCAAGAATTTACGATTCTTACCCCTACGTATAAGCAGATTCTTATAGGACGAAGGCGTTGTCATCTTAATTTTACTTCTCGATACTGGTTGTAATGAAATTTAATTAAATTATCCGCTACTGTACGATGTTACCATAGTATGGGTAAAACTGTTGAATATGCCAGTATTGCCAGTGAAATATCATTCGAAATGAGGTTTGTTTTCTATCGGAATCGTCGTTCCGTTATTCCGCTTTGAAATACCACAATGTCTCTTCTTGATTGTCACAAATTCGAATTATATACTACAATACGTAAGTACTTACGGTGTAGTTTGTGTTTCACCCAAGTTTGAAGGATTTGATAGATGAAACGTGTATTTTTCCACTAAAACAATGTTCGTTTTATTGGTTAAGAGGTACCTAATGAAATACGATATCAAATTACAAGCTATCAAGTATATGTACTTGTACTTACTGTAGGCACCTGCCAAAGGATATTAATTTAATTGTTCATCAATATCTATTCGGTATTTGTGGTCATTCGCAGAGATGATAAGTTTGTGCAGTTTATGTACGATTCGGTTAATTATTATTCCACACAAAATCGCCAACGTTTACGTAGACGTACCGATCTCTGAACTTATTACATATGTGAAGATTGTAAACCTACGTTGGCGTGTAGACTCCGCATAAAATATGTAACCGAACGTTTTTAGAATTCCAATAACTTGAACTTATTGAATCATGATCGAATGGGTTCGCCAGGTTAGATATAAGAAGTTGAAAATTACATAATACAATTTATTAATTGATTTAGGTAGGTACCTACGTTGATTAATTTTTAATTTTTATAAAATGCCATTACCTATGGTATCTGTAATTTTTCTTCACTCCTTCGAGCCCTTTCATCAGTTTACTCAAATCAAATTTAGACGGAGGAAAACCTTCGCTCGAAATTTCATCTTGCTTTAATTCTTGATTCGTTCGCATGTACCTATTTCAATTTCAGACTACCTTTTTCATGCTATTTTTATTTTGATATCCTTGGTGTGACCTTTTTGATTGCCAGTTTGTTACGGACTCAAAAAGAAACATCCATTTTGATGTTTAATTTCGTAACATAAAATATTTTCATTTTTTGGTCCCGATTTCAGCTTTGGAGGTCATTAGAAGTGATCATTTTGCCTTTTTTTTTCGAAAGCCAAACGAGGGAGGGACACCAAAGTTCTTCTGTGTTTGCATTTCAAAACAATGTGATAAAAATTCATTCCTTCCGACCTAACCCACATTTCTCTCCCTATTGAAAAAATCTCGTACAAATTTTTTTTGCTCTTTAATACCTACGGATATTTTTACCTACATATAGATACCATTAGTGGTATCCATTCTTCACCTTTGTTCAATTTTTCACAGATACCTACTTAAAAAAATATCATTTTTCATGTTTTTAAATTTTCGACGCATAAATAGAAAAAAAAATTGTGGAAAAATTTTTCTTGAAGTTGTCTACTGTTGGATGTTTTTATCGGAAAAATCATCCATAAGTGACGATTCTTTATCGTTTTTTCAAAATCTGAAAGAAACAACATATTTGTGAGACGTTGTGGAATAAGGAACTTTGTGGTGGAAAAAAAATCGGACATTAAATTTGCCTAATTCGCCTAGAAAACATATTTTCTATTAAAAAAAAATTATCGCGTTGGAAGATGGTGGAAAATTTTATCTGCTTTTAAAAAAAGGGAGTTTTTCTGCAAAAATGTGATATTTCTGGAAATCTGTATTTTTCTAGTAGAGATGAAAATCTAGCCCCTAAGTATAATACCGTCAACCTCTCGAAATCGAATTTCATTTTTCTGGAGTAGGTATTTCAAAATAATTTTGATTTTCTCCAGTAATCTTCAATTTCTTCTGAATGCGTAAAAACGATTCCCTTCTCAGTACCACAGCGAATGGGTCGAAGAAAAAAACATGTTAATAGAATTGCCTAACCGGTCCGCCGTAAATACACAAGTGTTGCGTATTTACGGCGGAACGGGTAGGCAACTTTTTCATCAACTCTACTAGAGAAGTGGAACTAATCATGATATTGATATCTCCTTCGTTTTGAATGAGAGCGGAATGATTGGATAAAACGTGTTCCTATTTAAAGTTTTCCTTGGGAAACATTTTTCAACTATTAAAGTAGATTTTCGACGATTTTTTAACGAATTGAAAATCTTGCAATTTTTTTGTTAAAATGATATATTTTTCTTGAAGCCAAATTTCATAATTTCCAGCCATTCTAGGGGCTCCAACGCGATTTTGATTTCATCAAGGTTTTGTCTATAAAATAGGTACATAAAATAAAGCTTGTATAACTGAAAATTTAGTAAAATTTTCTGGTTAAACGAAACCTACTCAAAAGAAGGCGGGTATTCGATTTTCATCTGTTTTTAAGTTGATTTTTTACTTTTTATGGAGAGGTTATAAAATAATGAAAAATCTCAAAAATTTTGCTAGAAGCTTCAGAATGGCTGGAAATTATGAAATTTGGTTGCGAGAGGTTCATATTAGAAAAAATCTAATTTCCACCATTTTTAGTAAAATAGAAAAGTTTTTTCCCAAAAAGTAGTTACTCAACAGTTGACACCTTTTTATTTAAGAATAACAATTTTTAGTTTTCTTCAAATTTTTTTTATATACCTAAATATTGTTTTTTCAAAAGAAATTAGGAACATCTGATTCAAACCGTAGTTTTTGTGTGGAGACTCTGCTGGACTGTACCCCCTTCTCCCTCCCAGAAAAATAAAACTCCAAAAAATTGCATTTTTAAAAAACCATTTTTAGTCGATCACTTTCAATGATTTTAGATTTTTTTTATCAATTTTCAATAATGAATATATCCACGCTATAAAATCTGCAGGTCTTCTTGAACTGTAAACAAAAGTGTTCCTTGTTTTAAAAAAAAAATGATTTTTTTTTTGTCCCCATCTTTCAAAATTGTAAGTTTTTTGTTTTTCCCCGAAACGAAAATAAGTGATACCAGGGATCCCCTGAAGTTGAAAATATTGGAAAACTGGTATAGTTTTATGCATTTTTAGGAAAATTTTCAAAACTTTTAAACTCCTGCATTCTAGGACTTCTACATTATCCCCCTTTCAAGAAGAAAACTGTGATAATAAGAATTTTGTACCTCCAGTGAGTGATTGAAGGAGCCCTTGAGAAATAAGATGAAGTTTTTTTTTAATTTCCTAAAAAGTGGTAACTTGTGAGTTGAATCCCTTCCAAATTAGTTTTGAGCATCCTCGCACCCTGTAAACGTAGAGTTAGTTATCCTGAAATTAGTAGGTTTCGAAAAAAAAAACGTAGGTTTTTGAGTTTTTCATTCTGATAATCTCTCCTTTCATGCTGAAAATCCTCAAAAATTCGTGAAATCCGATTCAAGATTCCTCATCCGCCTATGTAACGGTGATCCACAAAACTTACGAGCTCCCCATCCCCCTTTTCCTCCCCTCTCCCTCTCAGGAAACCGTAATACATACAAAAAAAAGTCCAGAGTTCAAAAATGTTAATTTCATTCAAATTACCTCCAAGTGTTCATTTTGGGACGAAAGAGGATTCTAAATTTTTCACGAACCCGGTATTTCGATTCCCGATAAATCTAAAATTTTTGACTTCGTTGCTGGAAGATCTTGTCATAAGGAACCACCTGCCATTCAATTAATTTTGCAAGCATATTTTTGTGTCACCGTAAATATTTGGTATGAATCTGAAAAATAATCGAATTAATCGAAACTAGCTTTGCGGGAGGGGGTTAGTAGAGCAATAAAATCATTCAAATTTTTCTGGCTGAAATGCAATTTTTTCGATTACAACTTTCCCTACTAACATTTTAAATTTCGAGTCAGTTATCCCAGCTGTTTTGATCCTGATCTAATTTTTGCAAACTTTGAATTTTTCCAAGATTTTTTGACCAATTTCAAAAAATTTTCAAAATTATTTTCAATTTAAAATTTTTTTGAAATATTTACTTTGACGAGCTTTGATACCGATAAAAACAGTAGGTACCTAAAAATTTTTGATTCCGACATTTTTTTTAGAATTTCGGAATATCCTCCCCCCCTCCTCTCACGAAATAAAAATTTATCTGAAGGATTCAATAGACTCAATATTCGAAAATATGGAAATTACATAATATTTTTGTTGGTGTGAAAAACAGATCTGTAAATATTTTTTTCTACTATACATACAGTATGACACAAAAGTCTTGGTCACTTGAAACACTTCTCAATATCTTAGAACTGAAAAGAGATACCATGACGGTTCAAATGGCAATGTGTTCCTGGCGTCGAGAACATTGAAAATCGATAATCAAGCTTTCAGCCCGACGTATAAAGTGTCCACAAATTGAGAAACCGGTTTTGGTCAAAAAATGGGGGTCAGGTTTTTTTACTGAAATGAAGTCTACACACTGACGCGATTATAATGTGATATGTTTTTTTAAAACCGGTTCAGCAGTTTCGAACCAGTTGACAAAAATATCCAAAAAAAAGGAGATACGAAAAAAAGTTTGAAACAAAAGTTGTAGAGAATAAAAAAACGAATCATTTTTTGTTTCATAACTTTTCTGTCATCTTGCAATGGAAAGAAGTTGTGGTACAAAAGGTTTGAAGTAATTTTTTCTTATTCAAACCATAACTCTTTTCCATTGCTGGATGAGGAAAAAATTACAGAACAAAAAATATTCAATTTTTAATTCTCTACAACTTTTATTTCAAACTTTTTTTGTTACCTCCACGTTTTGATAACTGGTTATCGACTTGGAATAAAGAACCACCTAAAAAAACTTGAAAAAATTGGATAAATTTTGTACCAGTTTCAAAAAAGTGAAGATATCAAAAAAGTTTGAAATAAAAGTTGTAGAGAATTAAAAACTGAACATTTTATGTTCTGTATTTTTTTTTCACCGATCTATGGAGAAGGGTTATGGCTTAAAAAGAAAAAAATTATACTCGAGTTCTTTGTACCACACAACTTCTTTCCATTGCAAAATGACAGAAAAGTTATGAAACAAAAAATGATTGTTTTTTTATTCTCTACAACTTTTGTTTCAAACTTTTTTTCATATCTCCATTTTTTTGGATATTTTTGGTGACTGGTTCGAAACTGCTGAACCGGTTTCAAAAAAAACATATCACATTTTAATCGCGTCAGTGTGCAGACTTCATTTCAATAAAAAAAACCGGACCCACATTTTTTGACCAAAACCGGTTTCTCAATTTGTGGACACCCTATACGTCGGGCTGAAAGCTTGATCATCGATTTTCAATGTTCTCGACGCCAGGAACACATTGCCCTCTGAACCGTCTTGGTATCTCTTTTCAGTTCTGAGATATTAGAAAGTGTTTTAAGTGACAAAGACTTTTGTGTCATACTGTATAAACCAACTATACTCGAATCTACGTTGGCATATAACACGCAGATTGAAACTGTCACTTAATACTTATCTTTATATTGAGATTGAGACGTTAAAATTGCTTGTGACATTTCTTACGTCTCGTCAAAATATTGGAAAAAAGGTTCCAAAATACATACAAAATACCTGCGTATATTTTGCTTCGAAATCACATGTATACTCAAGATATACACAAGTATCCAGTGACGTACCGAAGGCATTTCCCAGGGGGGGGGGAGAAGAGGTGAAAATCCCAACTAAAATTTTCAAAATTCCCAACTACACACAGCCGATATCAGACTTCCGGGGAGGGGGTGAGATTCAAATTTGCCAACTAATTTTTTTGAAACGTTTCCGGCTGATTTCTTAAAGTTTACATGTAGGTACTAATTTTTCCCAAATCACCCATGAGATTTTTTTGATTTTTTTTTTACTCGTTTTCATCATTTTTGCGAACTTTTGAAGTTTTTATAACCCATTATAAGACCCTTTTTGAGATAAAAAATTTGAATAAATTTTTCATAGGTTACTCCAAAAATTTTATTTTTTTTCAAACCTGCAAGCAATCTCATTGTAGTTAAAAAAACATACGAAATAGTTTATTTGCCTTGAGCGAAGAAAGCGTGAAAGTTTCGAAGAAAAATTATCTATAATTTTACATCAATAAATTTTTGTAATTTCAATGTAATGAATAAGGAGATGGATTTGGCCCGAGCGAAGCGAGGTCGAAAATTTTAGAAAACCTCAAATTGAATGTGTAATTTAAAATAGTGTTTTGAAAAAATAAAGTTTATTGAAAAATCGACTGCTTCTACTTTAAAATGATTTCTCAAAGCAGAAATATAATATAGCCGAGCGTAGCTAGGCCAAAGCTTTTGAAAAATTGGATTTTCAAATACATATCAAAAATAAGTTTTAAGAAGAACAAGAACAATGAAATTAATTGGAATAATTTTGAAGAAAAATGCGGAAAAATCTCTTTACAACTATACAATTTTTTGACGAGTGAAAATTTTTAAAATTACAAGGTAAATAAATCATTTTTTTTCCTAAAAAAGCATAAATTACATCGGTTTAAATTTTCGTTGGGAAAATGATCAATTTTCAGTTGAAAAAGGTTGGGAAAATGACTAATTTTCCCAACTAACAAGTGAAAATTTTATTGATTTCCAACTTTTAAAATAGGTAACCATTTTATTTATTCATTTTTCATTTAAAAAATAAATACCAATCATCCCGACTGATATTTTTACTCATCACTTGGGAGATTGACCAATTTTGAGTTGGAAAAATTACCAATTTTGAGTTGGGAAAATTACCAATTTTGAATCGGGATGTTTACCATTTTCGAGTTGGGAAAATTACCAATTTTGAGTTGGAACAAGTGAAAATTTTGTTGATTTCCAAATTTTAAAATAACCATTTCATTCATTATTTTTCATCAAAAAAATTAATCCCAACTGTCCAATTTTCCCAACTAATGTGTTGAAATGTTTAATTTTCCCAACTCACAAGTAAAAAATTTCCTCAGGG
The DNA here is from genome assembly GCA_033439095.1 of Pseudococcus viburni. Lineage (NCBI taxonomy): Eukaryota > Metazoa > Arthropoda > Insecta > Hemiptera > Pseudococcidae > Pseudococcus > Pseudococcus viburni. The sequence goes on along the minus strand of JAVBJF010000284.1, from coordinate 395,499 downwards.
GGGAAGCTCTCCTCCCCTCACCCCTATCGGTACGTCACTGCAAGTATCTACTTTAAACGTTTATTTGAAAAGTTTGGCCAATTACCTGGTGTAGATGTACAACTCATTTAGCCTCAAATAGGATTTTTTTCTCCGCAAGGTATACTACAAGCATATACAAAAATGTAAACAAATAAAGGTCAAAAACGATCCTATCTTTCGCTTATTCAGCTTAAATATACGGTGTAAATTTTGCAAAGCGCCTACCCTAACATCGAAGGTTCATCGTACATGTTGAAAACGTTTTTATTAAGTACGAAAAGGTCGACTATGCAATAAAACTGTTTGATTATTGGCAATGCTGCAAACCGCACCGGCATCCTCATCAAATATGTTAAAGATTGGCTTTTTTGTCGAATACCTTTAGTCTGCGGTTGGACATCGGTAGTAACATGTTGATCTCCGAGTAACAGATTTTCATTGAAATATTTATGACAACCATCTTGGTATATTAAAATGGATTGGCGTGCGGATAATAGCGAAAACTAGTACGATAAAGGAAGTTTTGCGATATTATTTCACATAATAGGCTTATTATTTGTCTAATGGTTTTGTAAGGCCGGTATTGCGTTGGCAATTTCAGCCATGAAAGTAGTAAGTTAAACGAAACTGGGTGTAAACAACGTAGATTAGTTTGGCGCTGATTTGAGGTGGGTTTTAAAATCCCTACGAGATTAATATAGGTCTCCATATTAAAGCGAATTTAAAGCTTTGCTACATTTCGGTATTAAATTTCTATGAAGATTAATGTTTTTATTTTACTTTTACGAATATCGATCACGGATACTTGGCGCACGTATTATTCGGATACACGGGTTTAATTTTCGTCACATATCGACACGTTCTCGTCGGTTCATCACATCTACCTACGTTTCCTCGCCGTTGTTTTATTTTTCCATGTAATTCTGCTTAATGGAGAGGAAAATTCGACCGAGGAAAGACATTGACGGGCTGGGTGGGTGCTGTTTTCGGCGTGTGTGTAAATTCATCTATTCGGAAGGATTCGCATCTACATCATTATTTTCGTTGGAATATTGATAACCGTCTACCAGGCTGGTAAATAAATAAACGTTGAATTTTTACAAGCTCTTTTTTTATGCGAAAATAAACCGATAGGGGGATTTAATACTCGTGGGTATGCGAATTACGAATCGTGCGGACACCAAGTACCACGTCAAGCTGTAATCGTGTTTTAATTATTTTTCTCGGTTCGGTAATCATTGAAGTACGACTGCTTCCAGTTTTTAAAATCGTCCCATTTTACGAGCTGAAAATACCCTATGATAATATTATATTTCAGGTTAGAAAACAGATGGAATTGATTTTTCTCGGCCGCTCGAGCCGGCGGAGATGGCCAAGTTCGAAAAACATTAAATTTAGTCTGCGAAAAAACGAAAAACTGCTCGCTTTATTAGGTGGAATTATAGGCGCGGATGAAGGTTCCTGCGTGCACTTCCATTCCGATGATAAAATTCGCGTTAAAATTTATTTATGATGTTAATAAAATGTTTATGCGGGGCGTAACCAAGTTTTAATTAAAATTACAGCCGGGGCGGTGTAATATAAAAAATTTATAGAGAACAGATTTGAAATTTCGTTATGATACTTATTACTAAATAATTCATTTGTCGAATACCTACGAATAAGCGATGAGGAAAAAGTCGACGAGTGTCGTTTTTATTCGATAGGCATTTCAAACGAAATAAGAAACAAATTCGTTTCGAGAAGAGCCCGTGGTCTCAAATATAAGAAAACGGATCAACGAAATGAATAGGGGTTTGTTACTTCGTTCATCTTGCAATTAAAAACAAAGCTTTCGAAGGATATTTCATCAACATTTAAATTGGATTTCTTCGGGTAAAAAAATTATTAAATGTCAGTCGTGTTGTGCGAATAACACATCAAATGGAAGATGAAATCGATTTCGTAGACAGGTTAATAAGGCTTCTCTTTGAACCATACGATTGTTCTTTGAAAAAAAGAGCTAGAATTTTAATCTCATTTTCAGATGGGGATTTTCAAATGGGAGTATAAATCCGGTAGAGGTATCTGCTGAATTCGGGGGAGCTATCGAATTGACTGGATTTCTTTCAAATCGTTTGTCGAATAGAAAGTTATTACCGAATGTAGGTCAATACTGAATACTTTTCTTTAAATGAAAAATATATGTAGAATTTGGTACGAATCGATTGCTGGCCAAATAAAATAAATTATTATGACTATGTTTATCCACTCTTTTGCTCGTAAATCAGTGAAAAATCTCTCTATTTTGGATTAACGAATCACTGGAAAGTTCATTGATGAATGATCAGAAATGCAGCACAGGAAAAATTAGCAAAATTGACTGCATTTCTGTGAATTTTCACTGATTTTTTAGTAATTATTTTTACTGATTTCCTTTCAGTGAAATATTTTTCATTTGTTTCCTTTTCAATTTTGATTATGTTTCGGTGATTTTCATTGATTTTCAGTAACGCAGAAACGAGAAAGATCACTGAAAAATCATGGAAATTCGCTGAGGAAAACTGGTGAAATTAACTAGTAAGAATCTGTTTAGGTATAAATTCATAAAAAAATCAACGACGTTTGCTAAAAAAAAATCAGTAAAATTCACAGTATAAAATCATTAAAATTTACTAAAAATCAATGAAAATTAATTTTCAAAAAGTAGTGAATTTTATTTGAGAGAAATCAGTCATTAGATACTAGTAGGTATTTAAAAAAGTACTGAACTTTATTGAAAAGTAGGAGAAGTCATCTAAAAAACCATTAAAAATTCACAAAAATTAGTTTATTTTATTACGGTCTCACTTGGTTTCGCTGATTTCTTCTTATTTGTTGCATTTTTGAATATCTAAGATGAATTTATTATTGGGTCAGAATAAGAAAATTCTGTATCTTCTATGAATTGGCTAAAATCACTAAAAAATAACCAAAACATAGTCAGAATTGCTGCACAGGGAGAACAAATCGGTGAAAAAATTTTCTTTGACAGAAAATCTGTGAAATTACAAACATTTTCTGAAAAATGAATGAAGTTCGCTGAAAAATCATTGAAAATTCACTGAATATCGGTTGCTTTCATAGGCGGAACTAAGGGCGGGCAGGGGTGGGCCGGGCCCCGTTGAGAATTTTTTTTGGCCCGACCGCTTTTTTCTGGCCAATTTTGAATTTTTTTCCAAATTCCAAAAAAAAAAATTGATTACTTTAAGTATGGTGTAAATATTGAATATTCGCGATGTGAATATTACACCACACTACGTTATTTGAGTATTGTAAATTTGCGTATACAGGGGTTATTCTAAGGGGTAGTTCCAGGTTGTTTGGGTAGTTCTAAAAATTTATGTCGGTAGCTCCAAAATTGTTCGGTAGTTCCAAAATTGCTTGGTGATTTACTAGCTCCTAGGATTTCGACAATCCAAGTCTAAATTTATTCCAAGTACAAATTTTTCAACTCTAAATTTTTCCAGTTTCTTTAATTCCAAATTTTTAAAAAATTGAATCCAATATTAAAATTTTTCTAGCAGTATCGATTTGGATGTTGGAAAAAATCTTAAAAAACATGAAGCTAAAATTTCTTTAAAAAATGAAAAAATGAAAAAAATGAGAAAAATTTTTAAATGATTAAAATCGAGTTGGTGGAAATTTAAAAAAATCAAAGTGTAAAAAATGTTAAGAAAGTTTACCGTAGAAAGAATTGCAAAGTTGAAAAAAATTTCAGTATTAAAAATTTTCCCAACTTAAATTTCTTCGCATTATTTTCGATTCGATATTTTTAAAACTTTTTTCCAACACTAAAATTTTTTCAATTTTTTTTCAACTACTGCATGCATGAAAATCCCTCGTGGTTATAAATTGATGACGGCGAGTGGAGGGAAAAAATTGACATTCATTCAAAATTATCTCAAAAGCGTTGGAAAGTAGGGTACGAGGGGTACATTGTATTCCCCAAATCGGTGGCCGGAGTGCAAAGTATGAAATGTACTTCCACATTACATCAGATCGAGATTTTCAAAGCATTAAAACATGAAAAAAATGCTTTTTTTGATATAAAAAATCAAATTTTTCCAAAACTTTGCCCTCGCTTCACTCGGGCATGAACAAAACATAATGGTTACATAGTTGAACTATTTGAGGCAATAATGTGAAAGAAGGCTCCCTTTTTCTCCCTTCCCCTACTATTCTAAGTCACTACACCACTCTGTTCTGTACCCATACCTCTCAAAAAAGTGATTCTGATGCCACTGAATGATCTTCAATTGATTTAACAATAATTTTTCCTCTTCCAACAGGTTATTCTCAGGAAAAATTGTCATTCCAATTTTTTTTAAATCGAAGTTTAAATCCCAGTAGTTCCAAAATTTCTTTAGAATAACCCAAGTTTCAAAAAACCAAAATTATTATTACTCATTTACGTTACCTACTTCAAATTTTGTAGCCAAATGTCTACCAACTCTATTATTTAAAAAAAAAATAAATGACATGTTTGAGCAAATTAATTTTTTTTTATCAAGTGTACTTGAAATTTTACATTTTGATTTTGAGGTCCCTTTTCATAACTGACCCTCTCAACACCTCCCCCCCCTAAAAAAATCGTATAAAAACCTGGCCCACGCTTGGCCCTTTGTGCCCTGGCAAAAAAAAATTCTGGTTCCGCCTATGGTTGCTTTTGCTAATTATTGCAGTCCTTAAAGCAATTGTGACTGTTTATCAATGATTTTTCAGTGATTCAAAATGGGAAAGTGGGTAGGTAGGTACCAATCTATATATTTTATCAAGATAATTTCTTCAATGGGAAAATTCCAACTCGTTTACATTTTTTTCATGATTTCATTTCGGTTCAAATGCAGTTTTCCTCAATTGTTGGGTCTAAAAATTCAAAATGTTCGAATTCTGAATGGCGTTATTATTTTTATAATTTTTATGGCTGTAGTTGAGTTGATTCCTAACAAAATATTCATGTGAAAAGATGGGCGAATTGATTTCATTTTTTTTTCGAGATTTGTACCGGTGGATTCCTACATTTTCTCAAACATTTTTTTCAAGTTTGAATTTTTGACTCAAAATTTTTTCCAGGATTTTTTTTATATTTCGATTCCAATTTTTTTCTCAAGTATTTTCAACACCAACGTTTTTTTCAATCAAAAATTCTCTCAGATTTTTTCATGTTTATACGTTTTCTGAACTCAATTTTTTTCAATCTTGAATTTTTTCCAACTATAAAATTTTTTCTCCAATTTTTTCCCTTTTAATTTTTTTTTCAAACTTCCAAGTTTTTTCCAATTTTTTAAAAAAAAACTCTTAAAATTATTTCCGTAGAATTTAAAACCAGCTTTTTAGAATTTAAAGTTGGTACTTACTTACTTAAGGGTTTTGAAGAAGTTTTAAATTGGATATAAATATTGAATTGAAAGATAAAAATATATATAAAATTGAAAAAAATATGTATAAAATTGAAAAAAATATGTATAAAATTGAAAAAAATATGTATAAAATTGAAAAAAATATGTATAAAATTGAAAAAAAATATATAAAATTGAAAAAAATATATATTGAACTGGGTAACACTAATAGGCTGAAAGAGACGCGGAATCAAAATCAACTCGTACATGACCCCAAATCCCAAAAATTGGAATCAATTGACACATTTCTGAATTCAAGGAATCAACTTACCAACTCCCATTTTTCTCGTTACGAATTAGGTCATACTCTCTCATTCTAAATCAATGAAAAATGACTTATATAGGTAGTCAAAAATTTTCTCTAAATTTTTGTCAATTTTTGACATGGATATGTCTTAGGGGTGGGGGTCAAAAATTTGAAAAGCGTTACGTTACGGTAGATCAAGACATAATGACATTATGTTGGACTTGAAAAAACATAATGACATTATGTTAGACTTGAAAAAACTTGGAAAATTTATTTCAGATGCAGACATAATGATATTACACATGGATATGTCTTGGGGGGGGGGGTTGAAAATTTTGAAAAGTGTTACGTTACGGTAGATCAAAGACATAATGACATTATGTTAGACTTGAAAAAACTTAGAAAATGTATTTTAGATGAAGACATAATGATATTATGTTAGTGTATGGATATGTCTAAGGGCATGGGGGTACAATAAAAAATGATTTTTGACATGGATATGTCTTAGGGGTGGGGGTTAAAAATTTGAAAAGCGTTACGTTACGTTACGTTACGTTACGTTGCGGTAGATCAAGACATAATGACATTATGTTAGATTTGAAAAGACATAATGACATTATGTTAGACTTGAAAAAACTTGGAAAATTTATTTCAGATGCAGACATAATGATATTACACATGGATATGTCTTGGGGGGGGGGGGGGTGAAAATTTTGAAAAGTGTTACGTTACGGTAGATCAAAGACATAATGACATTATGTTAGACTTGAAAAAATTTAGAAAATGTATTTCAGATGAAGACATAATGATATTATGTTAGTGTTGATGGAAACTGAAATCTCTATCTTGAGTGGGTGTGGGTCTTGTTATTCTAGGATAATGTATTCATGTACCTATAATCGAATATAGCAATATCCCAAGAATGATGCTAAACTTAGATTAAGACATAGTGACATTATGTTAGACTTGAAATTTAAGAGCATTGATATTTTAAAAAAATGTCATGAATTTAGGTTTATTTGAACCTTTTATTTGGACATATCCATGTTCTAAGGTTTTTACCCTAAAGGAAAAAGTGCGTTAATTTTTTGTCAATATTACTGATTTTTTTTTAGTGAATTTCACCAATTTTTTTACTAATAAGTATTTTTTTTGAAAATGTTTTTATAATTACTTACTTCTTGTTCTACATTTCTGATGTAATATTTCTTATTTAAAAAGTAATTTTGTTAATGGGAGGATATGATGAGGCAAGCTTTTTTGACTGCTCTGTCTTTGAGTGGAAAATTACCTACCTACCTCTGTTTAGTTTCATCGAAAACATTCCATTTGATATGTCACTCACTTTCATACACATCAATTTAAATTTTGACTCAAATTTGAGGCAATAGGGTATTCCCTTCTTCATCAGAGGGTCCACTATTGAAATTACTCAATTATTTTGAAATAAGCCTCTATCGTATTTTTTAAAGAATTCAAAGTCATGGCTCCAACAAAATGCTCTCGATTAAAATCTACGTTTTTGACGAAGTGAAAAAATTCCATAGCTTTAAACTTTTTAAAATTTAATGACTTCAAAAAAAAATTAACGCCCTTTAAATTGATGAAATCGATTTCATTACAACTACCTGTCGTTGTTCATGGGACCTTAAGTTGTTAAAACGAGGGAACCAATACCACTCTGTCCTTAGAGTATAACTATTGAGATCCAACTAATGGTGTTTTTTTTTTCAATTTTTTATTCTATGAAATTTTATGGAAAAATTTTGAACGAAATCGAAAAAGATGAGACCAAAAGTTTTAAAAAAAGATTCCAGGCAATAAATATAATTGAATCTATTAGTCGAATAAATTTTTCCAACGACGTTCCTCTCCAACGAGCCAATCTTAAATCTAGATTTTTCACTCTTCTAATCGGCAACCTAAAAAGCAAAAAATGGCGGGAAAATTTCCATTGAATTATTCACTCGCGAGAATGGAAGCAAACACTTTTCAATGTCAAAATTTGGCCACCCAAATGTAAAACCTAGCACTTTAAAATATTTCAAAATTATAGTCCAGAAATATTAAAAGAAATTTCATAAAACCCCATTATCTCTACGGTTGAAAAATAACCCGAAAAAAATTCATATCGTTATCGAAACAGCAAAAATACAAACCCATTGATTTTATAAAACTCAAAATAAGTAAAAGTATGGAAATCTCACGGAGATAGATCTATACCTACAGTAAAGTTTAAAAGATGAAAGTTTGGAGCGCAAAAGTTTATAAGTTTATAATCATGGCAACATTTAATTAAAGCGATTTCAATTCTAGCGAGCAGAGCTACCGTGAAGAAATCCTTACTAAAAAGGTCGGTTCTTTTAATGAGGGGGAAATTTTCTACATCGGTGTAATGGTTGTGTACAGGGAACACAATACGTAATCTTTCAATTGGTATAATAACAGTATACCTAATTAGGTACATAGATACATTATGCATGGGGTAATTTGTCGATTTTTTTTCCTCTTTCCGAATGAAAATTTGCTAAATATTTAATCGATGTCGTATAACGAAAATTTACGTAAATGGATGTTATTTGTTAATTGAATAAAATCTGTTACGACTTCGAAACTCTTGTTGGGGCAAACTTATTGATATTCGTGTTAATCCGAATTAAGTCGAATGTCTGTTTTTATTAGGTATGTATAATTCGTTTAATTACGCTCGATATACGTTTATAGTATAAGGGTGAAATGGGAAAAGAAAGATCGCGCTTTTAAAACCAGCACGCGAAAGTTTCGCATCGTAAAATGTAGAGCAGTTGTGAAAAGTGGTAGCGGTGTAAAATGGCATCAACCGAACCCGTTCCATAATCTTATATCGTTTTAGCTCCATGTAGTACATCTCACCATCGATTCGATTTGATTAAATTTCCAAATGCTGTTACTCGTCGCCGGTTTAACAAAAGGAACATTTTCTCGTCTACCATATATAATTCCACGGGTTTTTTTTACAAATTAAGAAATAAATTAAAGGTGGAACAAAAATCACCGTAGATGTACCAACCAATGGATAGTTTACGGTCAACGAATAAAATATACCGAATCAAACGATATACTTTTCCAGCTTGGAGAAGCGAAAGAGAATTAGGTGAAAATGTAAAGAAGGTTTGAGTGGTATAACAAAAGCAGGTGTACGTACCAACTGTTTCATTCAACACTGTTGGTTGTTTTTCAGACCAGTTGTATATCTCTTATTTTGAGCCTTTTTTTTCCACCAACGCAGTTGGCAGGGTTGATAATTTTTTCCGTAGGTCGTGGTGGCGAAGGGAGCTTTTAGTCCGACTTGTTTCTCACGTCATGCTGGGATTTTCTAGAGTTTAATTTTAATTTTACACCGCACGCGACGGCGCCGCGACGTGGTCGACGTAGCAGAAATTTGGCATTTTTTTTTTTTTGAAAATTACATACCTATTTTTCGTGTGATTTGGTTATCATTCTAAATGTCGTTGTCACGGTTCACTAAATTTAATCGCCGTGCGACCTCGATAAATCCGATATGTACGGAATTGTTTCCTTCGTCTGGTAACATTTCAAGTTGTGTGCGTATTTAGCCTAGTGCTATATTTGCACTTGATACGAAAATAAAATTGGGTTGGTTTGTGAATAGAAAAGTCGACCAAAAATGATACGAATTCGAATGCCTCGAGGAGAAAAAAATGGCTTCGTTGAAGGGCCTACTTGATATTGGCGAAAGAGGAGGAAATTGGGAATTTTTCATTGATGTTTTCAAAAATTGAAATAATGAATAGAAAGTTGGGATTTTTGTGCAGAAAAACTTGGTACATTGGGCCTCCACGTATTTAGGTACTTTTGGTTTTTAATTTCAATGTTTCCAGTCTTTTGGCAATATTTTTTCGAGATTTTGCTGCAATTTTCTCAATTTCTGTACCCGTTTCAAAGTTTGCTAAAGTAGCTAATTTTCGATTTTCAATGATAAGCCTTCTCAGGGGCGAAGTCGGAAACTAAGAATTTGCTCATGAGTGCTTGTTTTTCTCTCGAAAGGGGCATAGTCCAATTGTGCATCACGTTCATTAATTCGCAGCCCAATTGCGCACCGAAAGAGATTCCGACTACCAACCTAATTATGGCCCAATTGTGCACCAAGTTTTGCGAAACGAGGAAAAAATCAAAAAAACAGTGGTTCTCAAACTATGGAAATAAAAATATTAAATCAAGTTGTATTGTAAAAAAATATGCTATTTGAATTGTTGATCACGATTCAAAATAAATTTCAAACTTTCTCAAATTTCAATTTTGAAAAATAATTTTTTTGCCAAGATTTTTGAGTAATCATGATTTTTTTCTCCATCAAAATTTATACTTCAATTTTTTTCTCTAAAGTAAAACTTTCTCACGAAGTATCATTTTTCGAATCTGAATTTTCTCTGTATCAAAATTTTCCTGTTTTACGCTAATTTTTTTTTAAATTTTTATTTAAAACCCATTTCAGATGCTAACTATTTGCATACCTAGATTTACACACCAGATTTGTTGTCATCAGCATTATTTTTTTCAAATTTGAATAGAGTGTGGAAATTTTAACGCAAAAAATAACACATTTTTCAAACTTGTAAAATTTTTAAACATCAATTTTAAAAATATTTTTACAGTAACAAAGGAAGAAAGAATTTTCAAGTAAGAAGAAAAATAAAAAAATACGAGTTAAACTTTTGATAGTGAAGAAAAAAAAGTCAAAATCTCGAAAAAAAATACAAATGCCTACACAAAAATTTTGATAACGAAAAATAAATTTTCAAGTAGTTTACTGAGTAGGTACAAAAAAAATACAAAATCGTAAAAAATGAGCATTATTTTTATCAAAAAAAAATTCAAGTTTGAAATTTGAAAAAAATTACTGAAATTCAGATACAGAACAAGTTGAACTCTGGATAGGTATTTTGGGAGTCACTTCTCGTCAAATTCGCAATTTTAAAGGCGGTGTACAATTTGGCCATAATTAGGCAGGTAGTCGGCATTTCTTTCCGTGCGCAATTAGAGAATTGGACTATGAATTAATGACCGTGGTGCACAATTGGGTTTTGCCGAAATGAACACTTCAGTAATTCGAGTTGGGTGAGGAGGTAAGGGTTGAATAATAATCCAAATGTTGAGATAGAGTGATGAGCAGCGATGGCGTTTCTTTTTTTCGAAAATCACTTGTGTTTTTGGGGTTTCTTCTGAAAATAATTTATTTTTTTCATTTTGAGAATACTCGGATGTTTTTAATTTCTTTTTGAAGAGAACCAAAAAATTCTGGGTAAACATACCTTCGAGACTTGGTATTCTCGACAAGAACCCAAAATAATGAGATGATTTTTTTTTTTTTTTTTTTCTTAAATATTATGTGAGCCTGGGTATAGAAACTACCAGTGGCAGGAGGACCTTTTTTCTGGGGAGGTGGCAAAAAGAAGCATTTTTTCGCTCAGTCGTCTCAAATAATCTATAAAATTGTTATCTTGTTCATGCCCGAGCGAAGCGAGGGTGAAGCTTTGAGAAAATTGAGTTTTTAAAAATCCAAAAAAATCATTTTTTCCATGTTTTAATGCTTCGAAAATGCCTATCTGATGTGATTTGGGCTGGGGGAGAGGGATACAAATAATGCTTTGTACCCCGTCAGGATTGGGGGGGGGGGTACAATGTACCCCTTGAACCCCACTTTTCGACGCCACTGGAAACCACCCTTAGTGTCAAAAATTGGTTTTGGTTTTTGAGTTGAAAGTTCTCCCTTGATTCTACTCCTTTAGAAAAGCCCAAAATCAGTGTCGCTCAAAAACCAATTTTTGAAACCTAAATGTGGTTTCTATATTCAGGCTCACATTATTAGTGTTTTATTTATTGAATTATACGAGTGGATAAATGAGGGGCTTAGTTCCAAAACTCACTTTTGCCAAAAAAAATCGATGTCGTTTTTTTTGCAGATTTCGATTCAGTATGAAAAACTGAACCAGAATCCGCAAAAAAAACGACATCGATTTTTTTTGGCAAAAGTGAGTTTTGGAACTAAGCCCCTCAAATAGGTAGTTAATCTTTTTAGTTGTTTTTTCTTCTAAAATGATACTCTCGTGTTCCTTTTTAGATTTTTCAAAAAATGATCCATATTTTTATGTTTTTTAAAAATGTTTTGTTTTTTTAAGTTTTTCTTGGAGATTACTTGTCTTTATTAGAAAATAATTTTGAATTTTTTTATTAATGAAAATTTTTTGGTTTTCTGTATTTTTTCCGAAATTGATTTCGTTTTTTTTTGTTTTGAAAAATTACAGTCTGGATTTTCTAAATCATTTCTGGTTTGCGTTTTGTTTTTTTCAAGGGTATAGTTTTTATACTTTTTTCAGAAGTAAGGTGATTTAGTTTCTTCAAAAATATTTCGTTGATTTTTGTCTGGTTTTTTTTTGAAAATGGTATCGTTCTTCTTGATTTTTTTCTGAAGATGACTTCATTTTTTTTACTTTCTTTGAAAATTGTTTTTTTTATGAATTTGTTTTTTTTTTATTTTTCGTAAAATTTATTTGGTTCAATTTTGCAATTTTTATGAAAATAGACTGGGTTTTGTAGGTTTTTTTTGGAAAAAGATTTCTTTTGTTTTTATTTGAAAGTGGTTTAATTTTTTATCCAAAAAAAGTTTGGGTGTTTTTTAGTTTTTTTCTGAAAATGAATGTTTTTCTTGTTTTTAGTTTTTCATAAAGTTGTTTATATTCTTAAGAATAGCTTGTTTTTTTATATGAATTGGTTTCGTTTTTTTTCTAAAATATTTTTGTTTTTTAATTGTTTTTTTAAGAGGTTTTCTAGAAATGACTGCTGTATTCTGAAAATGGCTGTTTTTATTGTTTTTGCTCGAAAATGTTTTTTCTCAAAAATTACTGATATTTTTAATTTGCCTTTTAAAAAACAACGAAAAAAACGAGCTGTGATGGACTATCCAGATTTTTTGGTCAAAAACGCAAAAAAATTATCAAAAATCCAATTGTGCTTAGGTACTATAGTAGTTCAATTTTTGATTTTTTCCTGAAAATTCTATGTATTTTTGTGTTTTTTTTTTTTTTTAAATCTAAACGTTGTTAATTTTAATTTCATTTTCTAAAAAAGGCTTCATTCTCTCTTGATAGTAATTTTCAGGATTTTATTCCCCTCCATTTAGCAAATTTCAGGATTTAGGAAAGCACAATTTTTTTTAAAACAAATAATTATCTCTTGGTTTTTATTTTTTAAACATCTGATGTACCCGAGCTGCGAGCACCAGATCTATGCATTACATATACGTATAAAGTTTCCAGTTCATGTTCATGGAATAACCGAAGTTGGCATTATAAAGAAATTAAAAATTGAAACTGTCTGACTTCGCTTTTCTCTGATTATTTTTCCTACTCAAAATGTGCAAATTTTTCCACATTTTTTGAAAGAAATGTCATCACTTTGGTAAATTTTCCCATTACCTAGAAATGTAATTTTGTCATTGAGAGGGAAAATAACTAAGTACGTTCTTACCCCCGCCCCCCGCTTTTAGTTCAGTTCCGAGTCCTGTTCTCTTAAGTGGAATATTTTCAAATTTTCCATCACGTTCTGGAGATACAAGTGTGATTAAATGAAGATACCAGAAAGTAAAATCACTTCTTATAAACGTGCTGAAAACTTCGCCATGAAAAAATAATGCGTACGAACTTTATTAAAGCGGCATTATAATTTTAAAATATGTCTTCATATGGACTATAGGTGTTTTCTACAGAAGAGAAATTTTTCATCGCGTTTTTTAATATTGTAGAAGTTGAGGGTAATTTTGATAAAGAATTCATTTTAAAAAGTATATTAAAATTTCAATTTCGTTGTATAGTCATGAATACTTCATATCTATTCATACATTTCAATATGGCTATGGCTTATGCTTAGGTATGAATTACACATATTTTTCCACTGTTTTTGAAGGGGTGACAAGAGATCTGCTATGGTGTATTTTTTTTTTTTTTTTTAAAGAAATACACGGAGCTTATTCCCTTAGGTATGGTACTATGCTTCTGTAAATTACAAACGTAGCAAGTTTAATTCATTTTATTTTTAAAATTTTCTAACGATCTATGGATAAGAAGTGATGCCAATTCGTAGGACTCGAAAAAAATTGTATTCGGGTTGATATGGTTCAATTAAAAAATGGAAAGAATCGAGGTATTAATGAAATCGAAAATCTGACTAAAAACTTTAATTGTTGTAATTTAGTAGATCCTTGAAAACCTTGCAATTTCGTTTTTTTTTCGAACTCTACTCATTTTCACCCGACGTCACTGGAAAAATTTTCCAAAAAAGAGAAAAAAATCACCATTTCTCATCTTTGAAATATCTCAACATCTTCAATTTTTAGAATAGACTATACACGTATGAAAAATTTTCGATGCTTTGGGCAATTGCTATCACCATCTGCCTTATTTCCAATCGAAATTGAGATACCCTGCAGTTAAAAATGATCTAAAGGTTGATTCTTTCAACCCAGACTACACATATAAGGATAAAATTCCTCGAACCCCCCTTTTTCTTGTGTCCAGTGCTTTTAAAAATTATGTATATTTTGTCCTCGACGAAAACCCTTTTTTTATTCGAATATTTTCTCAAGTGAGATAAAATTGTTTTAAAGCTTTCCCGGCTTATGTTCTGACGCCTTTTCGACTAAGTACAAATCTGTGAAAAACTTTTTCTCGCGCGAAATTCAAGTAAGGAAATGTAGGTGTTTTAAGTGGTAGAAATAGGAACCCTTTTATGCCGATGTCTTCAAAGTATATTTCGAGTATTTTCGTCTGTACCTCGATGAAAATGTAAATCTATTTAATTGCGTTATGAACTATTCCTGCCATTACAATCTCACATGTTTGGATTCAAAGTAAAGATGAACATATAGAAATACGCACAAATTTACACATACGAAATTAGGTAGTTTTGACGAGCTATGCCGACTGCCGTAGCGAGTATTATTGCCAGCGAGTTAATTCTGCCAAAAACGAACTCGTCGAAATTATTTTCATCGTTGCTCCGACATGAAAAGTGTTTCGCGTGCTGCACACGCGAGCTAATTGAAAAATTGAAAAAAGAAACATTCGACTAAATTTTAAACTCCTTCAAATTATACGTAGCTGAAAATTTTTTAAAAAATGTATGTTTTCAGTTGTAGACGCAAAGGTTTGTTATAAATTCCTCTTTGCTAGCTCGTAATACAGAATGTGGTACCAGCCTAAATTGAAAAGTAGTTATTCATTTTTACGTCGATGTTTATAAAAAATTTAGCCAACCGATGCCTACAGTGAAAAAAATCCGATTCGTTTTTCATTTTCATTCGCACGTATTCGTGGGTACCTGCGTATTCCACATATTTATTTTTCATTTCTCTTCTTCAATTTTTTTCCCTTCGACTTTTCCAGTTTAAATCCTCCGAATACCTGTTTCGATTTTGTATCTCTTTGAATCGACGTTTCACCTCGAAATATAATCCTTGTATAGGAATGAGCATTTTGGAAAGCAGAAGCGTCATAAATCGTCGTAAAAGTGAAAAATATACGATTCATCTTTCTTAATTTTTTAATAGCAGAATCACTATACTGGAAACTGTCGCTAAAGTATTGTACGTAATATACGATAAAGTATAAGCTTTGGTATAAAACAGAAGAATGCAATAATTTATCAAAACGACAAATTCGCGGAGGAAACTTGCGACGATGAAAATTTTCGATAATTGGAAAGCCGCGTGTAAAAAGTCATTTCACCATGGAATAAATTAGTTTTCGGAAAAGTCGACAAACAGTAATTTCAAAATAATTCGAATACTTTTAATTTTACTTCCGCATAGAGAAATATAGTAAATTATCGCTCAATCATGAAGGCTGAAATTTCAAAGTGTATCGGAGCAATTTTCTTGAATCGAAAGGGAGAAACTTGGTTGTGATGAAAATACCATAAAAATACCATTTGCGTGATTCGACCGAGTATAATTTCCGTATTGTAAATTATACCTAGATACCTATATAGATTTTTGAGGTTTTATTTTCTTCCTTTTTTTTTCGTTTATCGAAATTAATCGATCATTCGTATTAATAATTAGCATAAAATTTGATATATTATTCTGATAAGGAAATGTTTATTGAATATACTGTATAATGAGTGTTTTTTATACTCATTTCAGTATTATAATCGTATGTATTTTTCAGGTATTGAATTCGATGTTTGTGGAGGTAAAAAATGGCAGGCTTGATGGCTAGAAAATTTTTCATTGCCTCAAATCGATTTTTTAATCTTAATTTGTCTGCATGATTATTTCTGTTGAATTTTTTTTTCTCCTTTATTTCTTTATTAATCATAGCTGTAACTTTTGATTTGATTGAGATCTAGAATAAGGAGATTTATATCATGGAAAAGATGATATTTTTTTTATTCAAAAACGTCAACATTGATTAGACAGTGTAATGAGAAAATTTAAAAAAATTAATTTTATTTAGTTGATCTTCAGTAGGTAATTAAAATGGTAACAAGAAAACCATTTGTGATTTTCATTCCCAATGTGAAAATTTTTTAGAAAAAACATTTTTTAAAACCCCTACTGTAACTGAAATTTCAACTGTCCAAGTTGATGTTTTAAATTTTGGTAATTTTTTAAATTTACCTGAAAATTGTAATTTTTTTTATCAAAAATGCAATATTTTTGAAAAAAGGACTATTTTCGTAAAACTGATGAACATGAGGTCTCTAACTCATCTCAGAACCGAATTTCAATATTTCTAGCTATTCTAGAGCACCTGCGCCAATGAGATTTTTATTCCCTTAAATATTTTTAAATGCCTCGAGAAGGGACAAAAATAAACTCAAACTATTACAAATCAGTTTCCAAAAGGAGTAGTTTAAAATTTAAAGCTTAAAATTGACGATTTCAAAGTTGATATTAAAATTTGATGGTTGAAATTTAAAATTTAAAAGTTGAAATTTGATATTCAGTGAGTCTCTCCTCCAATAAGATGATAAAATCTTCCTTTGATTCAAATTGAATCGAAAATGGTTTTAAATGCTATCCTTGATGTTAAAGCTCTCACCCAAATTTTTGATTTCCCAACCATAACTCCTTCTGAAGATAATGGCCTCATGTATTGAAAATTCTATAATACCTAATTTGTATTTCTGGGCTCCAAATATACACATTTTTGAATTTTTTAAAATTTATCACAGATAATGAACATTTTGTAGGAGTACACTATCTATATGTACATAATATTTTTCTTAATGAAATAGGTTCACAATTCATCAATTTTTTGTTTGCTGAAATTTTTAAAAAATTGAAAAAATGGTGTAGGAAGTGACATATGTAGCTGAATTTTTTCTTAAAATTTGGTGTTTTTCTGAGGTATCTATAACAGTACATACACACATAGGTACCGATTTTTTTGATTGTTCAAAACTAAGTGGAACCTTGTTTTTAACAGAAACAATGTTTTTTCAATTTTTTTATCATTTTTAAAATCCTTTAGAACTAAAAATTCCACAATTTTAATTATTTTCAAAAATAATCTTTAGAAAGGATTTTCAATTCCCCATTAGTCATTAAATTCTGAAAAAAATTCACCATCGCTCCCTCAATTTGTTTTGTAATTTTCTGAAATTTTCAACATGCAAAAAAATTACGAAAATGCGAACCAATTTTTTCAAAAATTACTGCATACTCATGAGTATTAATCTGTGAAAATTTCCGAATTTTCCATCAGCATCATCACTCTCTCCGAAAAATAGTCATTACACAAATTATTGAATTTTCAATGCATAGTTACATACATTATCTCTGGAAGGGGTTGAAAATTTGGATGAAGAATTTTTACATTAGAAGTAACATTTAGGACTACTTTCGACCCAATTTTATCAAAAGTTGATTTCAAGACCTTGTGAAAGGGGCCTTAAGAAGAAGAAATTTTAAATTAAAAAGTTGAAATTAGAAGTTTGCAATTCGAAAATTGATATTTAGAATTTGAAAATATGAAATTTTATATCGAGAACTTGGTACGAATTTAAAATTTAGAATTTAGAATATTGAAGAGTTAAAATTCTAAGATTCTCAAGTTGATAGGTACCTAACAGAACTGGGCATGATCTAGATCATTTGATCTTAAAACCAAAGATCATTGTATCAAAATGATGTTGATCATATTTTATTTTTTGTTCTTGATCTGATCTAGATCATTTTTTTAAAATCAAAAATATTATTTTCAAGATCTTTTTCCAATTTTTGTATTCCTTCGCAATTCTGGGTAATTTTGTCCGTAATCTTGGAATTTCGATTTTTTGAAAATATTTATCGAGTTGAAAATTTTGAATGGAGAGTTAATTTGGACTTGGATCCTCGAAATCCCATTTGCTTTAAAATGATTTAAGAGTTTGTTGATTTTCAACGTTAACGAAAGAAGAACTAGAGCGAAAAGTTTAATGGGTGATTTTTATACTCGTAGAACTTTTCGCGCTAAGATCACGAGAAAAGTTGTAAAAAAATTTCATCGCCCAAAGATTTTTTTCAATTTGAATTTTTGGTTGAACAGTTTTTATACTTTTTTTGATAACTTTTGACACTTGAAGTCGATTTTCTAAAAGAAGGAGGGGTGAGAAAAAAAAATGAAAAGAGCTTAAATTGAAGAGTGAAAAATTTCCTTTCTGCAGAGTACGATTAGTTTTTTCTTAAGAGGCTTACTTTTCGAGATATTTTAGTTCAAAGTTCAACTTTTTTTTTGAATTGAAAATATCTTCAAAACTAAGCCTCCTAAGAAAAAACTAATTGGACTTTTCAGAAAGAAAATTTTACGCTCTACAATTTATGTTCCATTCACTTCTTCGTAGGACCCTTTCTTTTGCCAGAAAAAATATTTTTTGTAATAACCCGCATTTTTAACATTTCTCATTTACGTATAACAATGGGACTATCAAAGGTCGGCAAATCAGCAATTTTTTTCCAAGTAATTGATTCTAATTGGTGATTCTGACCTACTGTTTAGTGCAGAGCTCGAATATGATTTCAGTTTTACTTCATCGCTTCAGGATTTTTAATAATTGGAATTTTTTGTTGAAAATTCGGTTTACATTTTTTAATGTAAATTTTGACCCTGAAAGTCACTACAGTACTACCTGTACCTGTAGCCTGTTACTTATAGGTATTGTAAATAGAAAAAATGGACCGTACTTTTAAATAGTAATAATAAAATACTCATTCTCAGCGGAAAAATATGAATTTGTTCATGAAAATTGAAGAAACAAAAACAAAAACACCTTTTCAGCTAAATTACAATGAATACAGAAAAAAATCGGAATGATCTGATCTTGATATTTTTTTTGATTTTAAGATCAAAGATCATTGTGTCAAAATGATCTTGATCTTGATCTGATCTTAGATAATTTTGTTAATGACCTTGCCCAGCTCTAGTACCTAAACATATTTAAAACTAGACAGTTGAATTTGAAAAAATAAATAAGGTACCTAATAAACTTGAAATTTAAGGCTAGAAAATTGAAATCAGAAATTTAAAAGTTGAATTTGGAAATTATTAATTCAGTACGAAAATCCAGCAATGTCGCAATTTTCAGACGAACACACCAGATGTATTTTTTAAAACTAAGTCTTTATGACTAACAGTTTTTCGCGAATCTCGAGCCTTTTTTCATATTGAGCAATAAATTTTGAGAATTTGAGTTCGTGTTGGCCACTAGTCCAAATTTGTCCATCCAAACCGTACCTATAGCAGCAAGAAAACGGAAAGATTTAGATGGGAATTTAATCAGAACTTAAATACGTAGGTAACCTAATAAACTTTAGCTAAAAAACTGAACAAAATTCGTCAATTTTCACGAAATTTAAAAACTTTCAGTTACCTACCAGTATTTTTTAACTTTCATTTAAACCTTTTCATCGGGAGAATGAACCAAAAGTTCGCAACTTTTTACCCTTGAAGATAACTCATCAAAGTTAAATTATTTATTAAAAGATTCGAAGGATTTTCAAGGTAAATTTTAGCTCAATTTATCAATTTTTGAAAAGGTCCATAGGTACATATTCGTGAGGGAAAAAAACCCTAATCCGATCAACCACATAAGCGGAACATTTTACAAATTAAAAATTTGTAATCCGCTAAAAATACACATTGTATTCCCTTCGAAGCATAATGACAATCGCAAAGGTAAAGGTAAAGGTAGCACATTGAATAAATATTTTTAATATTTTTACATACCTACATCCAGTATGTGTCAAATGCTGTCACGTTTCTGTCGTGAATCAGACTATGAATTTTTTACATTTTGCCAAGACGTGCCGGAGTTAAGAATTTACGAGTAAAATATTTTTCCATTTGTATACCATCGTTTCATTGGTTAAATAAAAAGTGTGTCGTTTTTTCACACATCTTTTTTTCTCATACCGACAAAAAATATATATAAATTTTACGAGCGAGTTGAAAATTACCAGCTTGCCATCTTGCAAGATTTCTCACACGGAATGAGTATCATCTTATAGTTTTTCTTTCCCTCTGGTTGTATGATTTAGTACTCGTCTCCTTTTCTATATAATTTTTCTATTTTAAACGACAACACGACGTGGTTAGATACGATTATTTATAGCGACGTGTGTTAGTTCGTGATCGTACGTATTTGGAGGAGGATACCATGCCACCGCTATCATTGGAAATTTTCGGCAACAATTGAACGAAATAAAGACGCGAATGCTTTTCAAGTTACCGTCGAGTTTAAATTTGTTAGCAACAAGTGAACAAATAGAGATAGACGCTTTTCAAGTTACGATCAAGTTTAAATTTGTACAAAAATATATGAAAAAAAAGAAAATTTCACGCGCTGTAAAAAGTACACCTAACTCCAAAACACAGTTTCACAAACTGTTGCAAAAGTTATACCATTTGCTAAAAACGTTTAGGCACTTTTCAAACTTGAATTTAATTGTTAAAACTTTTATATTATTTACATAAGCGGAGCAAAAAGAAAGCAAATGCGTATTTCAACTTGGCAAATGATTTAAATCCACGTCTTCATCAAATTAAAAATATATACAATCTGGAGATACCTATGAAAACGTATCATCGTCGTTGAAACCTGTATCTTTTATTCAATTATAGGTACAGATTTCCATTTAAAAAACTGATTTAATTGAATCATAGAGATGTAAAGCCTTCTATTCGGTAGTTATGCAACACGTAATGAGTAGAATTGAATATGTTTGCCTAACTTCCGAGTTGCAGGAGTTCATAACCCACAAAGAGATTTCTTAACGAGCCTCTGATTTGAACAAAATGAAGATTTTCAGGAAAAGCATTTTTCAAAATTCCATAATGAAATTCGGGCAGCTCAAGTTGATTTTTCGATTTTTGGCGAATCTATTTTTTTTGTTTTGATTTTTTTTTAAATTTCAACTTGATGAGAAAATTCACTTTTTTCGAGACAATTTTTTCAAAAAACGTTCCCAATTTAAAAAAAAAAAAAATTATTTGGGTTTGAACTGCTTGGTCCATCAGCCCATGATAATAATGTATAATTTTATTTTAATTAAGTAATTAAAAACTTCGCATTTTAAAACAAATGTCAAATTGAGGTCGTCTGTATGAAAAGGGACAACATTTTCACAAAAAATTATTTTTGAAATTTTAAAACAATGTTATGACCCTTTTCATACAAAATATCTCAATTAATTTAAGCTATTTTTAAAATGCCAGTTATAAAAAACAGTGTTCAAAACCACCAGAACCAAAACCCACCAGAACCACTTTTTTTTAGATTTTTCAATTGGGAACCATGACCAATTGGAACCGATTCAGAAGTGTGATGAAAATTTTCCAAAAAAGACCAAAAAGAACCCATTCTAAGGGGAAAAAGTGAGTTCCCCAATTGGGAGAACCAGAAAAAACATCAAAGTTTGAAAATTAATACAACCACCAGCACCAGCAAATGTATTTCTAGATAGAAACTACCACCAATAGGAACCATTTCAGTTGATTTCTAATCAAAACCAGAACCACCACCACCAATTTTTGAATCGGTTCCAATTGGTTCAAAAAAAAAAAATCCAAGTAAATTTTAATCTTAGTTAACGGTCAAGGGTGCTTCTGGCCTATCTACAATTTACAAGGTGCACTGAAAATCTGCGGGTTTTTTTGGATTATAAAGGAGTAAACGGATGAAACAATGAACGAATATGATTTCAGTACGTATAAATTAAATAAAATAAAAGTAGGTAGGGCCCTACCTAATATAAAGTTTCAATTGCCACTATAATTATTTATTTAGGAATTTTAATATAATTTTCAAAAAATGCAAGATTTGATGTCGATTTTTGTAAGAATTCTCTGAGACTACGGAATCAAATTTGATGAAATTTGGATATGTTATGTTTATGTAAAAAAGTATTCCTGACAAACTGACAGAGCTATTTGTTTTTTTGATTTTCAAAAATGAAATCAATGAAAATATTTTTCATAATTTGGAAAAAAAATGAAAAAGGGGCTCTGTCACATCTGTCAGCCTAACCGGAATACTTTTTTACATAACATATCCAAATTTCAACAAATTAATTTGATTCAGTAGTTTCAGAGAATTCTTGCAATAACCCAAAAAACCGTCATCAAATCTTACCTTTTTTCAAAGTTTTATTAAAATAATTATGGTGGAAATTGAAATTTTTCATTACCTACCCACTTTTATTTTCTTCTTTTTACGTCCTAATATAATATTCGATCATTTTTTTTATCATTTTACCTACTTGATGCCTACATAAATATTCACTGTTGGTCATTTTTGTGATTTGACAGGTTTTTTTTTAAAAACTGTCAAAAATTTTGAAAAAATTACAATTTTTTAATGTCAAATTTTGAGTTTTTTAAAAAATTGGCGAACTGAAAATTTTTTGGAATACCAAATGTTAATTTTTTTTTAAATGTCGACTTTTTATGGAAATTACACCTTTTTTCAAAAAAAGCATAGATTTTCCAAAAAAAAAAAAATCGGGCATAAATACAATTTTTTTAATTTTATTTTTTCAGAAATATTGTAACTGTAGGCAACATTGAACGATCCTGGGAACTTCAAAGTTCTTTCTTTCGTTCCAAGGTCAAAAACCGCTTATTGATTACCTTGACGAAAAAGCCCTGCACGAGGGGGGAGGGGGGGGGTCGAAAAAAATCATCGAGATTTTATTGAAATATCATAAATTGAGGTATACCCATTTTTCAAGTGGGAGTGACATTTTTCTTCATCCTATTTCTGTTCTTATTCTCGTTCACTCAAACCTTTAATCAGCCAATTTTTTTTTGGATCAATTATTTTTATCAAATTATTTTTTTTAATGATGCTACTCGTATTTTATCCATAACCCAACTTCGTCTGCAAGAAAATCGTTATTTTTGGTAGACACAATATGCTTTGGCGCATTACCCTCCTGAAAATTTTTGTTTTTCGGACCGGACGAATCAATTAAAAGGATGTTCAATTTTGCCTCAAATTCCGACTATAACTTTAAACTAGGTACTCAATTTTGGCTTATTTACTGTACCAACAAAAAAAATAAAAGATTGATGAAAAAAAATAATGTGGTCGTAGAATTGAACATAGAGAATATTCCAAGGCGTTCAATTGTTCAATTTTGGCCAAATTCAAGGTACTAATTGTTTGAAAAAATATGAATTTCTTTAAAATACATTAATTTTTTGAAAAAGTACATATCAAGTACTTATTGAGACTAAAACTTCATCAGCGTTTGTGAAACATTTTTCTCAAATTCAAGATGAACTGAAATTTGATGATTTTTTCGTTCGAATTAAAAAATTTGGCCCTTGTAACATTTGCAAAATACCAAGCTTGAAAATTTTTATCAGAAGTTCACATTTTCTGGTGAAATTTCCGAAGTGGTTTCAAGCTGTGGAAAAATTACGAATATGGGAATTTTCAAGATAATATTTGTTAAGTTGGAAATGTCGAATGTTGAAAGCTGGTTAGAGGTCTGAGAGGAAGAAAAAAGAAAAACACGATTTTCTCAAAAAATACTTTACGCGGACCCATAACTCCATTTTCAGTAATCAAAAAAGGCCTAAAATTCTGTACAGTTGAATTTCAACTCAAAATATAGGCAATAAAAATTTTACTTTTAAAATTGGGAAAATTCCATTTTTTTTTCACGTACTTTGCGCTAATAAAATGCTACTTATACGTGGCATTTGTGGGTAAGAAAACAAATATGTACGTCGATGTAATCTGTTTCACTGTTTGATTGATGTCTACGTCTATTACTATGGCAATAAATTTGTCTCTATAAATTATGCTAAATAATCTCCTTAATTCGAGATAATCTGATGAATAGCTTATTCAGCGGTATCGTGTAAAACTAGGTGTATAAAATGAGTAGGTACCTACATAAACAATAAACATATATCTTATCGCTGGATTTTTGTTCATTTTACGTCTTCCAAATATTCTTGCTGTTAAAATACGTCATTTCTCGAGCTAAATATTTCATTTGAAAATTTTGTAATACCTTCGAGCATTTTAAAACCTCTGTAGGTAATAATTTCTTCGTGCAACTTGCCACATTAGCAACGAATAAGTAATTTTTGTTATCGTATGAGGAGTTTAATATTACACATGTTAGTATAAGAATATTATCTATATTTTATAACCATGCAGATGAAGATGTACGTATAGGCCTAATTAAAACGAGATAATACCTAATCATATGGGAACTCAAAAACATGAATAAAATATCAAACATTTTTATTTTCGATTTTTAATTAAAGGGTACCGGCGGTTAAGATAGGTGAATCTGCTCCCGAGCTGAAATTCGAAACTAACCGATGGAATTAAGTTCTTAGGGTCTGAAAACCACGTGGTGAAAATTTTGGCCCCCTACCCTCTCCTAGCTCTAGTTATGGGGCAAAACGTTACTTTTTCAGCCTTTTCATTAGGAATTTTTATTTTCGCGAGTTTTCAACCAAATTTTTTCAAATTTTCGTGAGTTGTACACTGGTACACTGGGAGGTGTTAGTGGGCGATTTGAAAAAAATTTGATGATTTTTTCTTGCCAAAAATCGGGTTTGAAAACTTCAAATTGAGTTTTCTGTATGATGTTTTAGAGGTGCACTTCTGAAAAAAATATTTTTTATGTACCTAGTCTCTATGTACAACGTGATATTTTTTTCAAATTTTTTCAGTGGTGGAACATCTTGAAAATTGCGAAAACCCATTTTTTCACAACGTTTTTCACTCATAGAAATGGTCATTTTTGGCAAGAAAAAATTTTCTCGTAATTATATCTCAAAATAGGTATTTATTCACCACTTAGCCGATTTTCACTTTATTTCATATCTTTTTCGTGATTTTTGTAATTTTAAGTTTAAATAAGTAGGTACAACACGAGGCTCAAAATTGAATCTCATCTAATCTTCAAAATTTGAATGTTTTGATCGTACAACTGGAGTTTATTGAAGTAGTTCAAGCTGCTGAACATGAATCTGTTGGAAACGTTTTCGTATGACAATTGAGTACGTGTCACAGCAAAAAGGACATATAAAAAAAATTGCGTTTTTGAGAAATAGCGATTGAAAATAAACGGAATTCTTTGATTTTCAGTGGATTTTCGCTGATTTTTCGAAGAATTTCGCTGATTTTTCAACAAATTTCAGAGATTTTACTGACTTTCCAGTGAATTTTCATTGATTTTCCAGCAATTTTTTTACTGTTTGCTTTCAGTAATTTATTACTGTACTGCAATTGAACGTGTCACAGCAAAAAGGACATATAGAAAAAATGGTGTTTTTGGGAAAACGCGATTGAAGTTTGAGTATACTTTTTTTAATACTAAATTAAGAAATTGAACTGGGGAAAAAAAATTTACCTTAAAATTTCATCTTTTTACTACAAGAAAACAGCTCGCCCATCACTTGATAGCTTTTCTATTTTTTTTTTCTATATTGAAAACAAAAGGTTGAGTTATATGTCCTTTTTGTTGTGACAAAATTTAATTTCGACCCTTCTACGTTTGATGACGTATAACTTTTCCGGAAGTGAAAATTTAAAAAAAATCTTCATACAAAAGTTAAAGAGAATGAAAAAAGAAACATTTTCGTGAAAAAATTAAAATTATATCTTCAAGGAGCGGATATATCGCACTTTGAAAAATTACAACTTTTTTTTCATTTTCTTGTTTACAAAAAAATGCTAAAAATACATTTTGGACGAATTTGATTATTTTTTCAAATTTATGACGAAAAATTAACTAAAAAAACACTTTATTAAAATGTTAAAATTTTACAATCATTTGCACAGTGAAAAAATTGAACATTACGCAAATTCTCGAAAATCAAACATGTAATGTAGTTACCAAAATTGCGAACTTCGCATTTTAAAAACGCCATAACTTTTCGAGTAAAACATATTGGAAGGTGGGAGGGGGCTCATTGGATTGCGAAAACTTCAGTGAATACAAATCGCTTGTGGGATCAAAAAGGACATATGCTGAGTTATGCCCTTTTTGTTGTGACACATTCAATTTCGTATGCAAAGAAATTGAGATACGTATTCAATTTTGAGCCTCGTGCTGTACAATATTTAAACTTGAAATTACAAAAATCACGAAAAAGATATGAAATAAAGTGAAAATCGGCTAAGTGGTGAATAAATACGTATTTTGGGATATAATTACGAGAAGATTTTTTTCGGCCAAAAATGACGATTTTTATGAGTGAAAAACGTTGTGAAAAAATGTGTTTTCGCAATATTCAAGATGTTCCACCACCTAAAAAAATTTGAAAAAAATATCACGTTGTAGACCTACATAGAGACTATAGGTAGGTACCTACATGAAAAATATTTTTTCAAATGTGCACCTCTAAAACATCATACAGAAAACTCAATTTGAAATTTTCAAACGCAATTTTTGGCAAGAAAAAACCATCAAAAAATTTTTTCAACCCACCCATCAACACCCCTCAGTACAGCAAATTTGAAAAAATTTGGTTGAAAACTCGTGGAAATAAAAATATTTAATGGAAAGCCTGAAAAAAGTAATGTTTTGCCCCATAACTGGGGCTAGGAGAGGGGTAGGGAGCCAAAATTTTCACCACTTGGTTTTCAGCCCCTAAGAACTAAATTCCATCGGTTAGTTTCGAATTTCAGCTCGGGGGCAGATTCGCCTATCTTGACCGCGGCGCCGGTATCCTTTAAATCTGTAAGGTTTAAAAAATCATTATAGACTCTGAAACATTTCCCATCGAGTGAAATTTTCTCAACGTCGAATAAATTTTCTTATCGTATCAATCATCACATATCTTTTATTTTGTTTCAGGCTTCCCGGAGCATGAAGCTGCTGCTTCAATTTCCCACCGCCAACATCGAGCAATATGTCTAAAGGAATATCTTGAAGCTCTCGCTAATTAGGTAAACATAGTATGCAGATATTATCCCATCTAACCGCACTGAATCGTGTATAATACACGAGGATTAAAGTAAATCTGATTTTCATCGAATCCTTATTACAAAATACACCAACACTCGTCTGTGATAATTTTAAAAACCCACCCATAAATTTTCGAATAAGATTTTACAACGTGACGCACAAATTTCACCTACAAATTCCGTTTATTAATTAATTCCGCGGAGTATACATATCTAACGAGACGGTATTATTTCCTTTTAATTGAGATTTCGTTTCATTTCACGTTTCCAAAATGAATACCGCTTCGAGGAAGTAGGTATACATTTCTCTTACCTGGCAACTGACTCGACGTAGGTATATTCGGTGTAAAAAAATGTCATCTTTGAAACAATCGCGATTATTTTCTAGCCGCAGAGGAATTGTCAGTATAAGCGCTTTAATGTTCAATTTACGAAAACTGCGAAAATCTCGGTTCAATGTTTTCGGTTTAGTGGTGTACTTAAAATAACATTGGGCGAATCGCATCGAGAAAATGGTGACTCTTTGTTAAATGGCATGCTGAGTAAATTATGTTTATTTGAAACATCCATTACTTGTGATGAAATTATTACTAACGGTTCTCGGTTTAATGGCAGGAAATTACCCTTGTACGAATTTTACCCTCGCCAGTAGGCCAGAAAGTACTCAATTTAGAAGAATTGTAAATGTAAGAGGCGGAAAGGATTTTTATAAAAATTTGACATCGTCGAGTATCCGTCGTAACATTGTTCGCGGATTTATTTTCAAGGATAATTTTTCAATTTGAATTTTTTTATAGGCATATTTTATTTTTGGCTGTTTGGTATTGGCTTTTTGAGGCTTGTTGGTGGGTGTGCACGTGGGTTACCCATTCCCCACCTCGGGCTATGACGAAATATTTCGACAGTTGTGAAAAAATATTTAGTCGATTCCCAAATGATTTCTCTTATTTTTTCTTCAAAAATAAGTAAAAAATATTTCGACTTATTACATTAAAAATGTTTTTAAAAATTTATTTCGAATTCAAGTTGCATCTAATCGTTAAATTTGTAAAAATTTTAGTCACGAATTTTTGTGTTTTCAATCGTCTAGGGTAAACTCGATTCCTCCCTCTTGAAATTCCCCAGACAAAGCACAACGATCAATACGTACATTTAGGTACTCATACAACTCGACGTTATTGTTTCAAAAATGTAATATCGATAAAAATAATCAAGCTTAGCCTACCTTAATATAGCTGGCGAAGAGATATCACAATTCTGCGGAAATTCGAGCCTCTTCATAAGCTTGATGAGGTTTTTCAACATTACGCCGTGCTTTGAAAATCATACCACGTACAGATTTCCGGTGATGTTTCGTCGCTGTTTTACGTGAAATTTATACCGCAATCCATGCGGTTTCCAAATGATTAGAAATGTACAGGAAAACACGAGTTTCAGCGGAAATGCATTTTAGCATGAATTACAAAATAAGATACTTATTTCTAATGCTCGTATCCTTTTGGACCGTGCAGGTTTTATGATTCTCTTTGATAGATGTCTATCGACGATCAAAGATAGAAAAATGAGA
The DNA here is from genome assembly GCA_033439095.1 of Pseudococcus viburni. NCBI lineage: Eukaryota > Metazoa > Arthropoda > Insecta > Hemiptera > Pseudococcidae > Pseudococcus > Pseudococcus viburni. The sequence continues at coordinate 366,767 of JAVBJF010000284.1, read as the reverse complement.
ATTTTATTTGCCTCCTTTCGATTAAATAATGCGAGTTATGTAGGTACTTGATAATTTATCGAGTGTTGTGAAGGGAGCAATGGGGTGAAAGTGTGCTCGTGATCGGGATAGGTGAACCCGCTCACGGTTCAAATTTTGGAAACATTTCGGTACTTTTGATTTCAGTATAGGGAGCTAAAAATTTTAAAGAATTTTTTTGAGTTTTTGACCATGATACAACCTCTTGATTTTTTCGTTAAATATCTATGCATTGCAAAATAGCATGTAAATCAAGACATACTTGTATTTAAATGAAAAAAAATAGGTTCAGACTATGGCAATTCAAAATTTTATTTTGAAATTTCTGACCACAATGCAGTGTTAAAGTAAACTGAAAAAATTCCCATGAATTGGTCTCCTCTAGTTTCCTTCCTTTTACCTACTACAGAAATGGAAATTCTGGCCTTTTGAATCATTGAAATAAATTTGATTGAAAATCAGCGATTTTTCATTAATTATTCAAATTTAGACATTAAATTTGAATTTTGACATTCATTTTTAGATTTTTGACTTGTTTTTTGAAATTCCATTTTTGATGCCTATTCATTTATCAGATTTTAACATTAGATTTTCCATCCCTGATATTTGGTGAAAAATCACGGATTTCTCGGTCAACTCCTAATCTGACAGAGAAAATCAGTGATTATTTTGAAAATGAAATTTATTTCGCTGGTTCAGAAAGACAGAATATCTTTAAATTGGACAGATTCAGATTTAGAGAGTAGATGATGAAAATAATTTTTCTTAATGTGGAAATCGGGAGAAATGGGAGGAAAATTTTTCAGCTCTTATAATTTTTTACATCCCCTGAATATACCTACCATATTATGAATATTTCTCAAATTTGAGCTGTGAGCAAATTCATGTATTTTAACGCAGAATACTAGAATAGCTAAATTAGCATGATTGTGAAGAGAAAAAATGATTTTTCGGTAGGAAAATTTTATTACAGAGAATTTTCATGAATTGCCCTTAAACAAACTACAGAAAATATCATCCCTTTAGATTCTTTCTAATTTTTCATGAAGGGATTGAACCCTTCTCCCCTTCAAAATTAAAGTTTCCCATTATCTGAAATCAAAGCCACTGAATCTATTTCTGAGGTCATTTTGGTCCCAATCACAAGCCAGGAAGACGAAGCGAGGGGAAGAGGGTTGCAATTTTAAAAAATGGCGAGCCTGGATATAGAAACCATCCTTAGTGGTCAAAAATTGGTTTTTGAGTTGACACCAATTTTATGTCTTTCAGAAAGAGTAGAATCCAGGTGTACTTCAACTCAAAAACCAATTCTTGACCCCTAAGAATGGATTCTATATCCAGGCTCACATTTTCTGACAATTTGCAGCGTGATGTACAAATCCAAGTTTTTTGACCTCTCGAATTTGTTTCTCAAGTTATTTTACCGAAAAAAATCAAACAGAGCCCAAAAGGGAGCGAAGAAGGGATAAAAATTTAAAAATGGTATCCAAAAAGCAGGAGTCGTAGTTTGGCATACCTATTAGGGTCAAAATGGTCTCAGAAATGGATTTTAGGGGTCACAAAAAATACATTTTTATACCTCATTCGATAATTACCAACTAGAAACATGAAAATTAATTTGGACTCCAAACGAAATACACACCAAAAATGATCAAATTGGAGAGTCCTTCGCTGCATCAGTAGAAATTATCGCTTCTCATCTAATAATAATCCTTCGGATCTAAATTTAGTCATTCCCAATAAGTATAATGTGATTTTCATTTCCTCCAGTATCTTTGTAAAAATTCTAAGAACTATGGTCACTGGTCAGGTCTCAATCGTACATCCGCGCGTTATTCCTGTTAAAATTGATTTTATGATTGATTCTTGTTCTGGACACTAAAACAAAGAAATTAAGCCCGTATGCTCTTTTTTCCCCTCTCCCTTTCCCCAGGGTCCACCGCCCCCCCAGAAATTTCAAACGCGTGTATTGCCTTATCTATGGGTCGTAATGAAATGAATTTCAAACAAAAGTTGTTCTTCAGCATCTAATGTACATTTTCATTTCTCATCAAAATCCATTTTGGAGCAACTTCTGCCTCCCTAATTTGGAAACAAAACATGTTTTTGAGAAAACCTCAAAATCACGTTTTCTTCATTTTAAATGAATAGTTTCGGAGATTAGACAAAATTTGTGATCACAAAAAGTATTCAGAATTGAATTTCCTTTCTAATGAGCTCTTTCACGACCATTTTCACCAACTTTTTCCGACAGAGTGGACCTCTCCCCCTTCTTCGCTTTTACCGAAGTTGGACCCACGAACAAAATTCGCTCCAAAATGAATTTCGATAATAAATGAAATTATGCATTAGATATCGAAGAACAAAAATCGTTCAATTTTTTTTTCGTGGGTCCAACTTTTGAGATAAGGGGGAGGGGGAGATATGCACTCTGTCGGGAAAAGTTGGTGAAAATGGTCGTCATAAAGCTTATTGGAAAGGAAATTCAATTCTGAATACTTTTTACGGTTACAAATTTTGCCGTATCTCTGAAACTTTTCGCTTAAAATGAAGAAAACGTGATTTTGAAGTTTTCTGAAAACTGTTTTATTTTCAAATTTTGGGGGCAGGAGTTGCTCCAAAATGGATTTTGATAAGAAATGAAAATGTACATTAGGTGCTGACGAACAACTTTTGTTTGAAAATTTTTTCATTACGACCTACCCACAGATAAAGTGATACACGCGTTTGAAATGTTGGGGGTGGACCCTGGGGAAAGGGAGAGGGGGAAAAAGAGCATTCGGGCTTAATTTCTTTGTTTTAGTGTCCAGAACAAGAATCATTCATAAAATCAATTTTAACAGGAATTTTGTGCGGAAACCTTTTTTTTGTACGATTGAAACCTGACTATTAAGTGGTTTTTAATTGATTTATGAAGCTGAAAATTGAGTTATAACTTTATTTCGACTTGTTTTATAAGGTTATCTACAATTGACATAATTTATTGGCGAACCTCTCGATTATATTTCTGGATCAACTTCTATTTCCTCGATTTCTGGAGAAATAGAAAAACACTGGAGAGAATGAGAATCGCATTAAAGGCTCCAAAATGGCCAAAAGTGGTAGAACTGGAGTCGATAGATAAACATTCGTTTTCTTTTTAAAAAATATATACATTTTTGCAAAAAATTTACTACCATTAATTTTTTTTAAATCGAAAACGATCCCCTCAAATGGGTTTTTTTGGCCAGTCTTTTCATTTATTTATGCATTGAGATGAGTCAAGATGGTAAAATTCATCTTTTTTTTTTTTAAGTCCACACATAATTTTTATGCTATCTTGGTCATTGAAATATTTTTTAACAGAATTTGAAAAACGATCTATCCTAAGTATCTATATCAATTTGTATTGTTTTTTCAAACGTTCAACTGTGTTTTATCTTTACAAGTTTATTTTAAACTTTAAATCCAAATTCCAAACTTTCTCGTCTGTTAATATTATTAAAATAAAAGTACCTATAGGTTAATACAGCAAGTATTAAAAAAATTACCACCTTGGAATAAAATCTTATAATAAATGAATGTGAAAATTATATGATAAAGGCGAAAAACAAGACTCTGCTGAACGTAAAAGATTATGTTCAAGTAAGCGGATTCCTGACTTGCTCTTTTGAAAGAACATTACTAAGAAATCTTACGTAATCTCTCCGTTTATTAATACTCTTTGACAATAAGCAGTAAAACAGAACCTAGGGTTACAATGCCTACCTACGTGAAAAGAAATAAAAAGATGCAGTTTGAACTAGATATTATTTCCAACGGATTAATGACCGATATACCAACAAGTTGAAGGTATACTTACATCCCAAGAAAAAATACGAGTACCTACCTCCATAAAAGAAAAGATAAAAACAAACAGATGTAACATACCAATAATAATATTTCTTACAAAATGTTAAAATATTTCAGTTTTTACGTCAAAATCAATAGCTTCGAATTCGAATTTCATTATATTTTCGTTATTTGCGAGATTTCGACGAATTTTCATTTAAAAACAAGTTGAAATTAATTAAAACTTGGCGAATAAACTGATTGAAATTTTTTTCGTGTCAATTCGTCGTCAAAATTTTAATGAAAAAATCAATATTAAAATTTTAAAAAAATATTAACGTCGTGTCGATAGAAACTGTCGAATACAAAACTACTGCCAATTAAAAATAATAACGCTTTAGTCCAATCAGAGAAAATAATCTGTGTAAGCTTCTATTACGCAGACAGCTTCTTATTCTTATTCCCGGAGAAGATACTTTTTTTAATTCACGTCAAATTACATAAAATTGCTGAAACAATTTGAGGTCGTTTAAGAAAAGCACGAGCTGTCGGTGTGTTTTTAATAAATAATGTCTACGTATAGTTCATACGGTATTCTCATTTGTTATATCAACATCGCAAATCACATTATTTACTCTGAACGCCTCGAGTAAAAGTTAACTTTTCTCGAATGTACTCAAATATTTGTTCAAATTTTAAGTAAAAATCGAAACATTTAAAGCTTAAGATATCTAGACGCGTGAAAGGGATAAGGTGAGTTCAAAAATTTGGCATTGGAATAAAATATATCGAAATCGATGGACTTGAGAAAAAAGTGAGCCTGGTGCCCATTTGAATTTCTAGACACCCTGTACTCATATTTGGCTTGTAGAAACAATTCGACTAGTACGTTGAAGAGCCTTTTAAATTGATAAATTAACGTGTGAGTTATATTTTTGAAACTCGACTAAGAAGAATAGTTGAACAAGTTACGGGTTTATTCGTTAAATAAATTTACACTAAATTCGGATTATTTTAAATTGAAATTTATTCATAATATTTTTGAAGAGTTTTACGACGGAAGTGATGCGGTAAAGCGTTAGAAATCAGTTCGCTGTGAAGAAACTTTCGCATATTTTGAAAACTTTTTCATATTTTGTTCACTTTTCAGTAGGATTTTCTCGCTACGTGTATGAGCTAGGTTTTTTTACCCTATTCTCGATTATGTTTGGGACATTGGGGGTTTAATTATGTAAATTGTAATTCTTTAGCTTAAAATAGTGCACATAACTGCACAGGTACCTACTTGATAGTGGAATATTTTCATTTCGTATTGGGCGTATGGTTGGAATGTAGCCGCAGCCTACAGGTTTGTTCAACAGCCAATATAATGTGATGTCTGAAATAGCTTCAAGTTTTTCGCAACCCAGCATATTTTCGTTTGGAAAGCAAACGAAACGTATCGGCAGATAACAAATTCTTTTCGAAAATTAATTACATTAAGGAAAAATTTCCAGAAACTTTTAACGTTTCGAATTTATGGAATATTTGAAAGTAAAATCAGACGAACCTACCTAACAAGAGAGGTATCCCAACTAGCAGTGAATTATTGGGACGAAAAAAAACATGTTTGTATCGAAAGTATATTGTAAAAGAATTTTCTATCCAAAATTTTAGGTACTGAAATTCAATTCTCGAATTCTGGCAAATTTTCAAAAATTCAAAATTACCCCAGGGCTATGTAAAATATCAAAATTTAATCCAATTAACGAGAAAAGCTAAAATTTGGTGCCTACATATAGGTCCTTTTTTTGACCTTCCAGGTCGATTGAACGTGGTTTCAAGACGTTTTAGAGCTTCCAAATTTTTTTGGAATTTTCCAGCACTGAAAAAAAAAAATGGTCCAAAAGAACTCGATGTGTCGTACCTATGTAAATCAAGTTATTATGTAAAAGTTTTTTCATCTTTACAGTTATCTAAGAAAATGGGGATTACTAAGAATGAGCTGATATAGATTTCGAAAATTCTGAACCGGGGGGGGGGGGCAAAAAAAGAGGACTGGAATTCGGTGAGACAAGCAAACTCAAAAGCAGAAAACTGGAAGTATAATCTATGCAATTGTTATACATATCTCAACTTTTTTCAATACCTTCAATTTTTGCATAACAAGTTTAGGAATTTTTTGATTTTTCATTCTCTGATTGTGACTTGAGACAAAATCCTTCGAGTTTTTTTTCTTTTTCCTGATTTTCAAAATTGCTAAACAATTTCAATAAATTGAAAAATGGTACAGTACCTGATCAAATTAAAAACATTTATAATACCTATTTTTGTGTGTCATCAGGCTGTAGAAAACAATAATCTTGGAAAAGGCTGTCAAGGGAGGCTAGAGTAACTCCAGTTGGTAGTAAAATTTTGAACTGAAACAAAAATAATTTGAAAGTACATACATCATGAAAAAACCCCTTATCCAGAATTTCAAGTTAGTCCAGGCATTTTAGGAGTAGACCCCAAAAATTAAAGCCTGATTTTTTTTTTGGCGTTTTACGTTCATAATGGTCCACTACACAACATACTAAAATGGACACCCCACAACCCTCCGCTACCCCCAGGGGAGGGGTAAACGTCCGCTGAAAACCGGTTTTTCGTAAATATCTCCTCAAATAAGCCTCAAAATTGAAAAGTAGTTATAAACAATCTTGTTCTACGTGTAATTTCCTATCGGAAGGTTTTTTTTTCTAAAAAACTTACTTTCTTGACCACAAATTAAGAGTAAAAAACACCCAATTTTCAACAATTTACAGCATTTTTGGAAAAAATCGGAACTTTTGGGAATATCACCTCAAAAAAGCCTCAAAATGGAAAAATGGTTATGAACAATCATGTTCTACGTGTAATTTCCTATCAGATAGGTTCGTTTTTTTTTTCGAAAACACCCGCTTCTTTGCCCAAAAATTAAGGGTGAAAAACGTCTATTTTTCCAATATGTACAGTATTTTTGGAATTGATGGAAATACGAAGCTGAAAATATCTTTTTTGAATTCTAACGACCCAAAGAAATGTTTCGTATCACCAATAATCAGCAATAACATCGTGTTTATAGTACTTTTTCTTTCCACAACTTCGATTTTTTAAATGCAGTATTCAATTTCGGTAACCTCCCTTATAATTAACGGTAGGGGTTGAAATTTTTGCGGTGACTTTTTCTGGAATACCCTACCAGCATGTATAAAAAAAATACTCATTTTGGGTACTTTTAGCTTCGTATTTCCATAATTTTCAAAAATACTGTGAATATTGGAAAAATAGGTGATTTTCACCATTAATTTTTGGGCAAAAAAGCGGGTTTTTTCGAAAAAAAACGAACCTGTCTGATAAGAAATTACACGTAAAACATGATTGTTCATAACCATTTTTCCATTTTGAGGCTTTTTTGAGGAGGTATTCCCAAAAGGTTCGATTTTTTCCAAAAATGCTGTAAATTGTTGATAAATAGGTGTTTTTTACCCATAATTTTTTGGTCAAGGAAGTGAGTGTTTTTGAAAAAGAAAAACCCCTTCCAATAGGAAATTACGCGTAGAACAAGATTGTTCATAACTACTTTTCAATTTTGAGGCTTATTTGAGGAGATATTCACGAAAAACCGGGTTTCAGCGGACGGTTACCCCTCCCCTGGGGGTAGCGGAGGGTTGTGAGGGTGTCCGTTTTAGTATGTTGTGTAGACGTTTAGGAGCCTTCAGTCGTACTCAATTTTTGTCAAAAAAATTTCTGTCAAAAAATTCTTATGGATTTAAACTAGCAGCCAAAAATTTTGAAAAATTGTGCTTCAATCGATCAAATAGGTTCCCAACACGAGTACCTAATTCGCGTTTTCAGGCCCTAGGTTTATGTGCATATGAACCATTTTTAGTGCTAGAAAATTCCAAAATTTTCTGGAGGCTCTGAAAAGTCTTAAAATTACTTCCAATCGATCTGGGAAGTTGAAAAAAGGGATGTATACCAAATTTCAGATTTCCTCGTTGAATAAATCAAAATTAAATTTTGATATTTTACAGGACCGTGGGTAAATTTCGAATTTCAAAAATTCGAAAATTCGAAAAATGATTCTTAGCACCTGAAATTTTAGATATGGGATTCTTTTATGGTATACTTTAAATACCTATAGATACAAAGATACAAGTTATTGACCCTTTTTGGCTTCAGAATTTTAAGTTGATGGAAAAAAGTAATATTAGTACGAGTATCGACATTACAGCAGTATTTAATCTGATTTTATTACAGAATCGGTTCAATCGTGATTTAATTCCGAAGACGTTTTCGAAAACAAAAATTTACTCGGATTTTCTCGCTTGATCGTAAACGAAACTCTTGTCTACACGTATCAGAAAGAGAATAAAATTAGTTTAATAAGACGCATTTAAACGAACCCATAAGAAAAACATTATATTCGATTTTCGTGTGAAAATTTTATTAAAAGGAATCCAATTAAAGTAAACCCTCGGATTTATTTACACCCCCTTCGGTCCCCTCGATCGTCTAAAACGTTTATATAAAATGTCGCCATAATTTATCAATCTATTAATCTGAAAAGGTGACAAAGGAAATTAAATTGTTGAGATAATTAAAGCTCAAAAGATTGAGTAACAGGGATAGCGCCCCTTTTAAAGGTTTACGTTCGCTTGGTTGGCATTTACATTAAATTGTATACGTCATAATGCGTATACACAAGCGGACGGACCGACAAAGTGTGCTTTTTAAGCGAGACTTTGTTTAAATGCAAACTTTATGAAATTATGAGCGGCCTCACAGATTAAATTATTCCGGTTTTTATGCTTATTAATTGGAAATAGGTTTTCGTACATGAATAAACATCCTAAGAGTTTTCGGCATAAACGACGTGGTGTCTGGGAGAAAGTTTTTTCACACGAAAAACGCATTGAAGGTGCAACAAGATTTCGGAGGTGTAAATTTGTTGGTGCGTAAATTGTGAAAAAATTATTTCCGAAAATACAGAAAAATTTGCATTTTCATTAGGTACTGTAAAATTCCAAATGGCAAGAATCCTAAAGAGTGACTTACTCCATATCTTAATGTTTGAGTCTCACAATTAGTAAAATAAATTTAAAATATTTCCATTTAAGTAACCGAAAATCACAAAAAATCATGAGTTTTTTAATTTAAATATTAAGTAAAAAATGAATCTGAAAGTTGATAGAAAATTGAAAAACTAAACGATTTTTATCTTTGCATTTCTTAGCAGGCGATTACTTAAGTAATAATTTTTCTAAAATTCAGAGTTTTTTGATTTTAAGTAATTGAAACCTCAGGGCAACCGTACATGAAAAATCTAAAAAAAAATTTTTTTCAAAAAAAATATGGAGGATAAAAACCCCCGGTTTTGGTAGCTAACGATTTTTAATCTTTTCATCTCAAAAAATTGATGGCTATCTCAATTTTTTTGAAAAAAAAACAAATTTCATAATAAACAGTTTACAAATTCATCTTTTTTGTCTTGGTCTCGCTTTGTCTTTTGTCTTTCTATATACGACCGCCCTTACTTTGAAGTCATTTTCAATTTGAACTTAATCAAAAAATAGATTGAACAAAATTTATCAAATTTCTTAACATGTAAGTAAGTGGTCAGAAAAATATATGTAGTTGTCGATCAGTTTGTTTCTGGTTCCTTTTCTTGAAATATTCAAAAAAAATGACGAAAAAAGTCACATACATATCCTGCATAATTTGAGTACTGAAGGGGAAAAAACCCCTAAAATGGTAAACATCATGCTCATTCCAGATTAGTCATGAGCACTTTAATTATTACTTAATTGAATGCTTCAAACTTCAAAATATGTACCTAACTGACCGAATTAATCGGTAACTATCACAAAAAAAAGGCCCAAATCGGAAACAAAGAAAGTAAGTAATCTACTATTGAAAAATCCTCAACTTGAAAGTGATTTTTATTTTTCAATGGCCTCCTGGCGCAGAACTCTTTTTCCTCTTACACGCATAAATAATTTCTTCAATTGACTAAAAATTGACAATAAATGCAAATTTGACCAATTTTCAATGAAAATAATACAGAAAAATTTGTAATTTTTGTCATTGTGATTTTTTGAGGAATCTCCTGGCGCAGTGCTTTCTTTTTTCAACATAACGTGAATATTTTCCACGGTGAATTAAAAAATGGAGGTGAGGAGATACGAGTAATGAAAATATAATTTTTCAATTTTTAATTTTTTGTAGATGTTCCGGGCGGTGTGCATAGTATGTGATAAGGTATCATGGTTAGGGTGGTCCTTATTTTCAAGTTTGAGAAATTTTGCGTACCCCCCCCCCCTCAAAGTTGTTCCTTTTTATGAGAAAATAATTCCCTATTTTTTTATTTTTCATTTTTTTGAAATTAACACGTGCCTGTAAGCCCCTCAATGTCCCTCATTATTCAAAATATGAAAAATACCAATTTTTATCAAAAATTTTTAAAATTTTAATTTTTGTGGCCAAACTCCTCCAAGTAATTCATTATTCATGAAAAGGAAAATGTGTTTGCAGTTGTGGTAAAACCGTGGATAAAATTTATCCACATATTTCACCACAAGGAAAAAGTGTTTCCAGTGGTGGTAAAAACGTGGATAAGAATTATCCACAATCACCACATTAAAAAAGTCATTTCAGAGAAGGGTGAAAACGTGGATAAAATTTCTCCACATATTTCACAATACGGAATAAGTGTTTCCAGTGGTGGTAAAAACGTGGATAAAATATATCCACTTATTTCACCACAAGGGAAAAGTGTTTCCAGTGGGGGTAAAAACGTGGGTAAAATTTATCCACATATTTCACCACATGGAAAATGTGTTTCCAGTTGTGATAAAACGGTGGATAAAATTTATCCACATATTTCATCACAAGTAAAAAGTGATTCCAGTGGTGGTAAAAACGTGGATAAGAATTATCCACAAATTTCACCACATAAAAAAAAATCATTGCAGAGAAGGGTGAAAACGTGGATAAAATTTCTCCACATATTTCACCACAAGGGAAAAGTGTTTCCAGTTGTGGTAAAAACGTGGGTAAAATTTATCCACATATTTCACCACATGGAAAATGTGTTTCCAGTTGTGGTAAAACCATGGATAAAATTAATCCACATATTTCACCACATTGAAAAAGTGTTTAAAGTGGAGGTAACACCGTGGATAAAATTTATCCACATATTTCATCACAAGTAAAAAGTGTTTCCAGTGGTGGTAAAAACGTGGATAAGAATTATCCACATATATCACCACATAAAAAAAATTATTTCAGAGAAGGATGAAAACGTGGATAAAATATATTCATATATTTCACCACAAGGAAAAAGTGTTTCCAGTTGTGGTAAAACCATGGATAAAATTTATCCACATATTTCATCACAAGGACAAAGTGTTTCCAGTGGTGGTAAAACCGTGGATAAAATTTATCCACATCAATCACCTCATAGAAAAAGGGTTTCCAGTTGTGGTAAATCCATGGATGAAAAATTAACCACATATTTCACCACAAGGGAAAAGTGCTTATAATTGTGGAAAAACCGTGGATAAAATTTACCCACATATTTCACCGCAAAGAAGAAGTGTGTCCAGTGGTGTTAAAAACGTGGATAAGAATTATCCACATGTTTCACCACATAAAAAAAGTCATTTCAGAGAAGGGTGAAAACGTGGATAAAATTTATCCACATATTTCACCTCATAGAAAAAGTTTTTCCAGTTGTGGTAAATCCATAGATGAAAAATTAACCACATGTTTCACCACATGGAAAAAGATTTTCCAGTGGTGGTAAATCCGTGGATGAAAAATTAACCACATATTTCACCACAAGGGGAAAGTGTTTCCAGTGGTGGTAAATCCATGGATGAAAAATTAACCACATATTTCACCACATGGAAAAATTGTTTCCTTTTGTGGTAAAACGGTGGATAAAATTTCACCATATATTTCACCACAAGGAAAAAGTGTTTCCAGTGGTGGTAAATCCATGGATGAAAAATTAACCACATATTTCACCACATGGAAAAAGTGTTTCCAGTGGTGGTAAATCCATGGATGAAAAATTAACCACATATTTCACCACAAGGGAAAAGTGTTTATAGTTGTGGTAAAACCGTGGATAAAATTTATCCACATATTTCACCACATGGAAAAAGTGTTTCCAGTGGTGGTAAAAACGTGGAAAAAATTTAACCACATATTTCACCACATGGAAAAAGTGTTTCCAGTGGTGGTAAATCCATGGTTGAAAAATTAACCACATATTTCACCACAAGGGAAAAGTGTTTATAGTTGTGGTAAAACCGTGGATAAAATTTATCCACATATTTCACCACATGGAAAATGTGTTTGCAGTTGTGGTAAAACCGCGGATAAAATTTATCCACATATTTCACCACATGGAAAAAGTGTTTAAAGTGGAGGCAAAACTGTGGATAAAATTTATCCACATATTTCATCACAAGTAAAAAGTGTTTCCAGTGGTGGTATTAACGTGGATATAAGTTATCCACATATTTCACCACATGGAAAAAGTGCTTCCAGTGGTGGTAAAAACGTGGATAAATATTATCCACATATTTCACCACATAAAAAAAATCATTTCAGAGAAGGGTGAAAACGTGGATAAAATTTCTCCACATATTTCACCACAAAGAATAAGTGTTTTCAGTGGTGGTAAAAACGTGGGTAAAATTTATCCACATATTTCACGTCATAGAAAAAGGGGTTCCAGTTGTGTTAAAACCGTGGATAAAAAATTAACCATATATTTCACCACAAGGAAAAAGTGTTTCCAGTGGTGGTAAATCCATGGATGAAAAATTAACCACATATTTCACCACAAAGAAGAAGTGTTTCCAGTGGTGGTAAAAACGTGGATAAGAATTATCCACACATTTCACCACATAAAAAAAGTCATTTCAGAGAGGGGTGAAAACGTGTATAAGAATTATCCACATATTTCACCACATAAAAAAAGTCGTTTCAGAGAAGGGTGAAAACGTGGATAAGAATTATCCACATATTTCACCACATGGGAAACGTGTTTCCAGTGGTGGTAAAAACGTGGATAAAATTTATCTACATCTTTCACCTCATAGAAAAAGTGTTTCCAGTTGTGGTAAATCCATGGAAGAAAAATTAAACACATATTTCACCGCATGGAAAAAGTGTTTCCAGTGGTGGTAAAAACGTGGGTAAAATTTATCCACATATTTCACGTCATGCCCCAAAAGATGGTTAGAGGTTTGACTCCCTTGCTAAAAAAATTTGTAAACATGCGTTTTGTAGGTATTGTGGTGCACATTGAAAAGCTACTGAACTAATTTTACTCAAAAATTAAAATCTGAGGAGGGAGAAGCAAGAACCCATTTTGGGGGACTTTGATCCACCATAGAGGGGATAGAAACAGGTTTGGGATGATTGAGTGATTATATTGTGCCCAGGACTTGGTCTTAGACCATTTTCAGCAAAAAAGGCCTGTAATGTCATTTTTCGCCGGGTTACGTCCTCCTATCGATTGTTTAGCTCGTTTGAATACCATATACCGGTACCACTTATTTGTAAGGGTAAGTGGATCAAAAATTTTCTAAAACCAATTTTCATGAAAAGGTAAGTAGTTAAAATGAGTTTGACACAAAAATTTAAAATTTTAGTAATTTCGCTGTATTTTTCAATTTTTTTAAATTTTGGAATTTTGGGGGGCTTACAGGCACGTGTTAATATTAACTTTGGGGGCCAAAAATTTCAAGGAATTATTTTCTCATAAAAAGGAACAACTTTGAGGGGGGGTACAAGAAAAATTCGAAAAACATTTTTTCATCAAGTATAAATAAGGACCACTCTAATCATGGTATCAAGAAAAAGAGGTTAAGTTAAACTGCCCAACATCATTTTTGATTTATTGTTTATTCCCGTAGAAAATTGACTGAAAAATTTGAAAAATTGGTTCGAAGACCAGATCTTGCTTTCTCTGCTCCAAAAATAACCTCAAAAAATTTCCACATTTGAAAAAAAATTCATTAGCGATTCTGGTAGGTACAAAATTTTACCAGAAATTTTTAAAAAATTAGCTTGAGGGCTGAATCATGCTTCCAATTACTCCAAAAAATGTTCATACCCCAAAAATGTGAAAATTTTATTTTCTTTTTCGATTTCTTCTTTACTCTAGAATTTAAAGGAGAATTTGGAAAAATTGATCAGTAAGCCATCTTATGCCTTTAAATGCTCTAAAAAGAGCACCAGCTGAAAAAATTTGGATATTTTGATGTATTTTTTCAACATTTATTAATTTTTGGGAATTTGATATCCTTTTTAGGATATTTGGGAGCACAATACAACTTCAAACTAACTTTTTCGAATTCCTGGTAAAATTTTCTATCCATAGGTATAATTACAAAAAAGTGTATTTTTTTTTTTTTTCAAACTCATTTCTCTAAAAAAATTGATTTTTTCAGGTCAAGTCCCTTCCTTGATATCAGAGCTTATATTTAATTTAAAAATCCATTTCAACAGCTCTCAAAATACAAAAATTCGACATTAAAATATAATAATATGTATCTAAAATCAAATTCAAACTTCACCAAAACTGTAGGTAGATACTTGAATTTTTCCTGTATTTTTTACCAATATTTCTGAAAAAAAAAACACAAAATTTTTTTCAAACTCACCAGTACCCATAAAAAAATAATTCGAATGAAAATAAAATTTACTGCCAAATTATTTCAATGGAATATCCAAAATTTCATTCAAATTTTTAAATCTCGATGAGGGTTGGATAAAAAATAAGTCAACAGTGAAATGTTTACAAGATGGATGTGAGGTCCATGACAAATTTCCTTTCTCTTTTAATATCCAAACAAAAAAAGTGCCAAGCAATACACTCAAATGAGGAAGCCTTGGTTTTGTAATAATTTTATCCCTCCCCCCTCTCAAAAAATCATTCAATATTGTCCATTTTAATTAATCTAAGAAAAAATAATTCTGTAAATATCTGGATTTACTGCTACCTAGTTCATGGTTGATAATGCCCATTCAAAAAATAAAAGAGAAGCGTTTAATCACCTCACTCTTGAATAAATTAGCTGTTGTAAGTGTTGACGTGAACGTTATTGCGAACCACGGTGATGAATTTGATTTATCTCCAAGCATGATAAAATTATAGGTCTGCAGAATATATTTACGTATAGAGGCCGTACAAAATATACGAACGAATTTTCCAAATAATGTTGCTAAGGTATACAAACTACAGCCGAATGTAGCGTATTATTAGATTTTCGTGTTGGTATAAAACGGCGCTTTTTCGAATAAGAAATTAAAATTCTACGTGATATATTAGCTCGAATTGATCAATCGGAGGATAAATTTATGCGGAAATACGCGCGAAGCTACGTTCTTATGTACAAATGTAGGTACCCAAGTAGGTATAATTTAAAAGACGTTCGAAAAATACTGTGCCTTACCTAACGAGTTCGGGTATAGTAATTTTTCAAAGTTCGAAGAACCGCTGCGCTGGTCTTAAAAATCGAAGTGTAGAGGTGAAGAAACAAAGTTATATTCAAAATACCCTCTTGTCTTCTTCTCTACTTATCCGTCACAAAGGTAGCGGAACTTACCTGCGTCAGTTAAACGCAATGTCATAAAAACACTATCGAGCTTATTACGAATTTCATAGCTTTTGTAAACTCGTTTCGAAGTACCCGAAGCGGGATTTATAATATACGTCGCGTCGTCTTGTATTCAAAAAATTTTTCACTCGAAAAATAATTACTTTATCTTGCGTTACAATAGAGTGAAAGTTACACAGGAAATTAGTAAACAGCAAAAACGAAAAGGCGAAGACGCGGAAAACTTTTGGAAATTGTACGGCTAAACCTTATGCTTGTTTCTTCAATCTGTAATAGAAATCCAAAACATTGAAGGGGAGAAAACAAATAAAAAAAATTCACGCGCCTTTGTTTGTACATTCTCACTTTGTTGAGTAAATAAACGAACTGACTTTATTGCCGTTGTAATCAAATTGGCTTATATAAATTTATCTTTATACTCGTTGTGCAATATATGTATTCATAAATGTATATCGACAATTTGGCTACACATATGTATCATGAGAGACGTCGGCGTTTTGCTGCAAGTTTTTTTTTTATGGAAAACGTTTTTACCAGTGTGGGATGTTACACGTGTGTAACTTATGTAAATTTCCCCAGAAAATCTTTTAGTTTATTCGTCTACGTAGTTATGTACATTGGTACGTCGTAAACAAATTGATGTCGTCGGTAATTTGATTGGGTGATTGGTCAAGTTCAAGTTTTCCATGATTTCTGAGTGAAGGGGTCAGTCTGAATTTTTTTAAAAATCTCCTTGACTTTTAGTTAAAATTTCATTATGTGATGTTGTATTGAAAATAAAAATATTGTTTGCGTTTTGAAAAAAAAAACTCATTAGGATAAATTGGGCTGGCGAGTCAAATTATTATGTAAATTACGAGCAGTTTTTCATTTTCAGTGTTCCTCGAAATCAAATATTTTCATAAAAAATTATTAAACTGTAATTATGATTTATTCTTTCATTTTTCTAAAATTCGTTTTAAAAACATGGGTCGGCTTCTTTTGAGGTAGGTATAAGGTACGTGTTTTTGAGATCACACTGCAAGAATTTGATGTTATTTTTCATTTTGGAAAGGAGATGTAGTCCAGGCAAATAAGAGAATAAATGTACCAAACTCTCCAAAAATTTAATCCTGATTTTTTTCGCGTTTTACGTCCGTAATGGTTCACTACACAACATACTAAAATGGACACCCTCACAACCCTCCGCTATCCCCAGGGGAGGGGTAAATGTCTGCTGAAAACCGGGTTTTCGTGAATATCTCCTCAAATAAGCCTTAAAATTGAAAAATAGTTATGAACAATTTTGTTCTACGTTTAATTTTCTATCAGAAGGTTTCTGTTTTTTTTTCAATAACACTCACTTCCTTGAATAAAAATTAAGGGTAAAAAACACTTATTTTACAACAATTTGCAGCATTTTTTGAAAAAATCGAAACTTTTGTGAATATTTTCTCAATTAAGCCTCAAAATGGAAAAATGGAAAAAATCGTTATGAACAATCATGTTCTACGTGTAATTTCCTATCAGACAGGTTCATTTTTTTTCGAAAACGCCCACTTCTTTGACCCAAAAATTAAAAACGCCCATTTTTCCAATATTTACAGTATTTTTGGAAATGATGGAAATAAGAAGTAAAAAAATATCCAAAATTATACCAGTGAAGAGTAATTTTTTTATACATGCTGGTAGGGTATTCCAAAAAAAGTTACCGCAAGAATTTCAACCCCTATACCGTTAATTATAAGGGAGCTTATTGCAGTATTCAAAACCGATTTAAAATCCATTCAGCCGTTTTCGAGATATCTAACTTTGAATTTTGAGAAATTTGAATGAATGAAGTAAAAATTGCAGAACGCTTTAAATTTTGATTTCTCAAAAATCCCTCAACCAATTGAGCTGAAATTTTCAAAACTGACAGAAGAATGTTGGAAAATACTGCGGTGAAAATTTCAGTTCAACCGGTTGAGTCATGCCATCCCCCGGGTAGCTGAAAATTTATTACAGTTTTTTTGAATTTCTTATCTGAACTTTGAACGCGAATAGCTTGAAAATTAAGCCTCCTCAAAAAAATCTAATGACACATTAACGAAAGCAAATTTAATTCTCTACAACTTCTTACAGTGACTTTTTTTCGGAACGCCTCCTTTGCTCAGAAAACGGACCCCAAAGGACGTAATGGGAAGGTTCAAAACTCAATTTTGCATTTTGGTATTAAAAATTCGGTAAAGAGGCATAATCTGACATATTCTGGGTCGCTGATGCTGATTCCAAATTTGGTCTTTGTTTTACCAACTTTTTCGATTTGAATCCCCTAGATGTCCCAAGGGACATAAGGATGCCTGAGGGGATAGGTGAGGGAAAGGCCGAAGTTTCAATTTCGTTAATTACTTGAAAATTAGATACTACTCGTATAATGTAATTTGGGTTTGTTCTGATTTCAAATTAGGCATTAGTTTTTCGATTTCAACCTCCCTAGATTCCCCTATGTACATTAGGGAGCATAGTGGTCCAAAATTTTAAACTTGGTATTAAGCCAATAGTTCAATTTTGAGTTATAACTTGAAGATGTCTCTTTGCATATGAAGGGGCATAGAGATCCAAAATTTTGAAATTGGGTACTAGGCCAAAATTTTAATTTCGAGTAATGACTTGAAAAATGAAATATACTATTTTATATAATTTGGAGTACTGATTTCAAAGGCCTTAGTTTTTCGATTTAAACTTCCTAGATGTCTCTATGGACATGAGGAGGTATCGAGGTCCAAAATTTTTAACGTGGCTACAGCGCCAAAATTTTAATTTCTACCTAGTAATAACATGAAAAGAAACAATATAAATTATGTGCAAAGGATTGCTGATTTCAAATTTGGCTTTAATTTTTCGAGTTGGGCCCCCTTGACGCTAATAAACTTACATTAAAAGTCGGATTTTTTTTTATGAATTTCCTGTAGTGGAGACCTTAAAAGCAAATAATTGTTTTATTTCTGTGTGAAATTGACCAAAAAATTCGAAAAAACTGGTTTGAAGGCCGGATCTCACAAGCATTCAAGAATATACCTATTCTTAAAAACTTTACGAACTTGATCGGAAATTTCACCAAAAATTCAAAAAAAATTATTTTAGTTCTCTATATGTGCCACCAAGTGCCTCGGTAAAAGCTCTAAACCCCAAAATTTTAATTTTTTTCTATTTAATTAAAAAAAATGGTTAGAAATCTGTATCATCTTTTTCGAGTACTCCAAAAAAGACTAATTCATAAAAATTTTTAATGAAAAAAGAAAACAAAATTTTCAAATTTTTTAAGGTTTTTTGGCTTTTTAGGAGTACTTAAGCACACCTTGAAATCAACTTTTTCAATGAAGAGACGTACAAAGCCTTGAACCTCACTTTTTTAATGCTGAATAAGTTAAAAACCAATATTTTTTTTATACATGTAGGTATATTGGGTTCAGACTACAAGGTCTATCAGCTTATGCTAATAATTCATTAGGTACTTCAGAAACGTATAGCTATGGGCTTTTCTCCAGCGCTGCAAAAGTCCAAAATTTCCTGGAGGCTCCGAAACGTCTCGAAACCGCTTTTAATCGATTCAGGAGGTCAAAAATAGGGTATATACAATATTTCTGATTTTTTTAGTTGAATAAATCAAATTTTCATTTTTTACAAGGTGATGAGATAATACTTACATATTGAAATTTCAAAAATTCTCTAAAATTCGAAAAATGCACTTCAGCACCTGAAATTTGGGAAATTGGATTTTTTTATGATGTACTTTCAATTTATTTTTGTTTGGGCTCAAAATTTTATTTCGAGTTGGGTTATCTAAGTATCTCCCTTTGTTAGAAGTTTTTGTAATAGTGAAAAATACGTTTTTTTGGTTTTGATTTTTTTTGAGCATGTTGCACCCAATTTTGGAATCCGTATAAATATATGTGATACGTGACCACTTGACAGAATTAATAAAAAAATATCCAGCCATGGCACCCTCCTCTCCCCACACCCTAAAAAAAATTGAAAATTTCAACATGAAAAAAATTGTAGATCCATGCCTGAATATTGCGGTTCAATTTCTGATTCGCGTTGATAAATATCACAGAAAGTGGTGTTGTTTAAGTACTTCCTAATGAAAAACTTCACATTTTGATGATATTATTTTCTCAATTTTTAACCATTTTAGAACTTACATGGCTTAAAGTTGAGACTTTTCTAAATTTTATCAAGGGTTTTCAAATTACCTACGTTTATTTTCATTTTTTTGGAAATATTTGTAGAATAAGAGTCAAAAATATTTAGTCAGATTTCAAAAAGTACACAAAAACGAGAAAAAAAAACTTGATTCGTTTGAAATATGGCCTCTTCAGACACAAGTATAAACTTTCCAACAATTTAAGTACAGGCAATAAGAAGACGTATACCTATTCCTTTTGTTTCATTTTATTATTTCTTTCTTTAAAAGTTTTCGAATCACTCGCCTTAAATTTTATCTTCAAGATTTTTTACTGTATACATTTCATCAAATTTTTTCGAAGAGATCAAATTTTCCTTCTAGCTTCGAATAACTATACAAATAAAACTGGTTATTCTTAAAACTAACCAGCAAAAAGAAAGAATCCCCTTTACCTTTTTCTCGGAATGAAATATAAAGCGTGAAATACCTATTTGTTCATAGAAATGTGTCAGTAATCAAAAAATACTCGTTTCTCGTAGATTCGCGAGCAAGAAATGAGTGTTGGTACCGATTTTTCTTGTGTAAAGTGGTTTTGTTAACTTGTCCAGTGGAAGATTAATTGAGTACGGTTACCTTTTGTTGACAAACTTCGGCGCTGTGCACGAGTAACAGAAATTCTGCTATAGAAAAACGAAAAGATTTTAACGCAAGAGTTTTACACTTACTTCTTCATTTGTTCGGTTTTTTTTTTCGAGGTGGATTTCCTCTAAAAGAATATCGTGGATGTAGAAATTTTTTTGTAGAGGTGAAAAGAAAGATGTGTCTGTAAATTTTTTTATCTAGCTTTAGTTTCAGAGAAGCCTTTGTATTTACAATGAAAATGAAATATGTCATTAACCTTATACCATTTTAATCATATCCTATCTAATTTTACTCAGTTTCAATTGGTCTTTTTTAATGAATTTTTCTTCGTGTTCAGTTTTTACCCAAAGCCTACAATTTTTTTTCAAGAAGCCGAATTTTAATTTAGTACCTAGCTTGACTTTTTATTGAGGATTTTTTTAGAAAATGAAAATATTAGGTTGGTATGAAATGAAATATCCATCTCAACAGGTTGTTTCATTTTCTAGTTTCGAATTCTCGTGGATTTATAGGAGATTATCGAAATCAAGGGTTATTAACCTGAAAGAACAACTAATCAAATAAATTCCAACTTTGATGTAAAAACTACCAAGTTGAATATTTCTTATTTGTAAAATAATTCCAAGCAAGCTCTCCATCTTGGTAAGATTCAAAAACTACGCGAATATTTTAAGTAAATAACCTACACAGTCGGACGACTTCGTCGGTGTAAAATTAATAATACCTACGTAAGCGAAAAGGCCCGGGTAAAATATGATACTTACCTGGCGTTTCTCTGGTTCGTTTGTTCGAATCAGTATCGTTAGATGATAAGAATTTATCGAAATGAATAAATGGGTTTTATCAGCTCGGCGCGGCGTGGCATTTAGCAAGTTAAGTTATTTGCGCGTTCTCGAATATGGGTATTTTTATCGAAACGTTAAAGCAAAGAGACAATACCGTCGAAAAAGAATAATTATCCCCCGTTTAGAACTAAAATCTGGCGAAACAAAGAAAATATGCTTGATAAAGGGCCCAGTGAAGCAAATTTTAATTAAATTGCTAGTTTGAAGGGGTTCTCACGTAAGAGATGATTTTCAAAGGCGAAAGTTTAGAGAAAGCAAAAAGAGGTGGGACAGAAACGACCGCTTAATTAGTGAAATGGGTTAGAAGAGATAGTTGCTACATATAGACGGTGATTGATCGATCGCCAACCACCAAAGAGTGCATTTATGTTGAAATGGTGAAATATCGTACTGGGCGGCTGGTTTAACCTTCGACCCTGTAGTGATCATCGACCGGCCATCGCTTTTTATTGGCTTTACAAACAATGTAATTTAAACTGACCGATTGTCAACCTTTCAACGTTACACTATGCACCTACAATTTAATTATACAAGTTTTGACGTAGTCCCAGCGTTATGAAATTCTATTGTTTTGAAATAAGCTATGGTGTCATGTTGAGTTGCTTTTGGCGAAAATCTATATTTGGGTGGATCGGAAAAAAATCATAGGGATTTTTTTTCGATCCACCCAAATATAGATTTTCACCAGAGCAATTCAATATGTTTTGAGTGAAATTTTCGTAACAAATTAGCTCTTTAGCCTAAAGGGAGTTGAAGCCAGGAGATCTCAAGTGGAGTCATTTTTGAAAAAAATGTGGTTTTTGACAATTTTACGTAGGGCCATCTGTTGGGAAATTCAGTCATCCTCTCCCCTTAAAACATAATATTTGAGTTTCTACTCTCTCATTTTGTATCAGGGAAAAGTCGGTGAGAAATAGTCAGAATTGCAGCGCAGGAAAATTCGGCGATATTGTTTGATTTTTCAGCGAATTTCAGAGATTTTGCTGACTTTTCAATGAATTTTCACTGATTTCCGAGTAATTTTTTTCAATGATTTATTACTGTGCTGCAATTCTGACTGTTTTCCAGTGATTTTCGATAATTTAACTGATTTATATATGATAGAGAGTACCTACACATTCTTGACCATTGATTTTGAAATTTCTCTATACAAGGAGGTTGAAAAGTTGCAGGTCATGAAACTGTAAATTTTTTTATTTTCACAATATCCAAATTAGGTACTTACTCAAGCTTCTCAAAATTGGGCCAGATTTTTTTTGGTCGTCTGGAATGATTTTTAATAAAATTTTTCAAAAAATGTTCATGGTGGTGCCGCTAGTTATTCATTTAGTAGCTTAAAATGTAAGCCAAAAATTGTATTGCCATTAAAATAAAGAAACTCTCTCGATAAGATTATAAAGGTTCTTTTAAATGTTACCATTAGTGTAAGAACTTTCTACATAAATTTTTGACCCTCCACCCCTACTTCTTCTGAAGATATTACTCCATCAAAAATTTAATCATTTTTATTTTTGGAAAGAGCAGATGAAAAAGTTTGAAATTTTTTCTGGTTATTGAAATCAAACAAGAGTACCTATACCTATTTGGGCGGAGTGAAAAAAAAAACATACAAATTTGGTGGAGTGGTTAACTTTGAGTGGGAGACCTCCCCAAGGGGAGGGAAGCAGAAGGTGCTCTCAGGCTTCAAAGTCGATATAAATTCCATATTTTGGAATGTTATGATTTGCTGTTGGCTGCACTGGTGTATAAAATTTTCAATTTTTTTTTAAAAGTTCTCTTTCTGTGGTTGAAAAAAATTTTTTGTTCAATTATGTACTCGATGAAAAAAAAATCATCCCAGCTTAGTGAAAAATTCATATTGGAATATTGCAATCTGCAACTTTTCAACTCCCTAGTAGCAGTCTGAGTTTTGATCGGAGTAGGATGGCGATGGTTTAGGGAGATGTAGAAACTCAAATTGAATCTTTTAAGTGCTAAGAAGGCTTCTCACACAATTTTGATTGACTAAAAACCACAAAACTGCGTTTTTTTCAAAAGAAGGTGCACTTTGAGCACCTCCTTCTCCCGTCCCCTTGCCCCTAGGGGGCTCAAAATTTTTTTGGGGTCTCTTACTCAAAGTAAACCACACCATCAAATTTGGTCAAAATCCAAGATATGTTTTTTTTTCACTCCTTTTTGAATGAAAAATGGTGCACATTTTTCCAATTTTTTCGCTTGTTGAAAATTTTGAAAAAAAATGAAAATGGCATGACTTCATTTTTTCTGAGCTTGACGATATCCTTAGATTCAATACATAATTTTCCCAAAGCCCAAAATTGGGTGAAACATGGAAAAAAAATCAACTTCCCAAAAAACGTAATTTTACATAATTTGAACGATCGCATACGTCGCGTCGACAGCAAACTTTCACGACATATCGTGTGGAAACCTTACTGATCGCGATGCAAACAACACATTGGGTCATTTTTATACAAATTACGTTTTCAAAATAAAATAAAATAAAATAAAATAAAATATTTTGAATTGTAGGTACGAGTATATTAAATTAACCATAAAAATAAAAAAATAATAATCAATAGTATAAAAATTTTAATTCCAGGTCAGTTCAACCGGTTGTTCACTCGAGTCTTTCGATGTTGACCCAAAATTATCTTATGTGGCCATGTTAGCCCACCAAAATTAGAAGACCAATCTCATTTTTCTCAAGGACGGTTTACAAGAAATGGGGGAGAGGTTCCTTCTTTTTCACATGTGGTCAGTTTTTAAAGAAAGTATCCAATTTTGAAAGTCATCAGAAAGGATACCGAATGGAAAGCGTTTCAAAGTAACTCATTACAATTTTCCATGGTGCAAAATTAAGCTTTATAATCCACAACTCAATTTTAAACATTTGAGTTCAAATTCAAAAAAATTGAAAATGTGTAAGGTGAACGAAGACCCAAATTTTGCCCCTCCCCAAAAAAAAATAAGAGTGGCACATCGTTTGTTACTTTTTTGATGACGCTGATTTCAAAAGTCGATTTTTTTGCGTCCAACCCTCTACCATATCACCCTCTCACGTCTTTCCACACCACATTCAAATTCCTTGTTGCAAGATAACATGCTGAGTTCGAATATGGACTTCATTATGACCCACCAAAATCATTAATCTCTTATTATTCATGGTTTTAAAAAATATGCTTCATTTTTTCACCACGTGTCACCAATTTTTGGACTTTGAGAAAATTATTTTTTGTATTTAAGGAGTCAGAAATTCAGTCATATTACCCCCCCCCCCCCCCCCATAAAAATCAAATTTTTAAGATTTGTACCATTCGAAAAAATCGAAGAGAATGTACACTAATTTTTACTGACTCCTATAATGATGTCAAAAATCTGTGAAAATTTCCACATTTTTAACGATTCCCTTCAAAGAGACAAAATTATATAATTTTTGATATATGGAGAAATAAGTCCGGAAGGGGCTGAGAGTGAGGGATAAAAATTTTATGTGCCTAAAAAAATTTTATATCACGAGTAACATTTAGAAGCACTTTTGACCCTTTTTGGATTAAAATTCAATTTCACAATCGTATGGAGGGAAACTCTTTAAATTTATTTTTTGGAAATTTTTGTAGCAGTACTGCCAACTGAAATTTCATGAAAGTTGTGTTAATCAAAATGCAGTTGACAGCACTGCCATAATTTTTTGGAAAATTTCATTTAAAAAATGGTTCTAGGTTGTAGGTATCTAACCAAAAAAAAAAGTTTTTGGTTCAATTTCGAAATGTTTGAGTGAGTAATTTGAATTTGGTAAAAATCAAAAAATCTTTGAATTGGCAATCTGCAACTTTTCGACTTCCTTGTAAAGGGCAAAAAATTATATTTAATTTCGATAGGTATCAATGGTTCAGGGAGGTGTAGAAACTCAAATCGCTCTTTTCTAGGAAATGGCTCAGGTTTCCAATCGATGCCCTTGCCAAAAAGGGACAAAAAACTGAATTTTTCGAAAATGCCTTCACATTGAGGGCTTTCAGCTTCGTTTCCCTTTAGACTACGAAGCTTAATATTTTTTGGGAGGTTTCCCATTAAATGTACAATTATACACACCTGATCAACTTACGTCAAAATCAATTTCTATCTACATCTTATTATGTTGTCTTTCAAGCCCCCCACCCCTACTCCGCCTCTTTTTAGCCTGTTCTATTCTTTGTGATATTTTTTCTGGTCGACTGTTCAACAATACCGAGTAATTATGTTTTTTTATTGTTTTAGCAGAATGATCAGCGGCGTGGTAGGCCGACATATGAGTCTAAAACGGAAAGAAAGCGCTCAGGTGCTACCGGGGCCGACCATCACACCGGCGTACAGCCCTCGGTATCGTGGCAGGCGAAGAGCTGTGACTACATCCGATCACAAGACATGCGCGCTTATACAGACCAGAGTGAAGCTGGGCGATATCATGTGAGTTGCATATCTATCATCACATGTTCAAATATTGTTCAATTGCGAGACTTTTGTTTGCAATTTAATGGCCAGTTTGAAAACAACCGCACAGCGGTAGCACGTCGATCCACTATACGGTTGGAGCCTGTCAGACGACAGCTCCTATACTCGTATAATCCTTAAACCGTGGCATTATGCATTATGTGTTTTTTCCATTCGGATTCGAAACAGCCTTCGGATGAAATAAGGGAACGTTAAACAAAAGGGTGGTTGGATGAAAGCGCAGCTTCATTTTCTCTACTCGGATTACTTTTTTTCGAATTTTGTCAACAGGTTAGAAGTTAAATTAAATTTCATTCTGTGATAAAGCACGTTTCAACTCGAAGTCGTCAATTTATTTCCCGCTGCTGAGTTTTGTTTAATTTTTGCGTGCGCCGAATGTTTCTAATAATTCACGTCCCCGTTCTCTTCTTGCTTTATTAATTAAAAAACATCGTCGAATTCGTTCGACTTTCTAATAACGATTTCTGTTTGATAACGACGCAGATAGGTACGAATAATGTATTTTTGTCGGAAAAATCTCGATAGTAGCTGACGATGTATCTAAATTAAAAAAAAAGAAAGAAAGAAAAACTTGAATTAAAAATAAAGGATACGGCGAGCGGTTGATAACTATCAGGTTTCTAACAGACGAACGAGGAAACGTTGAAAGGAGATGTGTTTGAATTAAGTTCAACATTGATTTAGCTAATTAAACATTTCGTCGATTTATTTTTAATGGAGTTTATTATATAAAATTTATCGGTTTTAAATCTTCATTAAATTTTCAAACGATATTCGTTCGACTATGGGCTTAAATTGTTTACGATCGTTGCGAGTTTCCCGACGAGTTGATTAAAATTAAATATTTCTTTGGGATTTGTTTGTCAAACGTATCTTGGGTGAAATACGAGTAGATAATGAAAATTTTTGCAGCGTTTTTTGCAACTCCCTCTTCCTTGGTCCCTTTCTTCGATTTCGGGTTTCGAAAAAGTTTTTGAGGTTTAAATATCAGAAAAAAGTTGTGGAAAGAGACAGATTTTAAATCATAGAAATTAGGGGGTGGGTGATTAGTAATTCGAAGGATTGAATACTTAAGTACAATTATCAAGAATGATTTCCCAATTAAAATGTGTACCAAATATAAAGGAAAATGAAAATGAAAATGAAAATTTTTTAGATAAATTTTGAAAGTTACTCCAGTTTACAGTGTGTTAATAAATACCTATTCAAAATATCGACGAATACCTATATCAAATCTTTAAAATCTGATATTTTAGTAAAAAACATAAAATGTGACGTGTTTTGCGATAACATATGTCGGAAAAATCGAATTCGATTTTTTTGGCTCATTGGATAGTCATCTTTTACCTTTCGAATGAAAAAAAAATCCCCGAGGAAGGTTGAAATCTCTTCCCACAATTGAATTTTGAAGTTTGTGCTTTTGCATTGCAGAAAAAAACTAAAATTTGGAGAAAATGAGCTTTAAAACTTATGTACCTTTTTTTCACTTTTATGCATAATGTCGATTATCAAGGTGATTGGCATTTTTTTTCTTCTTTTTTGGGTTACTCTAAACCACTACAACCACATTGTCTTTTTCCAATTTTTTTTTTGTACGAAAGGTAAAAAAAACACTATCCAATGAGCCAAAAAAGTCAAAATCGATTTTATGAATAGGAGTTTTTGAACAAGAAAACGATGTTTCTGAGACTTCAATGCAATTTCATCTGATACATAGATTAGAGTATCGATTTTTTTCGACCAAATTCGATGTTTTGCCTCTCCTGCAAAAACAAAAAAATCTGGTAAGAATTTTACCTCCATATTCTTATTTTTACCCCTCTCATCGCAACTTTAAAATCTGATCATGCGTAAAAAGTTTTGAAAAATAAAAAAAATCGAATTTTCGAAAAAAAAAAAACGTTAATAAAATGAATATTTTTACCCAAAAGTACATACCATTAGCGTCAACTTTTCATCTTTACTCTACTTTTCAA
This sequence comes from Pseudococcus viburni, assembly GCA_033439095.1. Taxonomy (NCBI): domain Eukaryota; kingdom Metazoa; phylum Arthropoda; class Insecta; order Hemiptera; family Pseudococcidae; genus Pseudococcus; species Pseudococcus viburni. The sequence continues at coordinate 339,196 of JAVBJF010000284.1, read as the reverse complement.
AGATCTTTACAAAATATCATGTTTTTCTTGTTTTTTTGTTTTTTTTTTGTTTTTTTTTTAATATTCAATAGTTAAAGAATGCGAAAAAAATTATAAAAATATTTCTAAAATGAGTTTATGAATATTTTTATCTATAAAAATCACTTGCTGGGATTTTCACATTTTTTCCAATTTTTGAAAACTTTACTTTCGATGAAATTTTCTCACTTCAAAAAAAATAGCCCAAGCAGGGGAATGGTGGAAAATTTTCATTAATCATTTTTATGATTAAAAGTATCCAGTCATACCTACTAAATATCATTCCGAAAAAAAAATGTCAGTAGGTATTTTTTTCGATTTTTTACTGAAAGCATAACCTACTCATGAAAAACATGAAAAAGTGATATTTTTCAAGGACTCTAGAAAAATGGAGGTCAATGTAAAAAATGAATATTAATATTATTTTTGAACAAAACGTTATGATTAAAATCAATTTTGACAAAACATGTGAAGAGGGGTAAGGTGGAGTTGGAGGAGTAAACGTTTTATCAGTTTTTTCAAACTTTTGTGTTACTTACCTCCGTTCAACTTTCAAAAAAAAAAAATAAAGAGAGTAAACCGATTGATCGTCGATCACCCATAGTTTACTTCTCCAATTTGAATAAAGAGTGAAATTTTTGGAAGTACCAAATTTTAACATAAATAGAAACCAGAATTTTAACAGCCTAAATTCATCATTTTTAATATTTAGCAAAATGCCAAAATTTCAAGTACAGACATCTTCATTTAAGCAAAAAAATATTTTCCAAGTCTTTTTCCTATAAAATCGGCGAAAAGTAGATCGATACTGATCACAGGTCGACATAGAAAATGCTGTTTGAAGTTTAATTAGGTGATTTTTATACTCTAAAGTACTTTTCGCGCTGATCACGAGAAAAGTTGTGAAAAAATTCCATCGGTCGAGGATTTATTACAATTTGAATTTTTCGTTGAACATTTTTTTTACACTTTTTGATAATTTTGACAACAAGTCAATTTTCTGAGCAAAGGAAGGGCTCAACAAAAAAATAAATAGAACATCAAATTGTAGGGCGTAAAATTTCCTTTCTGTAAAGCTCAATTAGTTATTACTTAAAGAGGCTTAGCTTTCAGTTCAAAGTTCAACTTTCTTTTTTTTATTGAAAATATCTCGAAAACTAAGCTTCTTGAGAGAAAAACTAATTGGACTCTACAGAAAGGAAATTTAATTCTCTACTATTTATGGTCCATTAATTTTTTTTTGGAACGCTTTCTTTGCTCAGAAAATCGGCTTCAAGGGTCAAAAGTTGTATCAGAAAATGAAAACGAATTCTCAACAAAAAATTCAAATTATAAAAAATCCTGAAGTGAAGGAGTAAAATTGAAATCATATTCAAACTCAGCACTAAAAAGTACCAATTAGAATCAATTACGCAAGGAAAAATTGTTGATTTGCCTTTGCCGACCTGAAAAATGTTGAAAATGTGGTTCATTACAAAAAATTGATATTCTGAATTTTTTCCAAGGTGTAGAAATTACCCTGAGCATCCAAAAATTAGGCTGCCTCCTCCTTTTAAGTAGTTCAATTGGAAAATCAACCCTTCATCACAATTTTCAGACAGACGCATTATTTTCAATACCTATAAAGAAAGATTAGAAATGAAGAAAAAAATCACGTTAATAAAATTGCCTAACCAATTTGCCGTAAATATCAAAAATATTGAAAATTAACTGGATACAAAGCTGTTAATTAAAAATAATGTATGTATACAGGGAAATTATCTTTGTAAAGACTCTTCCCTCAGGAGGTGAAGATCAAAAATCGAAGAAATTAGGATACTTAAATCAAATATTTTGCTTAAAATTTACAATCCACATCTTAATTACACTCTACGAATTAGATTTCAAAACATTTATTTTGTTCCATAATTATTTCAAAAGGCTTTGAAAATCTAAATTATTAATCTTCAACTCTTGTCAAAAAGGAGCTATGTGGTATGTAGAATATGTATTTTTACGGAACCTTACCTTCATATCCAGTTAATAATTGAGATCTGTGGGAAACATGCGAAACATACATATATTTACGGCGAATTCGATAGGCAACTTCAATAACGCGATAGTTCACCGTTCCGGGTATTCTATGCAGATAGCCCAGGAGAAATGTACTTTGAAAAAAGAAAAAAATGTTAATCGCGATTTTATTGCTGAAAAAGCTTCTATATGATGTCCAGAGTCTGTGATAAATTCGCACCGCCCGCACCCCTATTGCTTTTTGAGGGGGAGGGGACCCCTTATGGGGGAGAAAATTGTTTTGCACCGATTCCGCTCAAATTCGCGTGGAGGGTTATGTAGGTGTAGAAGTACTCCCCAAAAAAATTTCAGCTCCCCCTGACCTCAGGGGGCTGAGCCAGCGCTTCCCAAAGTTGGACATTTTTGACTAAAATGCCAAAAAAACGAGTTTTTCAAGTATAAAATCACCCCAAAATTTCAAATTCGAAAAATTCCATGTTTTCTGTATACATTTTGAGATGACGAATCTGACTAGCCCATCAACTTTTTCATTTAGGGTGTTTAACCCCGCGTACAGCCCATTCGAATGTATACAGATCGTGTTTTTTCAGCAAAAAAATGACCTCAAAAACCACAATCTGTATACTTTCGAATGGGCCGTACGCGGGGTTAAACACCCCAAATGAAAAAGTTGATGGGCTAGTCGGATTCGTCATCTCAAAATGTATACAGAAAACATGGAATTTTTCGAAGTTGAAATTTTGGGGTGATTTTATACTTGAAAAATTCGTTTTTTTGGCATTTTAGTCAAAAATGTCCAACTTTGGGAAGCGCTGGCTCAGCCCCCTGAGGTCAGGGGGAGCTGAAATTTTTTTGGGGAGTACTTCTACACCTACATAACACTCCACGCGAATTTGAGCGAAATCGGTGCAAAACAATTTTCTCCCCCATAAGGGGTCCATCCCCCTCAAAAAGCAATAGGGGTGCGGGCAGTGCGAATTTATCACAGACTCTGGACATCATATAGAAGCTTTTTCAGCAATAAAATCGCGATTAACATTTTTTTCTTTTTCAACCAATTTTTCGATGATATTTTTCCTGGGCTATAGAGCTTCCAGTACGATTTTGAAAATTCGAATTTCAACCCCATTTAATTTTTCGGCTTTCTGGAAGAAATTTGAAAATAGGCGCCTGGTGGAGAAAATCAAAATTATGCTGGAAGCTCCAGAACATTCAGAAATGCCAAAATTCGGTTTCAGAAGATCGATATACCCAATGTAGGCCTAATATTTCGACTCTACTCTTATTTTTAACAAATGTCAATTCATATTTCAATAGGTATTGTCTGATTTTGATTAGGGAACAAAAATTTACAATTTTAGTCAAGTCTTTCACCATTCAACAAACTTCATTCGACGAATGTTCATTTATTTGCGACAAACGAAAAATGTCATTAAAAAAATAACACAGGGAGTCGTTCAAAGAATATTGTTTCAGCTGCGGGCATTTTGATTAAAAAAATTTCGATAAACACAACTATGGCTGAACAGCACTTAAATTCCAATAACAACACGACGATAATTTACCCTGCAATTAATGACTGGGTACGAATGACGAAAAGAGGAAAAAAATAAACTGGCTTTCAACTCGACGTATCATTGGTACATTTATATAATCGCCGAATGAATTAACTACATAGAATCGGGGGAAAAAAAGGAGAGAGGCCTAAATAAATCAAATGTCGCGAATTCGATTTATCTAATGACATTGGCATCGTAATGCGGTGTGATAAAACGGTGAAAAAAATCACGATATCCCCGAAGTCTTTGGCAATTACATTTGATGAATTCAAAATTACTGCCAATCTCGTACAGACAAGTGATCCCTTGTTTTCACATTTTCCAACTGTCGTTGTCATTCGATACCTTGTATAATTAAAATGTAATCAACGCGAAAACTCTTTCGATGGTGGTGGAAAATCTATACGTAGTCGTATACTATGGCTTTTAAACTAGGTTTAAAACCAGCGACGGGATCCGCTTTTAAGTATGATAATTATGAAAATTAATGTGCACTTTCTGCGTTGTAATTCCGCATTTGTATACGACTATTTTTCATGCTGTGACCACAGTATTTGCGGTTGTTTTATGTAAGCGCCAAGGTATATAAAATGGGAACTAGACCCACTTGAGACATTCTAGAATAATGAATATGTACACATAGTTCACCTTTTCTATGCAGTTTTATCAGCAACGTCATTCTCTAAAAGGTTTTAATACTGCTGCGCTGCGGGTTAAAAACTATGTACAACATTGTGTAGGCAGTGGGTATACCTAATAACTAAGGCCTCGAGTAAAGTTATAGGTATGCTTCGACTTTCACAAAAGCAACATGGCGAAATAAAGAAAAAGGACAAATTAGGTATGTAACTTTCGACTAAGTACGTAGCTCGTATATCGTATGTATGAGTAGAAATATCCATTTGTGGCAGTGAAACTCGAAATATTCTAAACTGCTTCTAGAAAATTGAAGGATTTCCATCGTGAACATATTTTTTGACTACACAAAAAAAAATTAAACTTGATTTTTTTTCATTGAAATAACACAGTTTAAATACTCTCAAGAAAATTACTAATATGTTTCTGCTTTCGATTTGAACAAGACACACAGAGATGAATAAATCAATTAGTTTTTGACGAAAATTGATTGAATAGTCGTATTTGAGCGAGGGACCTCTCAATGGAACTAGAAGTGCTCAAAGTGATTCCATCTTTCAAAAACGAAACAAATTTGAGTCTTTTTTGGGTAATTTTACCTGCGTAGTCCCTCGGTCATCCCTGAGTGAAGTTTGAGTTTCTACACCTCCCTTGCCTATTGACCTTGAAATTGGATCCCACTCATTGTCCTGTAAAAAAGAGCTGAAAAATTTAACATTATGAAATTAATTATTTCTTAGTTTTTATCAAATTCGAATCGTTCACTTAAGGATCTCAAAATCCAGTCAAAAAATTATTTTTTTATTGCCAATGATGAATTTTGATGGGCAGTGATGCTAACTGCATCAAGGCTGCACAATTTTTATAAAATTCCACTTGTTCATTTATGATCTAAAAAATTGGTAATTAGTCCAGGCAAATAAGAGAAAAAATGTACCAAACCCCCAAAAATTAAAGCCTGATTTTTTTTTTCGCGTTTTACGTTTGTAATGGTCCACTACACAACATACTAAAATGGACACCCCCACAACCCTCCGCTACCCTCAGGGGAGGGGTAAACGTCCGCTGAAAACCGATTTTTCGTGAATATCTCCTCAAATAAGCCTCAAAATTGAAAAGCAGTTATGAACAATCTTGTTCTACGTGTAATTTCCTATCGGAAGGTTTTTTTTTTTTCAAAAACACTCACTTCCTTGACCAAAAATTAAAGGTAAAAAACACCTATTTTTCAACAATTTACAGCATTTTTGGAAAAAACCGAAACTTTTGGGAATATCTCCTCAAAAACGCCTCAAAATGGAAAAATGGTTATGAACAATCGTGTTCTATGTGTAATTTCCTATCAGACAGGTTCGTTTTTTTTTGAAAACATCCGCTTCTTTGCCCAAAAATTAAGGGTGAAAAACACCTATTTTTCTAATATTCGCAGTATTTTTGGAAATTATGGAAATACGAAGCTAAAAGTACCCAAAATGAGTATTTTTTTTATACATGCTGGTAGGGTATTTCAAAAAAAAAGTCACCGCAAAAATTTCAACCCCTACCGTTAATCATAAGAGAGGTTATTGAAATTGAATACTGCATTTAAAAAATCGAAGTTGTGGAAAGAAAAAGTACTATAAACGCGATGTTATGCTGATTATTGGTGATACGAACATTTCTTTGTGTCGCAAGGATTCAAAAACGATATCTTCAGCTTCGTATTTCCATAATTTCCAAAAATATTGTGAATAATGAAAAAATAGGCATTTTCTACCCGTAATTTTTAGGCAAAGAAGTGGATGTTTTCAAAAAAAAACGAACCTGTCTGATAGGAAATTACACATAGAACACGATTGTTCATAACCATTTTTCCATTTTGAGGCTTTTTTGAGGAGATATTCCCAAAAGTTTCGGTTTTTTCCGAAAATGCTGTAAATTGTTGAAAAATAGGTGTTTTTTACCCTTAATTTTTGGTCAAGGAAGTGAGTGTTTTTGAAAAAGAAAAAAACCCTTCCGATAGAAAATTACGCGTAGAACAATGTTGTTCATAACTACTTTTCAATTTTGAGGCTTATTTGAGGAGATATTCACGAAAAACCGGTTTTCAGCGGACGTTTACCCCTCCCTTGGGGGTAGCGGAGGGTTGTGGGGTTGTCCATTTTAGTATGTTGTGTAGTGGGCCATTACGAACGTAAAACGCGAAAAAAAATTAGGCTTTAATTTTTGGGGAGTCAACTCCTAAAATGCCTGAACTAAATGAGTCGAAAAAAATGTTGACCATGAAAACAAATTTTTATTTATATTTTGAAATTTTTTATAGGATTAATACATACTACTGCAGGGTTGCAAAAATTTTATAAAAGTTCATTTGTCACCACTGCAACAAAAAATTTTTCAAAGAAATTATTATAATTTATTCTTATGACGAAAAACACTTTTCAGCTGACAAGAGAACCACTCGATTTGAATTGGGCTTCGATTTTGGAAAAGGACTTTTCCTAAAATTCTCTAGTCAAAACATCAGCTACTCAAATTGTAGTTGATATCCAGATGTTGGAGAATTGAAGATAGCACCTGCAAAGTGACCTAACTGCAAAAAGTTGATATCGAGAAAAATGAGAAAAAGCTGTCTCAATGGAGGGGAAGCGAGATATTTAAAATCTGTTTTAGGGAATGGAAAGGGAAGGGTCAACCTTGACTCACCTGGTGACATCATTTTTTTTTTTTGAGAAACAGAAAATCAGTGTTGCTGCAGCACGCTAAAAAAAATGCTGCAGTTAGGTCACTTTGCAGGTATAAAAAGGTCATTTACTGATAAAATCAGGTAAACTGCATTTAAGCAAAAATGAGAATTAATTGTGATCTAATGAACAAAAAAAAACCTGAAATTTGGTATATATCCTATTTTTGACATCGCAAATCGATTGAAAGCTGTAGTTTCAAGACGTTTTGGAGTCTCCAGAAAATTTTAGAATTTTTAAGTAGGTAGGTACTATAGAAAGGTCTGTAAAAACGGTCCATATGAACTTTTTAGCACCTAAAAACAGATTACTAATGTGGTGCCTCACATATATGTACTAATAGATGGCCCCACAATCTCAAAAATCACAATTTTGCACTTAAGCCACTTTGCAGGTCATATCTTCAATTTTTGAAAATTTAAATGTATTTTTACCGAAAAAATTAATTTTTCACCAAATTTGAAATCCAGATCTTTACCAAAATATAGATTTTTTGGTATTTTGCAGACATTGTGGTACCTTCAGCGTAATTTAGATTTTTTTCAGTATGTTTTCATTTCCCCTGTAAGCATCCAAATTAACTTAGGCAGCTAAAAACGAATTCACTTTTCATTTTTTCTAGATCAGTCTAATGAGAGAATCTACGTTTGTAGTCAAGTTTTAATTGTACATACATACGAAAAAAGGCTTCCACCCAGGTTTCCTGTTAAAATTTATTTTTTGATTGATTCTTGTTCTAGACACTAAAACAAATAAATTTCGCTCGTATGCCTATTTTTTCCTCTCCCCTCCCCTTTCCTAAGGTCCACCCCAACATTTCAAACGTGTGTACCGCCTCATCTATGTGTTGTAATGAAAAAATTTTCAAACAAAAGTTATTCCTCAATATTTAATGTACATTTTCATTTCTTATCAAAATCCATTTAGGAGCAACTCCTGCGTCCTGCCTCCCAAATTTGGAATTAAAACGTGTTTTGAGAAAACTTCAAAATCACCTAAAGTTTCGGAGATGCGGGAAAATTTGTAATCACCAAAAATATTCAGAATTAAATTTCCTCTTCAATGGGCTATATCGCGACCATTTTCTTCATATTTTCCCGACAGGGTGTACCTCTCCCCTTTCTTCTCATCTCAAAAAATGAATCCACGACAAAAAATTTGAACGATTTTTTGTTCTTCAATATCTAATGAGCAATTTCACTTATGTATTATCAGAATTTATTTTTGAACAAATTTTTTTTCAGGGGTCTAACTTTGTGAGGGAGAGAAGTCCTTTTTTGTCGAGAAAAGTTAAGGAAAATGGTCGTGAATAGCTCATTGGAAAATAAACTTAATTCTGAATACTTTTGGTGATTACAAATTTTTCATAACGTATCTCTGAAACTTTTGGTTGAAAACGAAGAAAATGTGATTTTGAAGTTTTCTCAAAACACGTTTTATTTCCGAATTTGAAGGGCAGGAGTTGCTCCAAAATGGATTTTGATAAGGAATGAAAATGTTCTTTGGGTGTTAAGGAACAACTTTTGGTTGAAAATTTTTTAATTACGACCCATAGATTAAGCGGTACACAGTACACACGTTTGAAATTTTGGGTAGATCCTAGGAAGGGGGGGGGGATAGGCATACGAGCGAATTTTTTTTTTAGTGTCTAGAACAAGAATCAATCGTAAAATCAATTTTAACAGAAATCCCGCGCGGATGTACCTACAAATTGAGACCTGACTGTTGACCCCATTTCTAGGTTTGACCAGCTATCTAACTTGGAAAAAATTCTAAATCGTTGAAAAAAAAGAGTCAAATCGCGAAGCCACCTTACCGATTGTTGACAGAACACCTGCATTTGACGATTTACGGTTATTCTGAAGCGGCCAGTCAATCATTTGGAATACTTTTCAGTTTATTGAATAGCTAAAAAAAATGCATACTTTTGAGGTATCGACCTGAAAATCAAGCCAGTCGAAAGGAATCGAGAATTCATTTGTAATGTGCTCTGTAAAATGAAACCGTTTGTCAAAAAATTGAAATAGATTTTGTAGCTCATTTCATAAAAAATTAAATAATGAACATTTTTATGAAAATGAATTGAAAATAGGTTAAATAAATATTGATCGAAATATTCCATTTTGAAGTTGAAATTTAGCGAATTTGTTTCTGAGTGCATCAATATTCGTTTTTACCGACTTTTCTTGAAAAGTCAGGTACTAAATTTGTTGGCGCGGTGAGACTTGGGGTCGGGGGTGAGTTTTCTTTGCGTTTTGGGTCATTTGGAACACAACTGTACCATTCGTTCATTTTCACCTATCCTTATATATATATATATATATATACAGGCATATTGCAGCGTTGCGAGGCCCGTTTTGGATATCTCACTATCCTTATTAGGCCCGTTTTTACCTTGTGAGGCCCGAAATCGGGTCTCGCAACGTCATGCCATATAAAGTGGTTTTTCATGATGTATGCATACTCAGGAGTCTGTAGGCAGAGGGTCTCGCAAGGTCGTTTGTATATCTTTATATACAAATTACCTCGCCTCTCTGCACACAGCAAAACTTCAAAACTTCAACCATGCGCCATTCTTATCCATAAAGAGATACAAATATGACGCTAGCGCCATTAGACTCGCCTCGTTTTCTACTATTTTTTTGGTTACACACATTGGCATTTTTACCCGACCCTTTATTTATGCCCATTTTTAAAGTTTTGGGCCTCACAGTGTCTGTATGATCTCTTTTTGCAAAGCGGGTCTCGCAAGGTTAGTATGATCCATATATATATATAAATATATATTTATGTATGAAATTTGTGGTCGATTAAACTCCGAAACTATGAGGTTTGAGAAAAATTTGAAAACGTCGCGCTGTTGGGGCATTGCTGAACCTGTGAGATTTTAAGTTTTATCGAAATCGGTTGAAACGTTTTTGAGAAAAATGAATTTTTGTGATTTTTTTCATGGAATTTGCCTGAAAATAGCGTCCAAGAAGTGGTCTTCAGAGTGTCCAAAAAAAATAAATAAAAATGCGTAGGAAAAATTATTTAACCAACTTAATTGAAAAATTTCAATTCTAGTGTCATTCGTGGTCTATCACCATTCGACTGTACATGATGGTAGAATAACAAGACTCCCATGATAACTATGGCCTTCTTTAGATGATGAATTCATTGTTACTGGTTTCCATCAACTTTGGAGAAAAAGAGGTCTTCAGGGTATCCGAAAAAAAGCTTGCAATAAAAATGCATAGCAAAAATCATTTAACCAACTTAATTGACAAATTTTAAATCTGGCATCAGTCCTGTTCTGATACCATTCGAATGTACATGATAGTAAGAAGGATCCATTCGAGATGGGCTTCTTCAGGTTACAAATTCATCATTTCCGGTTACCATCAACTTTGAAAAAAAAAAAGAGGTCTTCAGGGTGTCCGAAAAAAATTACAATTAAAATGCTTGGCAAAAATTTTGTAACTAACTTAAATTGTAAAATTTTAAATCTGTCGTCAGTCTTGGTCTATTACCATTCGAATGTACATGATGGTAGAATAACAGGACCCTCACGATAATGATGGTCTTCTTTAGGTGATGAATTCATTGTTTCTGGTTTCCATCAACGTTGGAAAAAAGGAGGTCTTCAGGGTATCCGAAAAAGCTCACAATAAAAATGCATAGCAAAAATTCTCCAATCAAATTGATCGAAAAATTTCAAGTCTGGCATCATTCGAATATACATAATCGTAGAATAACAGGACCCACTCGAGATGGACTTCTTCAAGCGACGAATTCATCGTTTCCAGTTCTCATCAAGTTCGGAAGAAGTGCAGACAGGTCTTTGAAATTACCTGTCAATTTAGAATGTTCAGAAACTGAATCGCCAAGAAATTGACTAAATTTTGAATTCGAATATGCGCTCATGAAAAATACCGTGTGACGTGTCTATTGTTTGGTTTTGTTTTTTCATCCGATTCCTCTGAACCCCCCTATCGGCTCTCTAAAACCAGGAAATCGCATAGATGTAGGTTTATTTCGTTTTCACTCATTTTCATTGTATCAAAATTATTAACCCCAACAAATAGCTACGTATTGATTACACAGATGATATAGGTATCTTTGATAGCTAATACATTTTGATGCATAAATATAAGAGAAAAGTCGGTTTATCTCACGATTTAGGCGTGAGAATTTTTTTATTAGATTTTTTTTTTGAAAACTGCCGTGACGAACCTATAGATATTTGAAAGTTCAATATTGTTCTCTCAAAATTCATTATGAGAATTGATTTTTTTTACACAATAAATTCGATGTTTTGGCTCTTCTGAAAAATTTTGTTTTTTAACAAAAGGTCCAATTTCATTGAGTGTAAGTATTACATTTTTCTAAAGAAATTTGAAAATTCTGGAGAGAATGTAAATCGCCTGGAATTGTCAAATTTGAGTTCGGGAGGTCAACTTTTTCTGAAGACTTCATTTTTTTGCTGAATAACTGAGTTTTTAAATTTAAAAAATTCAGGTACTAAAAATCAAGATATCAACTTGGGCTTGGGCAGCTGAAATTTTGGTGACGAGAATTTTAGGATATACTTACTCTTTCTGAAAATCTAAGTCCCATTCCAGACGAAAGTGGATATCTTAAGTGGATGCTTTTTAGGCCACGGACGAAAAAATTTAATTTTATAAAATCGTAAATTTTTAATGCAATTAGCAGCACTGTCATGGATTTTTTTTTGAAAATTCATCAAAATAAATTTTTGGTGGCCATTGAAAAATCGTTTGAATGACTGATTTGTTGATTTTTCAGACATCACTTGGGTAATTATCTGAATTCCATTTTCAATGGATTATTGCTCCTGAAAAATCACTGATCGTGTAAATTTTTCACCTTTAATACGCTCGACATACCATCACTGCCCATAAACCAGTTAAACTTTAAAAATCCGTTTTATTATGTAAAAGACTTTCCTTGTATTTTACGATAGAATATTACGAAGCGCAACACGTTGCTCGATGGCCTTATTTTATATTCAGACGTATTTGTGTCAAGTGACAAAGGCTCAAAAACACGCAACGCTATCTTTAAAATTCTCTAGGAAACATTTCGCGCTGATGACTTCGGCGAGAAACATTTTCAAAAGTTCGTGCTTCTAGCGCTTCAGTCCGGGACATTTTTCTCAACACGGTGGCTCTCTCTGTACTTGAAACAAAAGCTCAGTTTTACTCAAATGCAAACAGGTAGCACTGGTAATTTTCACCTGAGCTCGGAATCGAATGGCTGATTGATTTTTCCTGGAAATTCCCATGTAATTGATTTGTCGTACTTTTTCGTTAATTATGCTAATAATGTAGCTATTTTGGAAAAACTTCGACCGAATGCTACTCCATTCGTGTAATTATTGGACGATAAAAAGTAACCTTGTTTCTTGAGAGGTTATCGTTCGCAAGGTGGAAAATATCGTTTTGCTGACGGTGGTACCGCTTGGGCGTGAATTTTGGTATTTTGGTGATGAAAATTTTATGAAATATATTTGGCAACGTCGCAAGCAGATGAGCTATAGGGATACGTTTGCCAGCATTTATGACATTAGAATACCTACAGGATGGTATTCGTTGGAAGAGAAATTTTCTAGATTTACTTTCGAAAATGTTAAAATGTGAAACTGCATCATTCTATTGTTGTAGATTTATGTTCTTTTGTATGAGAATGTAAGCTCGAGTGTGTATTTTTCCATGACTCAGTACGCAGCTGTCTTTGAGATGGCGATGATTCATGTTTATGCCATTTACGTGATATTTTTAATTAAATGGAGTTCGAGGTCTTATTATTGTTGAAAATTTCCAGACCACCAAAATTCCACTGTGTTATGCAATAGCTGTGCAATTATATTCGACATTAATATTCTCACGTTTACGTCAGAAATTTCCCCTTGCTCTTGCCTAGATGCTCGATGCCCATGCGTTGTGGGTCATCGTGAATAGAGTTCCTGGAAAGGTCTGAATTTCGGTGATACTTTTTTCTGGGTTGATTTTCTGGTCTGAGTTGAATCGAATTTTGTATTTATTTGACAGAATATCTTTAAGAATTATTCAATGTGGTCGAATGATTCTTATATTATTGATTTTAATTAAATTTGGTATCCTAATTTTCAGAATTTTTGGAGAGGTGAGGAAATGAAAAATTTCAACGAAATATTCGAAAATTTCATCTTGAATTCCATAAATTATAATTTTATTTTTAAAATTCATCTTTTATCTGCTTTCTGTGCCTCTTTCAAGATTATTTCGAAGCCCTCTGTTTATTGTAGGTCGAATTTAAAAAATCGATACTATTTTTAATTTTTCATCTAGCGTTTGAAAAATTTTCAGAAAATGGACATTTTTTGGAGAAAAATTGATCTGGCTGGCTTACGTCAATTTAGTAAATAACGTAGGAAAATCTCGCGTCAGAAATATTCGACGAGTGTTTCATTAGTAAGGTTATTCGACTACAGATATCGTTAGTAAAGTTGCTCAGACAAGTATTAGAGCCACGTGGTTGATTTTACCCTGCTTATTGATTGTAACCCGAATATAATGACCTCCTTTTTACTTTACATTTCGTATGTATAATGTTTGTAGGGTACTTTTGTGTTTTGCCTGTGCCTCGAACAGGACAAAAAATTTCGCAAATCTCGACGATGATGAAAAGAATTGGAGCTGAATTCGAATATATTCGTAGTGCTGTAAAGTGCTCGGTAGGTATGTCAACTAGGGTTTTGAATTTTTAATTCAGTCGTCGAATTGCCATTTCGATCAGAAATTTCTTGTAGGTCAATAAACTTTACCTATAAAAATTCCTTCGCTGAGCTATCTTTGTATATTTTTCTTCCTCGTTTTTTTTTTTCTAAAAATATACGAAATATTTGCGAAGAATCGAATATGAAATTTTCGTCTACGAGTAAACTGCAAAGAAATAGATTGAGGCCATTTTTTGCCTTTTCTCTGACACAATTTCACATCGTTTTAAAAAATATCTCTATTGTGGAAAAAAACGCTGACCTGTGAATTATTCCCATTGATTATGAAAGACTTTGTACTGCTTATCTACTTTTCATTTTTCATTATCGTTAACGTCAGTAACTAGGCTATCTAGATTGTGTGAAGTGGATATGTCTATGTATGGTTTTTATTTAAAGCTTTTTTAAGGTATTAGAGTGAAAAAACTCCTAAATCGGTTTTTTTTTTTGCCAACCACGAGCTGAATTTGTAATACTTATCCGCGTTTAAGCATATTTTTCCACCAAAAGATGACCTTGTTTTTTATAATTACAATTGTGAAAATACGTCGAGTACGTCGTTTAAATTCAACCGATAACAATTGATTTGTAATTTTGAAAAAGCGCGAGGAAATTATGACGTCGTGAGTGTGAAGGTTAAGGATAATCGAAAATGTTCATGTACAAAGGAACGTATGAAGTATTTAATGGGATAAAAGCTGAAGAGTTCACACTGTACACAATTTCTACTTCACCTACTTTCCTTTCAATAACTTATTTGCTTTCAAAAGTTTTTAACATTTGCTGAAGTTGCGGTTTTGAATGTCAGCCAAGTTTTTTCCTCCTTTTCGCCATCGTTTCATCTTACCGATTGTTTGAAAATTAAAGAAAAATGGAATTTTAGCTTCGCGAGGGTTGGAAAAATTAAAGAAAATTCTCGAAAGGAGATAGCTCGATTTGAGGAAATTCTGGAAAACTGAGCCCTGGATTTTTTTACATTTATGCAAGTCCAAATAGGCAGATACGTAGATGAATACACGAAGCTTATCTTATGTACACATGACTTGTATAATATGCATGCAAAACAGTACATTCAGAGTCAGATGTGTTTTGATAGCTTATTGAGGCTCTGTTTTGAGATACGAATTGAAAAAAAAATTACCCAGTTCTTCCTTTCTTTGAATATTTTCACGAAATAACAAAAAGGGCACTGAGCGAGAAAAGATCTGTGAATAATTTTTTTTCCTTTTGAAACTTTGAAATGTACCTACTTTTTTTTCTCTCAAAAGTTGGCAATATTTTTTGTACGTGCATTTTATAAAATGAAAACAACGATTGTTTATAGCGTTATTGACGATCTCGCGTGATAACTTGCCTCCCTCTTTATTTCGTGTGCATAAACGCAATAACCATTACCTTTTTTCTTCCCTTTGACATGAAGCTTATCACCTGCAAAATACGTTCATTTAAAGGCTTCAATACTATACCTGAAACAAAAAGGAAATAAAAATGCGAATCGTTCAATTAGATAACTTACTTTGATATTTATCTGGAAAATATTACACGGTGGATATGATGATAAAATCAGTATTTGCTTTTTCTTTTTCTTAATTCAAATTATTTCTGTAAACGGTAGAGCATGAATTTATAAAAGAATCGCTCGAATTACTCGGTTTGAATTTGAACAAACGTGAGATTTTTGGAATGAGCGTGTTTCAAAACTCCATCAAAAATTCAGCTGCTCCAGTTTATTTTTCGATTTTTGGCAAAATTTGAAAACTTGGACAGTTTTTCAAAAATTTGAACGATTTTTTCCTCAACTTGAGCAATTTTTTAAAAATTGATAGTTTTTCAAATATTGGAGAATTTTTTCAAAACTGGGAAATTTTCTAATATGGTCAGTTTTTAAGGTGTTAATTGGATAAAAAAAAAACGATAATCCAGAAAAAGTACGAATTTTGGCTGAAAACTGTAATGTTGAAACTTTCTCCTCAAAAATTTTCGCTCTCGCTTCGTTCGAGCTCAATCTCTTTATTAGCATGATACCTAACTGATGTTTTTCAAAATTTTATGAGCCCTTTTTCCTTCACGAATCAATATCCTTCCGTCTCATTTGATTACACAGGTGGACTTTTTCAAGCTTTTAAAATGCTGTTTAAAGTTCAATGGGTGATTTTTATAGTATTTTTCACGCTGATCGCGAAAAATGCATTTAAAAAATTTCATCGCCCAAGGATTTTTCACAATTTGAATTTTTTGTTGAACATTTTTTTTACACTTTTTGATAACTTTTGACACGTGAAGTCAATTTTCAGAGCAAAGGAAGGGTTCAACAAAACAAAAATAATAAATAGAACATGAATTGTGGAACGTAAAATTTCCTTCCTGTAAAGTCCAATCAGTTTTTTCTTGAGGGACTTAGCTTTCGAGATATTTTAGTTCAAAGTTCAACTTTTTTAAATTAAAATCATCTCAAAAACCAAGACTTTTACGAAAAAACTAATCGGACTCTACAGAAAGGAAATTTTATGCTCTACAATTCATGTTTCATTAATTTTTTTTTTTTTGGAGGCTTGATTTTCCTAGAAAATCGATTTTTTGTAATGAATCACATTTTCAACATTTCTCATTTTGTAACAATGGAAATATCAACGACCGACAAATAACAATTTTTTTCCTGCGTAATTGATTCTGATTGGTGATTCTGGCCTACGTTTTAGTGATCAGTTGAAATATGATTTCAGTTTCACTCGTTTTAAATTTTTAGATACAACTTTGGACCCTTGTCCCCTAGAGTCAATTTTTTGGGTAAAGAAAGCGTTCAAAAAATTTTTTTTTTCAAATGAATAGCACATAAATTGTAGAATATAAAATTTCCTTTCTATAAAGTCCAATCAATTTTTTCTTAAGAGGCTTAGTTTTTGAAATATTTTCAATTCAAAAAAAAGTTTAACCTTGATCTTTCAACTAAAATATCTCGAAAGCTAAGCCATCTAAGAAAAACTGATTGGACTGTACAGAAAGAAAATTTTACGCTCTACAATTTATGCTATATTTATTTTTTGTGTTGAACCCTTTCTTTGCTCAGAAAATTGATTTCAAGTGTCAGAAGTTACCAAAAAATGTAAAAAATGTTCAACGAAAAATTCAAATTGAATGTGTTACAACAAAAAGAGCATAACTCAGCATATGTCCTTTTTGATGCGACAAGCGATTCGTATTCTCTGAAGTTTTCTCTATCCAATGAGCCCTCTCCCACCTTCCAATATGTTTTCCTCGAAGAGTTATGGCGTTTTTAAAATGCGAAGTTCGCAATTTCGGTACCTACATTACATGTTTGATTTTCGAGAATTTGCGTAATGTTTAATTTTTTCACTGTGCAGATGATTGCAAAATTTTAAAATTTTAATGAAGTATTTTTTTAGTTAATTTTTCGTCATAAATTTGAAAAAATAATAAAATTCGTCCAAAATGTATTTTCAGCATTTTTTTGTACTTAACCAAGAAAATGAAAAAAAAGTCGTCATTTTTCAAATTGCGATATATCCGCTCCCTGAAGAGATAATTTAAAATTTTTTCACGAAAATGTTCCTTTTTTTATTCTCTTCAACTTTTGTATGAAGATTTTTTTTTAATTTTCACTTCTAAAAAAATTATACGTCATCAAACGTAGAAGGTCGAAATGAAATTTTGTCACAACAAAAAGGACATATAACTCAACCTTTTGTTTTCAATACCTATAGAAAAAAATAGAAAAGATATCAAGTGAAGGGCGAGCTGTTTTCTTGTAGCAAAAAAAAATGAAATTTTAAGGTAAAATTTTTTCCTCAGCTCAATTCCTTAATTTAGTATTAAAAAAAGTATACTCAAACTTCAATCGCGATTTCCCAAAAACACCATTTTTTCTATAAATGTCCTTTTTGCTATGACACGTTCAATTGTGAAAAATCCTGGGTGATGAAATTTTTTCCCTACTTTTCTCGTGACCAGGGCAAAAAATGCTATAAAAATCAAGCATTTCAAAAGTTTAAAAATGTCGATCTGTGTTATTCTGCAAGTGAATAAGCTGGAAAATTCGCAGAGAATTGCATTGAATTTATCGATATGAAACACTTTTTTTTTCAAGGGATAACCAAAAACTGTTAATCAATTTTTAGTTCCAAAAAATTTTAAATGATTTTCTAAGAAAATGGACTATTTTCAAAAAGTGAGCGATTTTCTATGAATTTGGGCAATTTTTTCCAAACAATGCGAAATTTTCCAAAACCTGGTCAACATTTTCTAAAAAAATTGGACCAATTTTCAAAAATTAAGACAGTTTTTACCTACCATTTTCCAAAAATTCAGAAATAGTCATTTTTCAGCGGTGATACGAAATTTTTAAAATATAGTTCTATTCCAGTAAATCTGAAGAGAAGTAGGTCTTCAGTTGATAACGACCTCCAGAAACCAAATTTCATAATTTTTTTTGCTATTTAGGAGCCTTAGGCAAATTTTTAATTTCTTCCGGTATTTTTAGTCCAAAAAAAGTGAAGAATGACTTCAACATTTAAAACGTTTTGAAAAAAAGAAAAACGAATCACGTACTTACTTGGAATAGTTAACACATATCTAGGTAGTGTACCTATTGTGTAGGTGGGTACCCAGACTACCTACACTTACATAACATTTGTTTCCTCGATGACGTGAAAGAATTAGGTTTTTTGATTTTTGGAATTTTCTCACCCGATAAAATTACTGACGTAATTGCGAGAATGCCAACCAAGTTAGTATACAGTTGATTCAAAACTTTGTTTGTAACTTCTGTTTTTCATCTGTAACAAAATGTATTGATTGGTCAAAAAGTTCAACAAATGG
This sequence comes from Pseudococcus viburni, assembly GCA_033439095.1. Taxonomy (NCBI): domain Eukaryota; kingdom Metazoa; phylum Arthropoda; class Insecta; order Hemiptera; family Pseudococcidae; genus Pseudococcus; species Pseudococcus viburni. The sequence goes on along the minus strand of JAVBJF010000284.1, from coordinate 320,651 downwards.
TATTTACTCGAAACAAGCTAAAGCTTATTAGGTTTTAAAATGACTTTCGATCTCGTGTGGAAAAAACTTTTGTATACGAGTTGCGGCTCCACCGCAGTCGTAATCTTAAATGGAAAATGCAACGTGTAGTGGAGTATTACTACACAGTATACACATTGCAGCGCATTAGCACGTAAAATGACTAGCGCGAGATTTATTATTAATCTTCCTGCTTTCATTTTTTTTCCTCGAAAAAATAAAAGGAACTCGTGTGACCTGCTTGATGTAAGTACTTACGTTGCAAATATGGTGGCTTTTCTAGGTATCCAACCACAGCGCATTTATTGGGAAATAAATTGAAAATCACGGTAATTTTCCTGGTTTGCTCTTTTAGGTAGGTAGTAACTTAAATTATGGTTCCGTTTTTAGCTTTTGCGTAACGTGATTGATTAAAAAATATTCCAATGGCAATGGGAAGATGACTAGGGTACAATTTGATCTTAATGACTGGGTTTTCAAGCGCAACTATTCATTATTTTATCAAATAACCCTGTGAAATTTTATAAGCTGACCATTAATGATCGACAATTTTTGAGCGCGAATATATTTTGACGATTATATGGTTTGGCAAAAAATTGCCAACAAAGCTGAAAATCTCATTTTCATCACGTTGAACTTCATACTTACTATACGTGTTTGAAGGAGCAACAACGTTATAAATTTTTTACCAACCGTTTGAATTTTTAATAAAATTCAAAACCGCTAGAGTATCTCATACTTACTTGTTCTTGAGAAAAAATTATTTCGTGAAAAGTTTTAATTTAAACGTAGCGTCGCCATTTTCACAAAGTATACTGGGCGAAAGTACCATTTATAGAGCGGAGTCTCTACATGTTAATGAACTTTTTGTTGACGGTGGAACTTTCTTCGGAGATTAAAAATACTTACTTAATTATGAAATTTATGAATAATCGTTAAGTATCAGTTTTTCGTGACGGGATACTCGACCTAGATGTGTCGTATGTATGCTGTGTTGATATTTCAGTTGGGCTAATGGACCTTGTAGCCCGAACTTATCACCCCCCCCCCCTCCCCAAAAAAAGTCATTATTTGTGAATTTTTTCTCTTTTTCATCGAATATTTTGCAGTTATCTAGGAAAATGAGGATTGCCAAGAATGGACTAATGAACTTGAAAAAGTCTGAACCTATCAGAGGAGGTTGGAAGTATCCCAACTGGAAGTATAGTTTTGAACTGAAATAGAAATAAATCAAAAGTGCATCATAAAAGAACCCAATATCCAATAGTTCAGGTGCTCGAGTTCATTTCTCGAATTTTGACGAATTTTTGAGCTTCATCGTCCTGCATAATATGAAAATTTGATATAATCAACGAAAAAAGCTGAAATTCAGTATAATTATACCCTATTTTCGACCTATCGAATCGATAGGAAGCAGTTTTGAGACGTTTCGGAGCCAACAGAAAATTTTGGAATTTTTCAGCATTTGGAGAAAAGACCATAAAAATGGCTCATATGAACATTAGCACCTATAATCGCGGATTACTCATATTTGTGACCTATTTGATGCAGAAAATTTTCCTGGGAAAAATTTTAAAATACTTCGACAGTGTACGTATTAAAATAAAAAACTCGATTGAATCTCCAGAAAATTTTGAAATTTTTCAGAACTAGAGAAAAGGCCATAAAAACGTCAGCCCCTGTAATGGCGAACTATCCATACGGGTAAGGCAGCGAATATCGACTTGTGCGGTAACATCCCCCGCAACTTCGTCGGCTAATGACGCAATCTACTGAAAAAAATCATGTTCCTTCTCCGCAGAAAAATCATAAACCAGAAACCAAATTTCATATAATTATGTTTTGCTGAAAAGTGACAATTTTGATTTCAGAAGTAAACATTTCCAATTCAAGTTGAAAGTTCAGAGAATTTATGCCAATAATTAGTTTCTACGTAAAATGCAAAAAAAATCATTTTTTTTTGTACACTTAATAGCGAATCTCATGATTTTTCTCATTTCCGTTTTTTGTGAATATCTTTGCGAGTTTTTACTTTAAAATTGTGATTTTGATCATCCATTCCTTTCGTCTGTGAAAAATAAATATGAAAAAAACATGTTAAATTAATTTCGAACATTGCGGGGCATACTTCTGGGAGTGGTCGGAATTAGGGGCCCAAAATTTTAAATTCAAATATTGAGTTCTTTTACTAAAAAATTCATAAAAACTATTTAAAAACATTTTTTTGGGCCCAATCTAGAAACTTCATTGCGTTTTTTAGGCAATTTTGTTAGTTTCTAACCCAAAAGGTTTGAATTCGGTTACAGTGATCGATTCAAGTACAGTTTTTTAAAATGCGTAACTTCCGGGTCAAAGTTAAATTTTTGAAAAAAAAAAAATCTGTCAATAAATATAGATTTGACCCGGCAGTTGAGAATTTTAGAAAATTGTGCTTTAATCGATCAAATAAGTCACTAATATAAATAATCCGCGATTATAGGTACTTACTAAAGTTCCTACAAACAATTTTTATAGACTTTTTTCCAGCGCTGGAAAATTTTGAAATTTTCTGAAGGCTCCAAAACGTCTCAAGACTACTTCCAATCGATTCGGGAGTAGTGCTGGGGAAATTCGATTATTTGAAAATGATCGACAATCGATTAATCGATGAGAAGAATAACCGATCCTTTGATTAATCGATGAAAAAATGATAGATTAATCTATATAATCGTAGTAGAAAATTCGAACAATTTTTTCTTTGTTTTAGTGCCAACAATGTCAACCAAAATCTCGATAATTCTTTAAAACGGCTAAAATCCTCTTGGTTAAAATTCCTTAAAAATTCCTCGACTTTTTTTTCACAAACGACGTCACTTATAAAGTTAACTGCCACCTAATTCTGAAAAAATTAAATATGAACGTAAAAATTGAACTATTTTACTTCAAACTACATACATTGCATGTCCCTCTTTTATACGTTTTTTTTAGAGATCTTTACAAATTTTTACGAAGAAGATAGGTGGGCGAAAATTTGGAGTACCTATGCCATTTAGGATTTGAAATGGGCATATTTCAAATTTGATCGACATTTTTTGAAAAATTTTTATTTTTGGGCCAATTGAACAAAAATTTGATGAAATAGGACTAAGTGCAAAAATTTAGAAGAAAATTTAGAAACATAGAAACTTTAACCTAAAAAATGCGTGTTTTTTTGCCAATTTTTCATATTTTTTCGTACTACCTTAAAAATGCCTCAAAATGTGAAATTCTTTAAAATTAAGGAAAATTCCTTTGAGTTGATGAATTTTGAGGTACCTATGTCAAAAATTGTAAAAATTTTTATAATTACCTACTTACATTATATCTATAATTTAAGATTATACCATATTATCATGAGCTGATGGACCAAGTAGTCCAAACCCAAATAAATTTATATTTAAAATTTTTTTTTGAAAAATATGAAAAATATTAGCCAAAACACGCATGTTTTAGGTCAAAGGCTTTATTTTTTCTAAATTTTCTTCAAAACTTTCGCACTGTTTCCTGTTTTCCAAATTTTTGTTCAATTTTCGTTCAAAAACGGAAATGAGAAAAAAATAATCGATTATGCAATCATTTGTGCTGAATAATCGATTAATCGATTATTCAATGTCGCTGAAAAAATAATCGCACTTCGATAATTTTTTACGTTAAATAATTGATTAATCATCGTCTATCAACACTATTTGGGAGGTCGAAAATAGGGTACATATAATGTGGAATAAGAAAATGAGGTTAAAGGCAGAAATCTCGTTTTTGAGTTAATGGTGGTTTCGGGTATTTTTGGTCATTAAAAAACGATTAAGAACAGTTTCAGACCCCCTTATTGAATTTCGAGCATAATGGGCCCGGACCAAGGATTGGGAGGGGGTAAAGGATTGAAATTATTTGGGGCGATTTTACATCAAGACCAATATTTTGGGTGATTTTTTCTCAATCGGTTCAATGGCAAATTTCACCATCTCACCAGGAAAAAATGCTCTTCCAATGGCATTTCATCGATTCGCACCTTTTTTGAACCAGTGTTACACGAAAAAATGTAAAAAAAATTCTCACCAAAAAAAACGTAGTCAAAGTATAAACCCAATTTCCCAGAAAAGTGATTTTTGCCCTTAACCTCATTTTCTTATCCCACATCACATACACAAAATTTCAATTTTTTTTCGTCGATCAGATTAAATTTTCGTATTTTGCAGAGCGATGGGAAATTCTGAAATTTCAAAAATTTGCCAAAATTCGAAAAATGAACTTCAGTACCTGAAATTTTGGATGTAGGATTCTGATGTACTATCGATTTATTTTTGCTTCAGTCTAGAATTTTACTACCAGTTGGGATACCTTCCTCGTTAGCATATCACAAATTTCGTATAGATAAATTTCACAGGTACCATATTCTCCAAAATACCTTATCTTGTTTTCATTATTGGTGATTTTTTTCTCGTTGACATTTTTTATTTTATTTAATCGTTTTCGTACCTACTATACAGTATCAGATTCAAAATAAGGGTGTAGAATGTAGATAGGTATAATGGTTATACGCAGCTGTTCGTATTGCGTGAGAAAGACTTATAATAAATGACAAGCAGAAGAAATTAATTTTTTCTGCCGAACGAAGGGAAGAATACTGCGTATGTCTCCGCCCCTATCTGGTAATCATTTATTTAGAATGATCATTTTCCACTGCAACCGTGTAAAAGCAAAAGCAATGACCTCATTTTGATATTTAATTGATTTTATGCGACTTCGTATACTCGATACAGACACGAATTGAAAAAAAATCCTTCAATAACGCATGTACAAATATAGTATCTCTGCGAATACGTAGCTATGCGTATCGAAGAATTCCTTTATAGGCTGCGAACACTCAGCTGTATGCGTATACTTGTGACGAATGAAAACTACACCACATTATAGTATGACACAAAAGTCTGAGTAAATTGAAACATTTCTCAATATCTCAAAAGTGAAAAGAGATATTAAGACGGTTCAAACGGCAATTTGTTCCTGGCGTCGAGGACATTGAAGATTGATAATCAAACTTTCAGCCCGACTTATTGGATGTCCACAAATTGAGAAACCGGTTTGGGTCAATGAATGGGGGTCCGGTTTTTTTTATTGAAATGAAGTCTACGAACTGGCGTGATTAAAATGTGAAATGTGTTTTTGAAACCGGTTCAGCGGTTTCGAACCAGTTGTCAATAATATCCAAAAAAGTGGAGATATGAAAAAAAGTTTGGAACAAAAGTTGTAGAAAAGTAAAAAACGAACATTTTTTGTTTCATAACTTTTTTTCCATCTTGAAATGGAAAGAAGTTGTCGTAGAAAAGGTTTGAGTATAATTTTTTGTTTTTCAAGTCGTAACTCTTCTCCATCGCTGGATGAAAAAAAATTACAGAACGTGAAATATTCAGTTTTCAATTCTCTACAACTTTCATTTCACACTTTGTTTGATATCTCCTATTTTTTGAAACCGGTAGTTTTTTTGGATGATTTTTTTCCAAGTCGATAACCGGTTACCTATTGAAAAGTGGAAATATCGAAAAAAGTTTGAAACAAGAGTTGTAGAGAATTAAAGACCGAAAATTTTACGTTCAGTAATTTTTTCTTCATCTAGCAATGAGCAGAGGCGGCGTCCGGGAGGGAGGCCCCGAAAAAATTCTGGCCCCCGATTCCACCCCCCCCCCCCCCCCCCTAAAAAAACTCATGTTGAATTTTTATAAATTTACATTACGCTTACATCAGATAGGATTTTCAAAGCATTAATATTTCTCACGAAATCATTGAAATTTGAGGAGCCCTACATGAAAATTTCCAGAGTATTGCTACTTTTACACAAATGCAACCCTGCCAAGATATAACGGTCGGACAATACCATAACTTCTTTCCATTTGCAAGATGAAGAAAAAATTACAGAACGTAAAATTTTCAGTCTTTAATTCTCTACAACTAGTCAGGTTTCAATTGTACAAAAAAAGGTTTCCGATTTCCTTTCCAATTACCTGTTTCAGAGTGGACCTCTCCTCCTCCCCCTTATCTCAATAGTTGGACACTTGAAAAAAAAAATTTGAACGATTTTTGTTCTTTAATATGTGGTGTACAATTTCACTTGGTATCTGAATTCATTTTGGAGCAAATTTTTTTGGTGGGTCCAACTTTTAAGATAAGGGGGAGGAGGAGAGGTCCACTCTGTCAGGAAAAGTTGAGGAAAATGGTCGTGAAACAGGTCATTGGAAAGGAAATTTAATTCTGAATACTTTTGGTGGTTACAAATTTTTCCGTATCTCCAAAACTTTTCGTTAAAAATTAAGAAAACGTGATTTCGAAGTTTTATCAAAACACGTTTCATTTTCAAATTTGGGAGCCAGGAGTTGCTCCAAAATAAATTTTGATAAGCAATGAAAATGTACATTAGGTGTTGAGGAACAACTTTTGTTTGAACATTTTTTCATTACCACCCTTGGATTAGGCGGACCACACGTTTGAAATGTTGTGGTGTGATCACTGGGGAAAAGAGGGGGAGGAAAAATAGGCATCCAAGCTAAATTTATTTGTTTTAGTGTCTAGAACAAAAATCAATCATAAAATCAATTTTAACAGGTATCCCGCGCGGATGTACATACATACAAATTGAGACCTGAATACACTCTTGTTTCAAACTTTTTTTGATATCTCCGCCTTTCCATAACCGATTATCGACTTGGAAAAAAATCATCCAAAAAAACTACCGGTTTCAAAAAATTGGAGATATCAAAAAAGTGTGAAATAAAAGTTGTAGAAAATTGAAAACTGAATATTTCACGTTCTGTAATTTTTTTTCATCCAGCGATGGAGAAGAGTTACGACTTGAAAAACAAAAAATTATACTCAAACCTTTTCTACGACAACTTCTTTCCATTTCAAGATGGAAAAAAAGTTATGAAACAAAAAATGTTCGTTTTTTACTTTTCTACAACTTTTGTTCCAAACTTTTTTTCATATCTCCACTTTTTTGGATATTATTGACAACTGGTTGGAAACCGTTGAACCGGTTTCAAAAAAACATATCACATTTTAATCGCGCCAGTGCATGAACTTTATTTCAATAAAAAAAACCGGACCCCCATTTCATGACCCAAGCCGGTTCGACAGAAAAAATTTTTTGCTCTGTTTCTGGGTTCTCATGCCGAAATTCTGTTTCTAGACATCAAAATACATAACCTTGCTCAATCCTGGCTTCTAAAGTTTGCTTTGGGGGGTGGGGGGGGCCAAAAAACTGATTTTTCGAGGTCAATAAGCCTGAGCATTTCAAAAAAAATTAAAAAAAATTTTTTTGGACCAATCTTGTAGGAAATTTCACGGCGAATCCAATGCCGCAAACCGCAGACCCCGTCTCTTTGTTAAAAAAAGTTACAGCTCATTCTTTCCAAAATTTTGTGAAAAAATCGCATTTTTTTGTTTTCTTTTCGCAAAGAAGTGAAATTTGAGAGAAAAGTAAGGGTTTTAAGGCCATAATGACCATAGCAAGAGTTGTAGGAAATTTCACGGCAAATCGAATGCCGCAAACCGTGGACCTCTATCTCTTATTGAAAAAAAGTTACAGCTCATTATTTACAAAATTCTGTGGAAAAAATCACATTTTTTGTGCCTTTTTCGCGAAAAAGTGAAATTTGAGAGAAAACTAAGGGTTTTAAGAATGAGCTGTAACTTTTTTTCAAAAAGAGATAGAGGTCCGCGGTTTGCGGCATTCGATTTGCCGTGAAATTTCCTACAACTCTCACCATGGTCATTATGGCCTTAAAATCCTAACTTTTCTCTCAAATTTCACTTCTTTGCGAAAAAAAACAAAAAAATGCGATTTTTTCACAAAATTTTGGAAAGAATGAGCTGTAACTTTTTTTAAAAAAAGAGACGGAGGTCTGCGGTTTGCGGCATTGGATTCGCCGTAAAATTTCCTACAAGATTAGTCCAAAAAAAAATTTTTCAATTTTTTTTGTAATGCTCAGGCTTATTGACCTCGAAAAATCAGTTTTTTGCCCCCCCCCCCAAAGCAAACATTGGTCAAAAAAAATATTTTTTCCTTTATTAGTTACATAAAAGCAACCCAAATTTGGCAATGAGAACCCAAAAACAAAATTCGTGTAACCCTGTGTTATCGATCTTCAATGTCCTCGACGCCAGGAATTCATTGCCGTTTGAACCGTCTTGATATCTCTTTTCACTTTTGAGATATTGAGAAATATTTCAACTTACTAATACTTTTGTGTCATACTGTATAAGACTAACTTGGCGTCTTGAAACTATTTCTGGGATCACATTGTCGCCAATAGGGCTGTAACTTACCACGTGCTGAAAATTTTCCAGTTTAATGTTATGGTGTGTATGCCATTTTGTAATTTTTTTCGAGATTGTAAACGAGACATTCTATCACATAGAGTGGTGTTTGCCAGTTGGTCGGACGAATTGTTATAATTAAAATCTACAAATGACGTGACCTACACGTAAATATATCTACGCGTGCATCGTAAAGGCCTATAATTATTTTTATGAAGAAATAAACAAAAGCCGAGTTCAAAATACCAATGATACGAGTAACGTAGATGTTTAAAAATTAGCTATCTGACGTAATTGAGGCGAGGTTATCGTTGATTGTTTTCCAATAGGCATTTTTTTCGAGGGATAGCCCACGGTGTCAATATTATCACGGTTTTTTTGTGTGTGATATGAGGGAAAAAAATCGACCTACGTATTTTAACGATTTATTTGGTGGCGAGAAATTAGATCATGCGAAGAATTATTTCATTATTTTTCGTAATTTCGCCACGTTTGGTACGACGTATTGTTTTCTATTGCGACGAAAACGTCGAGTATACTTGCGTCATTAGCTAGTCATTCTGCGAAGCATTAATTTATCGCTATTTTCGGTGCGTTGGGTAAAGTAAATAGGTGTACGATGGTTTTATAATCAACATACCTGAGAAAATTGCACATACGGGGCGATTTTTCGTCTCGTATCGGCGAACGAGGTGATAATATATCGGTAGGTGTGAGGCTCACTGCATACAGTGCAGTGTACAGGAACAACGTGGACGTTTTGTGATAAGAGACTACAACAATATGGCTAGTTGGCTTGTACGAGTTGACATTGGATGCGATCGCGTGTACGAACGAATAAATATTATATGCAAATGGCTTCTGGGAATAAAATATAATATTCCAGCGTTGCACAAAGGTCTCCAAAGGTGTTATAAAACCAATTCATAGATGAGCTTGCGCTAATGGATTACCAAGTAGCGTCAACTTGTCTCTTAAGTTATTAATTACGCAAAAGATAACGGATGGATTAATCCGCTTCCAGTTTAGTTTGCTATAATATGTAAAACGATGTGGTTATAGCTGATAGTTTTTGCACCTGTTGTAATGAACCGTACAGAGGATAAACATTTCGAGTAATTAATTACAACTACCTACGGAACGAAACCATGTAAGCAGATTTTCCTTTTACTTTCACTTTTTTATTGCCGCTGTTTCAAAGAAGCACGTGATAAGTGTAGGTACCCTACCTGGCGAATTAGGAAAATACCATGCGCGGTTTGTACCTAGGCGAAGAATTATTATGAGAGTGAATTTCTGCATGTTTTGCGCGCTGGATATGCTCGATATTGAAATCGTATTATTTTATGCAGTTTGCGAGATAAATTGTATGAAGAATGGGGTGGAAACTCGTTTGTATCCGTATTAGGTTATTTTTTTCTCGAGCAGTTGGTTCATTTTCCATTTTCATTGTTTGTGGTTTGTAAAGATGAAGAAAGATTGTTTTGGAAACGGATTTTTATTTTTGTCGACTCTATTTCTGTATTATTCTGAGATTACTATTTGAGAAATTTGTTTTTGTTCTTTGAAATTAGTATGTTTTGAAATGAGGTAATGTACTTGAGTTTGTAATTGCATTTTTTTTATTACCAGTGAAGTATTCAAATTGCCAATTTTTTCTTTTCGATCGAATCTTAAATGTGATTTATATGCAGGATAAAGAAGGGATGATTGTTTGGCAATATTTTTCGGAAATTGAATCGGAGGTAGCACGAAAGTTGTGTCTACAGTAGGGCTGTTGGTGGAACAGAACAGAACAGAACAAAACAGAGCGGTATGAATAAAAGAAAACACCAGAATTTCTTTTTTGGCTGAACAATAAATAAAACCGAACAAACGATGCTTTGAAGTTTGAACAAATGAAGAAGAACAGAACAGAACAGAACAGAACAGATCGTTTAAAAATGATGAGTTTTTGTTCTGTTCAGATCAGGACAACCCCATTTTTTTTCTTACCTTACAGAATTTTAATGTCACAATTTTTCATTTTCATGCTTTATTATAGTATTAATGTACTGAAGTTTTTGGAACTGATCGTTTTAAAAAATGAATATTTTTAAGATTTTTGATGTGAGATTATTTTATAAAATTTTCAATGAAAAAATAACATTTTTTATTGAATAAGAATTGTTCGAAACTGAATGCTTAAATAAGGAAACCCTAGAGTCCACACAGTTCATGGGATAGAAGATGAACACGTCAAATTTTCCTCGTTTAGTCGTCAATTTTATTGAATTTTTTGAAAAACTGAATTGAACTGAAGTGTATCTGGAAATGAAACCTGAAACCTGAAACCTAGATATCAAACAGGGATCCGGAGTGAGGGGGTCTGGTGCCTCCGGCTCCGAAAATTTTTGAAAAGTGCCTCCGGCTCCGGCTTCATAATTTTTTTTAAAGTACCTCCGGCTCCGTTACCGAATTTTTTTTCAAGCGCCTCCAGCTCCGGCTCCGGCTCAATAAAAAAGGCTCCGGAGGGCCCTTCGAAGATGAAAATTCGAAATTTTTATATAATTTTAAGGAATTATAATGAAAATAATAAAAAATACAGTACTTGGTTAACCCTTTCGCGACCGATTTTGGAATCGTTGCATTTTAAATTTTTTTATGGAAATTGTTCCTTAACCCCCCCCCTCCCCCTTCCAAACACAAATCAGGCGTCACAGAATTTTTTCCCCTCCCCCAACCTCCTCAGGAGGCTTGAGGTACCGTATGTCCCAGTGGTGTAGTAAATTAACCCTGTGTGTCCCAGTGGTAGACAAAATTGACATGTGTGTGTCCCAGCGGTAGAGAAATTAGCAATGACTGTGTCCCAGTGGTAGAGAAATGAGAAATTACACAGTGACACTGGACACTGATACAGTGATTCTCAAACCACACACATGTTGTGTGATGCGCAGTAGCGAGTGCGCTTCACAGCGTGGGACCAAACTGGAATGGTGAGGGAAATGAACACGTTCTGAAATTGAAAATACAAAGGAGGGACCTCCGAAGGCGGAGCGAGGAGCCGAAGGGGGTCCAATGTGGTCCCTCCGGCTCCGGCTCCGAAATTTTTACAAAAGTCCCTCCGGCTCCGGATCCCAGAATCACATACCCATATGCTTAAATTTATTTAACCCTCCCACCCCCCTCCATAACAATTGAAATTTTTATCCACCTAAAGGCGAAAAATTTTGCCGGAATCGAATTCTATGACCCAAAAAACATGGATATTCATATAGTATATATCTCATACCCTATTGCATGAATTTATTGACCCACCCCACACCTCACCCTCTAAATTATGGAATTTTTGGTCATCTAAATGCAAAAAATAGCATTTGTGGCTGCGATGAATTTGGGACGAATTTTCATCGCAGAGTTCATAGCATCTTTTTTTTCGAGTTTTTGAAACTGGGATGATTATTTGAATGATTTTTGGTCCCAAAAAAAATCATCCCAAGATTTTCCCCGAGCATTTATGACTGCGATGAATTTGGGATGAATTTTCATCGCAGAAGTCATCGCACCCTTTTTAGAATTTTTGAGGTCGGGATAAGTATTTGAATGGGTTTTCATCCCAACAAAATAATTGCAAAGTTTTTCCAAGCAGGTGTGGCTGAGATGAATTTGGGATGAATATTCATTGCAGAATTCATCGCACCCTTTTTTTCAAGTTTTTGGGGCTGGTATGATTATTTGAATGATTTTTCATCCCAAAGAAATCATCCCATGATTTTCCCCGAGAATTTGTGGCTACGATGAATTTGGGATGAATATTCATCGCTGAATTTTTCGCGCCTTTTTTTCCAGAAAACATATTTCTGCCAGGCTAATACCTCAATACTTCATAGGTACCTGAAAACTGGAAACTGAAAACTGAAATAGAACAAATCAGCTTAAACATAACCAGAACAGAACAAAAAATTCTTTCACTTGAACAATCACCAGAACGATTCACTCATTTTAAACTGAACGAAACAGAACAAATCGACGTTCTGTTCGACCTGAGCTGGTCTACAATTTACACCTCAAAACGACGTGGTAAAAGGTTCACCCCCCCCCCCCCCGACTTCACACTCATCCTCCTTACAGGATCATTAAATCCGGCTATGTTCAAACGATTTCGAAAAATTGTTTGTTTTTCAAGAATGGTTTTAGAATGGAGATCTTTACCCAAAAATACCATTGACATCAATTTTTTATCATGGCCTATGTTGAGGGTCTCTAAAAAATGACACTTTTTCATACTTTTTCAATATTCAATTAAAAATCGGGGGAATAAATTGAAAAAAAAATCCGCGAAATAATGTTGGTATGAATATTTTAACCAATTACGTAAAATTTTCGACAACGATTTTCCATCATCAACCTTTGTCCAAGCCATTTTTTTTGATGAGGAAAAATTTATTTCGCAAGTTTTTTCAAAAATTGCGAAAACTGTGGAAAATGGACAATGATGATTTTCATGGGTTAAAGTACTATTTATATTAACATCATTTCAGGGGAAATTAAAAAGATATATTTTACCTACTGAATATTAAAAAACATGAAAAAAGTAACCATTTTTACAAAACCCTGACAAATAAAGTGATGAAAAATTGATACATTCCAAATTGTGTTTTCGGGTAAAGACATCCATACGAAAAACATTTTTGGATTTTTTTTTTCAGTTTTCAGAATTTATTGCATATGATCAGATTTTTATGATCCGATAAAAAGGGGAAAATGAGAAATCTGTGAAGTAAAATTTTTACCACGTCGTTTTAAAATTAATACTGAACTTTGGTGCTACCCCTTTTTTTTCGAAAAAAGTTGCAAAATAATCACCCATAATATATATGTAGATGTACAATATAGATACATCAGAGTGGATTAAAAACAAAAAACATACCCTGGAATATGAAAAAAAAATTGGTAAGATGATTTGCCTTGAGCGGGAGACCTTTCAAAAAAGTTTTGAGCCTCTTGTCCCTAAGGGAAAGGAGCTAGAGAACCTCAAAGTGGAGCCATTTACGTAAAAACTACTATTTTTGCCATTTTTGGATAGTTCCATCAGCTGAGAACTCAGTTTCTCCCGGAAAAAAATGCAATTTGATTTTATGCACTTTCCTGAACCATTGACCTTGAAATCGGATAACTACTACTTTTTACCCTCTAAAAGGGGAGAAGGATAATGATGAATTTTCAATTTATAACAAATTAAAATCACTCACTCAAGCCCCTAAAAATCAAGTCAAACAATTTTTTGTCGCCTAGAATAATTTTTGATAAAATTTTTCAAAAACATGAAAACATGTCATGGCAGTACTGCCAACTGAATTTTGATTTCACCAATTTTCATGAAATTCCAATCGACAGCATGGCTGAATTTTTTTTTTAAATTACTCGGGTAATTGAAATTTACTGTAATGATCAAAAAATTGTTTGGCTTACTTTTCAAGGCACTGAATCAATAACTTGAATTTTATAAATGTGCTTTAAATAAAAATTAAATGGGCAGAACTGCCATGAAAATTTAAAAAAACATCGTCAAAAATTATTCTAGGTGACAAAAAATTGTTGGGCTCGATTCCTACGTAGTACGTACTTAAACTAGATAGATATCTTTATACATAAATGTGGAGATTCAACTTTGGTATATCCAATTATCTACATGAATCGATTCGTTTAAATTTCAAAGCCAATTTACCTATAGAAGGTATAGCAAAAAGTACAGACTTTTTTTTATTTGCACGCAAGATATTACATATTATACACAATTCTACATTACGTACATTGTCAATTCTGCCAGCTTACCACAAATTATGGAAAGTAAAAAATCGATATTTTTACCCTAATTTTATATCTATTGGAAAATTTAATTAATAATTAACTCGTTTGCTCTTCGTCACTGTTGTTGTCCCCTTCTTCTCAGCGGTCAATTCGCTAATAGGATTTTTTTCACATTTGCAACGTTGAATTAGATATTTTTATCGTATGCTCTAGAGTATAAAGTGAATTTAGAAGTTCACAACCTTGTCCCCTTCCCTTCGTCTTCAATTTATTAATTTTGTTACGTATACTTGGATGATACACTTGGTTTGGATTAATGAGATTTCGAATGATATGAGGGTCAAATAGATTTGCATAAGTATTAACTAGGTAGGTACCAGCTTATTGGTATACATGTATACGTATTACGTATGTATTTTAATATTGAATACGCAGAGGGACGAACCCAAAGGAAATCATGGAAGAGACTAGTTACAGGTAGCAAAACATTTCTATCAAATCAGAGTGCATAATTTTTGCAAAATTTGACTCGAACGTAATTTTCTCAACTCTTGACGTGATTTTTTCAATTTGAGGGGAGGAAGAGAGGATGTACCATAATCGCCCGTCACTCAAATAAACGATTTTTATTAAAAGTAAAGAGTACCTAATAAACTGATAATGTGAAGGTTTTGATAGGTTTTTGTAACGTACTTCCATATAAAATGATATAAAACGACTTGAAAACTATTGAAACATCTAAATATCATTAAAAATTATAAAAGTTGTAAAAATTGTGATAAAGGCGTCAAAATTGTATAAATTATTCAAATTTTTCATCGACGAGGAGAACTTTAAATTCGTGGATATGTTTTTCAGAAAAATAGACGAAACATTTCAATTTTCATGCTTTATTACCTCTCGATTTCTAAGCAAATATTTTAATGAATTAAAAAGTGATAATTATTTTCAATTCCAAAAAATATTTATAAACCAAAAAGTAATAAATCAATTTGAATTTTCTGTAATTTTGTTCAATTAAAAAAAAAAAAAAAAAAAAACATCAAGCACGTGTCAATTTTTAATGAAGAAAATTTTACCACTTGAAGATTTTTGCAAAATTGTCATCGTTCTACGAATTGCATTTTTGAAAAAAGTCTTTAAAAGCTCGATGTTATTTAAGTAAGTATATCAGATGAAAGTGACATTTTTGTAATTTTTCAATATTTGTCCCAACCGAAAAGACCATCACCTGAATACTTTTTTTTTTGGTGAAATGCTGTTGGTTTTTGAAAGAAATTATTAAAATTTCCCCCTCCCCTAAACAAATTCAACGTAATATTTAAAAAATTAAAAAAAAACTGTTCAAAGGTTGTTAAACTTGTAGAAATTATCTATTACTACAATAACATGTTTAAAACATCTTATAAATATGCTACCTATTAGAATTGCTTTAAATACTATTTCAAGTTTTGTAAAAACCGTATCGATACCTTGAATGGACCGAAAAAAAAACATATTTTGGATTTTGGACAAATTTACAGGGTGCTTTTTTTTGAGTTGTAAATTTAATATACTAAAGGGCTTTGTCTGGACCCAATGTTTTTGACTTTGAAACACAAAAATCACCTCAGAAATCAAGAATCTAGAAGCTTCGAAAACTTCCTTCCATTTTTAAATTTTTCGAACAATTTTTTTGTCATTTTTCTTCATGTTTTTGATTGAGGTTTTTAATTTAATTGAACTTATCCTTCGAGGAGGGGGGGGAAAATTTTTGAAAAAAATCATTCCTGACTCAAAAAATTGAAGAATTGAATGCAGCAAACCCGAAGGCTCCATATAACAATACTAACGATACTAACAACACTACAAACGTGAATACTGTGTAAATACAGCAATAATAGTTGGCCGATATCTCGAACTGCAGTCTTAAATTTTTTAATTTTTTTATATTATATAAAATAGAGAACAATTTTTAGCCCATTACCTCAAAGGGGAACGAAGCTAGGCTCTTCAAAAAGAAGCCATTTTTGAAAAATCGAAATTTTTCATGAGTAAACTTCAATTAGAATGATGCAGAAAAAAGGTTCCTGAAGAGACTAAAAAATTGAAAGAGCATTTCTTGATACAGGTCAAAAATGGGCCTTGGTCCAGAGTTGGTCAAGAGTCACTCAAAATGTTAATTTTAGTATAAAACTATCCAAAAAATGTTGACCCCCCCCCCTACACCCACCCCTTCCGGATTCATCCATGTCGAAAATTCAACATGGGATATCTCTGGAAGGAGTGGATAAAATTTTTTGAAATTTTTACATTATACATCTTTTCGGATAGTATGTATGAGAATTTTTGGAAAATTTTCATTTCACATTTTTTTTAATTTTTTCAATTTTTTTTCATATTGAAATTTTCAAAAAAAAATTAAAAATTTTGTGAGTACCATGGCTGAAATTTTTTTTATTAATTCTGTTACATGGTTACGCATCACATATATTTTTTGGGGATTCCAAAATTCGGTGCAACATTCTCAAAAAAAAATCAAAACCAAAAACACTAGTTTGAAACCCCGTAACAAGGGAGGTACCCCAACTCAAAGTAAAATTTTGAACCAAAACAAAAATAACTCGAAAATACGTCATAAAAGAACACCGAAGTTCATTTCTCAAATTTTGACGAATTTTTGAAATTTCAAAATTATCTCACCACCCTGCAAAACATAAAAATTTGATCTAATCAACAAAAAAAAGTTGAAATTTGGTATATACCCTATTTTTGACCTCCCGAATCGATAGGAAGCGGTTTCGAGCCGTTTCAGAGCCTCCAGGAAATTTTGGACTTTTCCAGCGCTGGAGAAAAGCCCATGAAATAGTCCATATGAACTTCGGCATCTGCTTACCCATATTGGTGACCTATTTGATCGATTAAAGGACAATTTTCCGAAATTCGTAACATTGAGTCTAAATTTTTTTTCTAGGAAAAATTTTCAACAAAAAAATAATTTTCTCAACTCAAAGCTACAAATTTTGGAAAATTGTCCTTTAGTCGATCAAAAAACTTGTTTGAAAATTTCAACGTAAAAAAATTGGAAAATGAGCACTGAAAATGTTCAAAAAATTCTCATACATACTACCTGACTAGACGTAAGTATAATATGTGAAAATTTCAACATTTTTTATCCACTCCTTCCAGAACTATTGCGTGTTGAATTTTCGACGCAGGGGTGCGATAAGTCCGGGAGGGGTGGGTGTCGGGGATCAAAAATTCTTTTGAATGGTTTTATACTAAAAGTAACATTTTGGGTTACCGATTCTAGGTCAAGGGCCATTTTTGACCCTTATTAGAAAAGGTTCTTGAATTTTTTACCCTTTGAACCATCAAGAGTTCGAATTGATACCCTTTTCAGGGTGCCTACTGCTTGTTAAATAATATCAAGTGGTTGAAAAATCAAAAATTTTCTGCATGTAAAAAAAAAGGAAACAAATAGGTACGTTCTCTTTATGGCCAAAACTCAACCAACGTTAAACTGGCGTCAAGCTGTCTTCAGCTACCTCCCTTTGGTTGGATTCTTGATCAATATGAATTTCAAAACGTGGATGACCTCTCAGTATTTCTCGGGGAGGGGTGGGGGGTTCTGCGCCAGGAGGAAAAATAAACAACTCGCAAAAAAATTATAATTGATTATTTTACCTATTTCTAAATTCAAAAATATCATAAAATCAATTCAGCCATGTATACGCCATTTTTTTATAAAATGTGAAAAAAACTACTCCATTTTTCAAACAAAATCTCAATAATTCCCTCAAAAACCATCTATTCGTACAATACTTAATAAGATCGAACCTTGACCGAGGTCAAAAATCAGACCTTTGAAAAAGCATCCTCGCTTGTAAATTTTAATTTAGGGCCCAACTCGTTACGTCAGGTCACATTAAATACGCGATGTAAAATAATAAGAAAAAAAAAGGCAGGGGACCGGTGATAAATGAAACGTATTGGACGGCAATCTTTCATTATATTTGAACTTCACCTTAGAATTAGATTATGACGGGAATGCCGGCTGTCATGTTTCATTTTGCAAATGAAATTGCAACAGCGGACGCGCCGAGTGAATACAGTAGAATATTTTCGTATTTTGCCAATAATGAAAAACTTCGAGTGTTTCGAAAGTGAAAGTACGAAAAAATATCGCAGTAAAAAAACACCGACGATCGTAATCAACGGCTGACTTATTTTTTCAATCAGCGACTTCTACAAACACAACGAAAAATCAATCGATTAAAAAAAAAAGAGGACAGAATTGAAACCATCGGCTGATTTTTTTGGAGAAAAATTTTCGGCTAGTAATTCTTTTACTCTATAACCCGACAGTATGAAATTATACCACGTTAACCCATTTTGCTAACAGTTTAACTTTTCGGGGCGATACAAAAACCTGTTAAAATACCGCCAATTGTGATCTAGTCATCGTCTGGGATATAAATTGACGTTTATTTTTAACCCAGCCACCTGCTTGGAAAATTATAAAAGACCGATTGGTCGATCTGTGGAAAATAATAGGAATAGTCAAAACATGTTGTAAATTCAGAGGTTATGTAAATCTTTTTATAAAGAGCGAGCAAAAAAATAAACAGATATTTGCACACAGACGCATAGTGTACATATTCACTTGGCAACACTGGCCCGTGATATCGAGCCAAGGGAAAAACACCCATGCTATGCGGGAGTCGACTGACTATACGATAAACGTAAGGCGCCAGTGTATCGAAAGACAAATCGCCGCGTAGTGCCGTTTTTTTTTTTTTACAAAAACGGTAGATTGACAACAGTGTTACTTTTTTGCGGTGTTTTTTTTTTTTGATCGTTGTTTCGTCAAAGCCACGAATATAATGCATTAGTGAAAGTGTAGTGTGCTGGTGGTTCGTCTTATGTTGGCCTCCCCTTCCCCCAAAAAACCCCACGGCGAAATCTTCCAAAATTATTCATTTTCGCCGTGAAATAGCATCGTATGATCTTTTGTAATCGATTTGATGCCATTAGCCAGTGGATCGACGTGGAGCAAGTTCATCCGCAGCATGTGTATCTATTATAATTATAAGAAATGGAAACGAATCTAAGTATACCGCTTTGTAGAAAGGTAAGAACGGATGTTCACTTAAAGGGCACCGATAATTAGTTTATAGAACCCAGACAAGTCTTGCAGAATTTTCTTACTTAGATGGATCTCGTTAACGCGTTAAATTACCTAGACTGCGGCATCGTTTCGTACGGTAGACGCGTACGAAAGCTAATTTCCAGCTCGTCGATTGGTTATTAAAATTTGTAATGTCGAAAAATTGATATCTATGTTTGGTTACGAGGATGAAGAATTTGGAAAGTTATGTTCAATTAGAGGAACTTGAGAAACACAGACGTGGGGTTACTTTGGCATCATGGATATTTTTTTCTTATCAACTGATATCGATAATAGGTTCACGTTTACATTGAATTTTAAATAGTCCGACATTTCTGCTTGTTCTGATTGATAGTCCTACAAAACTCTACATAAAACAACCCCAAAATCGTATTTTCAGACCAAAAAACCTAAATTTTGACACCAAAAACTCGACATTATTCAATTTTTTCAAATTTGGGTTCAGTACTTCCCCCCTCCCCTGCAAAACTCTTGCTTTTGTCTCCAACATCTCATTTTTTAAAATAGTCTAGCAAAACACCTCCATTTTCGAATTTCAATGAGAATTTTTTTCAGATTTTCATCCTTCAAACATGCTAAAGAATTTTCAACACTACACAAATTAGGGATGGGTAATGACTGTTTCAGAACCGAAAATTGCAAATTTGAAAGAAAAAGAAAAGTGAAATTCCAAAAACCAATAACCAAAATTGTTGGATATTTGACTATTAAAACTAATTCGAAAGTCGAAATCAGTTTTTCAGTTTTGATAATCAAAATCAGAAACTAAATTTGAAATTTTTTAAATTTATTTTTATTTTTTTAAAATGTTTACACGTAAAATATCAAAAGATTAATTAGGTATCTAAAAGAATGATATCCAAAATTTGTTTTATTTTAATAAACCAACAATAATTAACTGGCCAAAAATCGAAAACCAAGAACAAAAATTGAATAATTTACCTCCTCTTTCTAAAATTAATTTAAAAAATCATTTTGTGACGACACTTCCGGAAAAAGAAGTTAATTTTAAAAAATAAGCATTGAAAAAACGTTCTTGGACTCCTTGAACTTTTAAAAATAGTAAAGTTTTAAGACATGATGTGCAAGTACTTGCATAGGTATGTTTTCATTTTTTTACAAAAAAACAGTACCAATCCGGGGGAAAAAAATTAGATCCGACCGAATCTGATCAGATCCAATTGGATCTGATTGGATCCGAAAAAATTGGATCCAATCGGATCTAAAAAAGCGCCATTTTTCGAATCCAAGTGGATCCAATTATATCCAATTGAAGCCATTTTTCTCCTTGAATTAAGATAAAATTTGATCCAATTGAATCTTTTTGGATCTAATGGATCTTTTTGCATCTAATTGGATCTAATTGGATCTTTTTGCATCCAATTTTTATAACTCCATTACAAAAAATTGTAAAGGAGTAAATTTTTTTGTAATGGAGTTATAAAAATTAGATGCAAAAAGATCCAATTAGATCCAAAAAGATCCAATCGAATCAAATTTTATCTTAATTCAAGGAGAAAAATGTCTTTAATTGGATCTATTTGGATCCACTTGGATCCGAAAAATTGCGATTTTTTAGATCCGATTGGATCCATTTTTTTTGCTGGGAAATTTTCAAAAATGGCAAATTTTTGAAGCAATCATAATTGAAGGTTTGTTTTCCAAAACACATAAAGTCAAAAAATGAAATTTCGAAAAACAACAGTAAAATAAAAATATACGTATGTAAAATTATTGTTATACTGTTTTTACTTCGAAATTTCATTTTTTGACTGATCCGTTTTGGAAAACGACCTTTCAATTGTGTATAAGTAGTACATACCTATAAGTTTTTAAAACATGATGAATTTTTAGTAAAATATGCATTTAATTTTCAGAACTCAATTTTTTGAAAATATTCAAGTTTTTTTCTTGGAAGTCGGTAATTTTTCAACGATTACTTGATCATTTTTTTAAGACCGATATTTTTTTTAAATCAATAATGTTTTCTTAAAAATTGATCATTTTTTGATTTCCACAATTTTTTGAAAATTGGTCATTTTTTGAAAGATGATTGATAATTTTTTTCAAAAATTGGTAGATATTTTTCAGAAAAATTGATAGATTTTTTTTAATTTTTTGAGCATTTCTGGATTTTTTTAGCTTTTTGTATTTTTTTTACAACAAGAAATCAATGAAATTTTTAAAGATTCATAGCAAGAGAGAGGATGCCAGTCAAGTTCTAAATCTCTAGTTTTCACCAAATTAATTTTCTTGTATTAAAATATTCAGTTGTCTGGAATGGAAAGGGAAAGAGTCCATACTTACCATCATTTTGAGAATGAATTGCGTAAATTTAATGAGCTCGAGTAAAACGAGGGCGAAAATATTTGAAGAAAACGACATCCAGAAGCTGAAATTGCTTCATTCAAATTCGTGCTTTTTTTCTTGCTACCTTTTTAACTTCCAAGAAAAACACGATATCCTTTGATGGGCTCTTCTTCTTCTAAAATAAATCTGAAAATTTTTAAAATTCCATTCAAGATTGTCACTAAGTCTCATGATAAGTGAGAAGGACAAATTGTTTTCTTTTGAAAATATTCAATTGTTTGGGCTGGAAGGGAAGAAGGTTCATACCATCATTTTGAAAATTAATTACAAGCAAGGGCGAACATAAGTTGAAATTTCCTCATTTTTTAAATCAATATTTTAGTATTGAAAGGAAAATTAAATCCTCAACCCTTATTTGATATATGTATATTCTGGACTTGATATGTCCGAGCGAAGCGAGAGCTAAGATATGAAAAATTGATTATTTTCAAAAAGAGTATGGTTCGTTTTTTAATGTTTTTTTGTCTGAAAAAATTCAATAATTTTTGAATAAAAATTTCATCCTCTTCAATGTTCTTTTTATTAAACTTCGTGTTTTTTTCATGTTTTTTTTTTTTTTGCTACATCGTGAAAGTGTTTTTTCCTTATTTCGTGCTGTTTCGTGCATGTTTGTATCAAAATTTGCTGACTTCATGAGAAAATTTCTATTAAAAAATCGTTGAAACTTGGTTGCAAATCTGAAAATTTTCCCAAAAAGTCGTCAAACTGTATTTAAATTTAGCAAATTTCGTAATAAATCGGCACATTTTCAAAAAATTTCAAATTTTTAACGAAATTTGTTGACTTTCTGAATAAATTTGCCGACTTCAAAAGGAAATTCAAAGTGGGTGTTCCATCCTCGCCCCCTTTGTTTCGTCCCTGTTCACCTCATTACTCTTCTGACTTGATTGTCGTTTCTACCCACCAGCCAACAATTCTGATTTTTTTAATACTAATAAGTGCCTACTTAATGTTTCTTCATTTCATAATTTCATACGAATTTTTTTTCATCAATAACTTGAAGCTTTGGAAACAAACGTCATATTCTAAAATTAGTTTTTAGAACATTGAAACTCCCCAGCCAAGATTTCCTATTTATTTATAATGCCAATCAATTAAATTTCTAAAATAAAAAAAAATCTCGAAAAAATTTAAATCCGAAATTCCATTCTGAAAATTTAAAAGTGAAATTATTTTTCCGTCGAATAAAAACAGTTACGGTTGTTAGACGAATTTGATACTTGTGTTTACGAATCGCCTTGCTCATGCGCGTAGACCCTATAACAAGAATGTTGATGAAATTGCATACCCGGGCGCCGAAAATGTTAATCTTTGGCGTTAATAAAATTGCAGATATGGTTCGCCGTCAATGCTGTAAATATTTCAGACGATGATGAAATTATAAAGGTATGCAGGCCTATGTTTGGTA
The DNA here is from genome assembly GCA_033439095.1 of Pseudococcus viburni. Lineage (NCBI taxonomy): Eukaryota > Metazoa > Arthropoda > Insecta > Hemiptera > Pseudococcidae > Pseudococcus > Pseudococcus viburni. Next base: position 297,567 of record JAVBJF010000284.1, on the reverse strand, counting down.
AACGTCGTATTTCATGTTGACTTCGCATGATAAATAAATCATGCAATTTGAGACGTAATTTTCTCCACAGTTGGTTCTAAATGATTGCCAGGCTTAAAATACTCCTACCTGCATAAGTAAGAGTCCACCTGAGAGACAAATCTAGAGAATATTCTATTCGAAAAGCATGCATTTTACCAAAATCCCCCAGTCTTGATAATAATCTATATCGTGTTTTTCTTCATGTGTATAGATATAATCGATTGGGACATTTTTTCAGTGTAAAACGAATCGATATTGCATCCACAAATCAAACCGATAATATTATTATAACTTTGGAACTTTTTATTTAATCTTTTTCCAAGCATCAAAATTTTATGAGCTATAATTTACTACGAAATAGTAGGATTTTTATTAAAGACGACGATGCTTCGAAAATATATATCTGAAGTTCGATTCGACCAAATGAAATATAAATTTACCAAAATGTGACGCAATAGTTAGTTGAACTGAAAAAATATCCAAAATAGAAATATTTCGTAACGTATTTGTGTCATTCGTGGTTATCGATTAGATCAAAAATAATCCTAAAAGAAAAAATATTATTAGGGGTTATAGGTAGTTATTTTAGAAAAAAAAAAAACACTGGCGAACGTTTTATTCGAGTATACTTCCCAACTGCATATTTTATCAATAAAGGTGTGACTGAACTTTATTCCTGAAAGGAAGTTGCTTCATGTACGACGTAAATAAAACAGATAAGTATCTAAAATATATGAGAATTTTTACATCGAATGAGTTTTCGATGAGAGGAATGTTTTTTCCCTGTGATAGATTTGGATTTTCATACATTTAGTATAGGTATGGTTGAACGTTTTAGTTCATTCATAAGTTAGCCGTTTTCACTTTTTTCCCTATCAATGACGTCAATAAAGTACTATCTTTCGTACGGCCTTCGATTTTTTTCTTACTGGTTTATTGTGTGAAGTGTTTTTTTTTTTGGTTGACAAATCATTTTTATGATATATTTTATTTTTTTTAAAAGTAGACAAAAATTTAAAAAATTATGATTTTAAAGAAAAACTGTATTTTTTTCAGTACCGCCCAAAATCGTCTTATTGTCACATAATTTTTTCAAAAGAAAAAGATAAAAAATTCTGGTAGAAAAAAAGAAACGAAACTAAGTATATCCTTCATTTCAAACGTAATATTATTCAATTGAATAACACGAGAAAGCGTAACCGTGAATCAGCTTCTGATAAACCGAACGATTTGGCAACGTTGTGAAATTTTACGTCAAGTACACAAATCCCCTTTATCATCGTTTCTCGTAACTCATCCAATAATTTTCCTTTTCGTTTAATTATGTTGACATTGATGTTGTTTTTCGAAAAGATGATGCGTACTCGTTATTTTATTTTGAAATATTACAACGGTGGAAAGGTACACAAATGAAAATTTTTTCGATGGATTTTTTTTTACGATTTATAATAAAGTACGAATCAAGTTAAATGATACCTACGTACGTCAATTGGATCGTGGATTTGTGATGAATTGCTGCCCAGGATTTAGTTAAAATCTCATGTAGTTTATGGAAGTTTTTGGGATCCGTCGAATAACTCCCATATTACGTAAAATGATTGGAAAAACAGGTATTTCGGTGAATTCGGCATATTTTTCATTTTTATTGAAATTTTTTTGAAGTTGAAAATCAATTAAAGTGGTGCAAAAATGAATCAAATGTTAAAAAAATTGATAATTATCTGTGTAATTATGACCCCTAATTTTTCATCAAAATAAGAATCGAGATTATTTTGATACCTACATTACTTACTGAAAATTTTCCAAGAAAATGAGATCGGCTCTAGGACGAAATATTCATTGTGTAAATTTATATCTCCAATTTTCGTAACGAATTTTCCTGTCGAAAGAAATGTGTACTTTCGTTCCTCAGTTCAAAGTAGGTCAATTAAAAAATACTTTCGAGGGGATCAATGTACTAAAATTCGTAAAGTGTCCTAAAACTTCACCACATTTTTTGCGTTGAAAAGCTTCAAATGGGGTCAAAAGGTTAAAACTTCCAAAATGCGCCTATGTAACACTTGTTCTCCCTAGAAAGAAATTGGAAAGAGCTGCAGCCGGATCGACGCCGAAAAATGGCGGGAAAATATACGTTTTTACTACGTCGATAAAATACCCTCGTGTGAGTCAATTTCCTAGCTCTAGGTGTTGGTTTTTTCCATTTTTTCAGTAGAAATACAATTTTTCTTCTTCGTAATATGGTAAAATTCCAGGACTTCTCTTTCCCTGTATCGAGTAGAATTATGTAATTGTTTCTATATTTGTTTTTTAATAAATTTTTTTTGGTACCTACAAAAACAATCTAAAAATCGTTTTATTGATTATATATCCTTTTTTGACTCATTATATCCAATAAGTAATAGTACAAAATGATGCAATGTAAGCTAAAAATTGGATAAAATGAACCTTGAATATTTTTCAGTGGTACCCAAAGTTGACTTATAAAAAAATTTATACTGTCGTCACATTTGAAAAAAAAAAAGTCATGACTAATTTCAACTCCATTGAGGTGATTCATCATGAAAAGGAATCAATTTTCCACGAATCGTAATTCTCTTTATTTCTTTTACGTAAATTTTTTTCTGTTAAAAACTCAAGTTCTCAAGTATTTGTGCAGGCAAAAAGTACCTAATCCAAAAATTTTCAGAATTGAGTTTCAGTCAGATTTCTTAGCCGGAGAGGATGTTTCTGAGAATTTTGTAAAATGTAGTAAAAAAAAGTAGTGAAAAATTAGGAAAAAAAGTCAGTTAGACACCATGTAAAAATTTTAGTATAATCAAAATTTCTTATTTTCAAAAAAAATTAAAAACTTAGTCTCACCTAAGAAAAACTCAAAATAAATATTCAAGCTTATTCAGTGACTATCTAAACCAAGAAGCACTTTTTTGAAAAAATTAAAATTCTAAACATCGCCTTTTTTTATTTTTACTTCCTATAGCTATCAAACAAAATTTTTTTTAAAAAGTGATAGAACATTGATTTTTTTTGAAAAATGATGCTTCAAGGTCTACATATACTCGTAGATAGTCACTAAATGAGTTTTAATAATGATTTGAAACATTTTATAATTTTTTTATCCGGACTCTTTCATTTTGAATCAGCGAAAAATCACTGATGAATAGTCAGAGAATTGTATCACATAAAAATCAACAAAATTCATCAATTTTCAGCGAATTTTCACTGATTTTTCAAAGAATTTCTCCAATTTTTAGTTACTTGTTTAAATTTTACCAACTTTCCATTGAAGGGTATGATCGGATAAGAGGTGAATTTGGTACCAGACGCTTTTAGGCTTCTAAACACCTCAAGTTGTATATATTGACGAGAAAAACTTTTTCACAAAATTTTGCACCCCCACCTCTCTCCCTTTCGGAGTTATGGCCATTTTATTGCACTATTTTCAAGAATTTTTAATTTCAACGAAAGGGAAGGTAATTTTCTGTTCTTTGGCACAAAGTTACATCTTGTAGATGTGTATGTATTTCTGATAATTTTTTCAACAATTTTGGTAGGTGATCTCTTTCACATTTTTTTGGCTATTTGATGTTTTCAATCGTAAAAAAACTCCATATAAGCGAAGAGCGACCACCCTGGAAAAATTACTAAAAAAAATGTGTTTTTATGTAAAATTTTGCTGTGTAGGTAGTAGGTACATATTTTGTTTTGGCCATTTCTTTGAACTAAGGGCTGAAAATCGCGAAAACCCGTACAGAAATGTTGTTATTTCTACAGATTTTTCAAATTTTGAGCGTTTTATACAGGAAGAAATGATCAAATGAAAAAAACAATCCTATATTCGTGTTCAGCAAATCACAGTACCCTTAGATCACCCTTTTCGTCATAGTTCTGCTCCAAGTTTCAAAATTCACTTTTTTACTTCACTGGTTTTTTATGGTGAAAAAAGAGAATTTCGAGACTTTAAGTCGAACGATTGCGAAAAACGTGTTTATCGAAGTATTTTGACCTGCTGACCACGAATATAGAATTGGTTTTTTCATTTGATCATTTCTTCCCTTAAAATTCGCCATTTTCAAGTTTTAATCGGCTCTCTCGGGCAAGAAAATTACAATAGACAATAATTAATCCTATATTCGTGTTTTACGACCTAAAATTAGTCAGAGATCAACATTTTTCCGATTAAAAATTTTTTGAGTCACATTTTATAGATATGGATAAGTAGTCAGACAAGTGTCACACTTTGAGCAACTACAAAACCCGTCCAAGAGATGTGAAAGTGAAAATTTTTTCCACGTAGGTCGTTGACATTAAATCGTGCCAATGAGTTATATAATTGCGCAACCAGAACTCGAGCAGGAATTTTCTGCGATTTTTTCACAAGACCCAACGTATAAGATCGAAATTGGAAAAACCTTCACGAGAACAGAAGTGAAGCATCGAATAAAACTCATTTTTTTCAAATTCTTAAATAATTTTCATCTTGGCGTCTCGTTTTTGCGCTGAACAAAATTAATTCATTATTGATACTCCAAGAGAGGGAGGGGGAATTGGAGATTAAAAACACAAAACCTCCTTTTTTCGGAAAATGAAACTACATCAAAGACCAATAACTTCTGTTATTACATGGTGTATGAATATTTCGAAAAAAACGACACAAGAAATTAACACAGGTAAAATGGACTGTATTTTCAACATAAAACGAACGAATGAATAACATGCACGAGAGAAAAAAAAAGGCACAGTGGCTATTGAATAATAGCTACGTGACCGACGACGATCACTCTCTTAAGGAGGGGACCGATTCTTAGAAAAAACTATCGATAAACAGATAAGCAAATAAAACATCTGCCGACTACGTAGACACGTTCGGCATCAGGCGATTTATGCGATAACATACTCCGCCCAAAATGAGCAAAGTCTCATTTTCTATAAACGATATTCTAAAAAAGTATAAAAAACTAACTAAAACGAACAAAAAATCGATAAAATATAGTAAAATACAAGATCAATATAAACAGATGATCATAAATTCGACGATAATCTAAATTAAACAAAAATAAATGAAAACAAGAACATTACAAATAAGTAAATAGCGAATAATACAACATAATTATTCATCTACGGGTAAATATACTAAATTCTGAACGGAACTACGCTTAATATTTCCATCAGACGAACGAACATTAACATTTCGCACTACTCCATTCCGATCCGGAAACACTTCGACAATTATACCTAACGGCCAATTAAGACAACCTTCGCTCTTATTCGAAATCAACACTACATCGTTTACAGCTAAATTACGAGATTTATTCTTCCACTTATTACGAGTCTGGAGTTGATTTAAGTAATCTTTCCTCCATGCATTCCAGAAAGAATCTACGATTCGACGCCAAAGAAAATAACGAGACTTGACCTTTACAGTCGAATCATCCACAGACGGGACCTCGAGTAACGAACTACCTACCAAAAAATGGCCCGGCGTTAACGGTTCCACAAACTCATTTACCGAACGATATGCAATCGGACGACTATTCAAAATAGCCTCGATCTTAGCTGATATCGTTAACAATTCGATGAGAGTTAACGTTTGGCTACCAATAGCCTTCATAAGAATCGATTTTCCAGATTTAACTGCGGACTCCCACAGACCACCTTGGTGGGGAGTACGAGGCGAAATAGTTTTCCATTGAATGGAATTTTCCATAACAAAACGATTGAGACTCGATTGGTTCAAAATGTTCTTAGCGCCAATAAAATTGGTGCCATTATCCGAATACAATACTCTCGGAAGACCACGACGACTAACAAAACGCTCTAACGAATTTAAAAATGCTTCACTTGTCAAATCTTCGATCACTTCGATATGAATCGCACGTGTAGAGAAGCAGACAAAAAACGCTAAATAAACTTTTACGGTCTTCGGAGATCGATGATTAGTACATTTAATCGAAACAGCTCCAGTTAAATCGACACCAGAAACTGAAAACGGGCGAGCTATTTTTACACGATCAGCTGGTAAGTCAGCCATGAACTGTTTCGTAAGTTCAGCATTATATTTGCAACAACCGATACAACGACGAACAACTTTCTTGATTAACCCGATTAGGTTACCTACGACCCAAAAACGACTCTTCACAAAATTCAACATGAACGATTTAGTTGCATGAAAATACCTATTATGTACATACTCGACGTACAATTCCATAAAACGAGAATTACAAGCAACGACAATTGGAAACTTGTTTTGATACGAATAATTCGACAAAGCTAATCGACCACCTACCCGAATGATTTCGTTTGAATCGAGAAAGACATTCAAAGCAAGTAATTTGCTTTTACGACCAAGTTCTTGTTTCATAGATAAATTGGAATAGTCCTTTGGGAAATCTTCCCTTTGGACACATCGAATAATCGCATTGAACGCTTCATCACGTTCCTCGATTGTTAACAAATTAACCATACTAGGTTTATTGGACGATTTTACGATTTTTCTACGAGTTTTCCTACCTTTCTTATCCTTTAACTTCCTAATGAAACGAAAAATATACGCAACAACAGTAACACATTTGAAAAACGACGAATAATTCTTGAGAATTGACAAGATTGGTTGATCCGACAAACAAACAAAATTTGAAACCCTTTCAGATTTCAATTCCGGAACCTTTTCGACAGGTCGAAATTTAACATCTACATACGAATCAAAATCGAAAACACTACTCAAAATTTCTGGCCCTTCTTTCCAGATTTTACTCGCTAATAAAGCCTTCGAACTAATTCCACGAGTACCTAAATCGGCTGGATTATTGATACCTTCAATAAAATACCACCGTTCCTTTGACGAAAGTTTCAAAATTTTCGATATACGATTAGCTACGAATAACTTCAGCTTTAACGGATCTAAATTGATCCAGCTCAATACTACTTGCGAATCCGAAAAGAAATAGTAATCCGAAATCTTCAAATCTGAACCAATTTGCGACATTAACTGTGCCAATAATTCGGCAGCAAGTAATTCTAAACGATGAATATGTAAAACCTTGATAGGAGCTACACGTACCTTCGAACAAACTAACGAAATTATCACCCTATTATCCTTTGTAATAGATCTGACATACACAACAGCGCAATATGCACTCGTCGATGCATCAGCGAATCCGATTAATTGCTGCTTTACAACATCGACTTCATAACAATAACAACGTTTGATGGAATAATCAGACAAAAGGGATAGCTCATTTCGATATTCTAAAAATTCACTGGCAAGTTCAGTGGATACCGGCTCGTCCCAATCTCGACCTTCCTTCCAAAGATTCTGCAAAAGAATTTTCGCCTTAATCGTAACAGGCGCTAGAATGCCCAAAATATCGAAAATCTTAGAAACATCAGACAACATAACTCGTTTAGTTATGATCTCGGGCAACGATTCTAACTTGATCGAAACACGCAGAGTATCACTCATCGTGCACCAAATTAAACCAAGAACATAAATAAACTCCTCTCCGCCCAAAACGCGGCTATTTAGAGGTTCAATCAACGACGAATCGATTAATTCTAAAAACTCAGCAGAATTGCTTTGATATTTACGAAGCGGGAAACCGTATTTTTCCAAAGTCGAATGTACGATTTTCTGCAACTCAATGGCTGCTTTGACGGATTCCGCACCAGACATCCAGTTATCCATGTAAAAATCTTCTAAAATCGATTGAGCAGCAACAGGATAAACGAGTAAGATGAAAAAACCTACCTTTTCGAGACATTTCTGCGCTAAAAAGGAAGCGGGACCAATTCCGTTGGTCAAAGTATTCAATTCGTAAATTTCGATAGGTTCGCTAAATAACAAGAAACGAAAAAGAATTTGTTGCCATTTGCGATGCTTACAATCGATTAGAATACAACGATACATTTTCGAAATGTCGGCACAAATACCAACAATATGACGACGAAAACGAGAAACATTAACCGCTAACTTCGGTTGAATCGACGGTCCTTGTAGGAGATGATCATTTAACGAAGTTCCCGAATCATCTACTGAGGATGCATTAAAAACTAGTCTATTCGAAATCAAAGTAGGAGAAACCTTTGTCACAATGTGATGAGGTATGAAATACGAGTTTTTGTTTGGAATATTCGAAGACAATTTTGTCATATGTCCCATTTTTAAATACTCCTCGAAAATATCACAATAAGCTTTATGCACAATATCAGACCTCCTTCGTTCAGATTTAGTCATAATTGTACAAGCTTTCGAAAACGAACCACGAAGTTGATCAATACTAGATTTGACCGGAAGTTCGATGACAAACCTTCCAGTCTCCTTATCGATTGAAAAAGTATTCTCGAAATGAGACTCAATCAGCTCGTACTCGAGAGACTTTTCACTAGTTCTACACTCATCGACATTTTCTAACGCATAGAAACGATTAAACTGTTCAGCCAAAGCCGAATTCGACAAACCACAAAACGATTGCTTCTGAGCAATAAATGATCGTTTAGCCGATCCAGATAAAACGAAACCAAAATACGACTCACGAAGACATAATCCTTCGTAAAAACATCGTTTTTCATTTAGAATAAACTCGACATACTCACTACCAATAATAAAATCTACCCCATCGTAGGGTAACTCGACCGACTCTGCGAATTCATGAGGAAATTTCTGAACGATTTCAGAAACGTTACTACGATTGATCCTATAAGGTATCTTACTGATAACCTCGGCCTCAATAGCGATCGAAAAGTCCGAAAAACGAGATTTCAACACACACTTCGTACTTTGATTTAACGGAGTGGGATTGTCGTTAATCCCAATCAAGGTAGAAGGTTCGGCGCTATCGACAATATTAAGCTTCACTCGATCACAAAATTCTTTTGTTACTAAGGTAACCTCAGAACCCTGATCTAACAAAATTCGACCAAACTCGACACCTACTCCACCACATACCTTTACAACAGCAGTACATAAAAATACCGCCTTATTCGAAGCTAAAGCACATAAATTCCTAACAGTACTCGGCTGATTAGGTGAATTCGAAGAAACAGATTGAGACGGATTGTCAATATTTTGACTCGAATTCTGTGTAACGGGTGCAGTCGTTCCTGCATTAGTTATACTTAAAGTCGATGTATTCGAATTATCAGAATTCGTACGATGCAATAAGGTACCATGTTTCCCATTACAATACCCACAATTACGAAATCTACAATTATTAATAGTATGATTACTACTATAACATTTCAAACATAATCTATTACGTTTTACAATTTCAAACCTTTCGTTGACCGACTTTCCGATAAAAACTTTACACTGGTTGAGATAATGGACTTCGTTGCACAAAATGCACTTCGGCGCATTACCCGACGATTTTCCAGTAGACAACGATTTCTTTTCAGGAACCGACGACGATTTCGAAGGTTTTCCACCACTTGGCTGCGAAGTTCCACTCGACGACGATTTATCATTCGACGCAGCAGAACCATGGGATTCGTACGACAAACTCTTGTTGATTAAAAACGTAGACAAATTCTCGAACGACGGATACGAACTAAAATCGTGATTCTGGTTATCCCATTCCATTCGCAATTTTTCTGGTAATTTTCGAACAGCGATAAACGCCACTAACGGTGACATTTTCTCAACATCAAGGCCACATGCCTTGAGGCCGCGCAAACTAACATTGATGGTGTCAACGCATTCACGCAACGTAGACAACTTTATTCCTGGGAGGTCAAGCAATATCCCAAAATGTTCGGCAATTATTCGCCTTCGATTGAAATACGTTTTATACAAATCCGACAATGTTTTCTTGTACAACGTACCATCGTTGCCAACATTTTTCAAAATTTTCTCGGCTTTATCGACCATACAACGTTTAAGTAAGTATAGCTTGCCGAAATCATCGAGAATAGCATTCGAATCTATCATAGATGTAAATTCAGCATACCAATCAGGAAACGAAGAAAATTCTCCATTAAATTTGGGCACTGGCATATCCTGTAGACGTAGCAGAGGATTTACAAACGCCGCCGACATATCCAACAAATTACCGTTCACAGACATACGCGAATTTCCTCCCGACTCAGTTGCAGGAGTGACCGATGCTTCGAACGTTTTAGCTTTACCAACATTTTGATTATATTCATGCCTGTACGCATCGTATTCTTTGCGAATTTCTTCTTCTTCCTTAGAAATCTCAGCGATGGATTTGGATTGGTCGATATGCTCCATTAAACGTTCATCAGCTCGCTGAAGTTTTTGCAACGTATCTTTCCACGAATCAAGATGTGCACGAATTTGATTAACAAGGTCAGCTGATGGACTCTTTGCCAACTCAGTTTGAACTGCTGATTGATCAATAATTAAGGAACGTACCAGGTTGCGTTTCTCACGTTCGAGGTTCGCCTTCCTTGCCGCCTTATCAGCTGCTGCTTTCTCAGCTGCTTTACGAGCTGCAGCTTGCTCAGCTGTTTCCACCATTGTAACGATAACGAACGATTCCACGAATTACGCACAAAAATGCTCAAAACGCAAATTTCGCGAATTAATTAACAATAGGTTGATTTACAACCCAACGAAACGAATGATTTTATACTCACGAACTCACAATGGCGATTTCGCGAATTTCAGTATCGAAGCACTGATTTTTTTTTCAAAAATTTGTGGATTATAATTCCACACAAACGAACAAACGAAACGAACACGAAATTTTCAACTTAAAACTACAATTTACAATGACAAAGTACATACCAATATATCAATATGATCGCGAAACTAAAAATCGCACAATTACACCACACAAATACACGAATGACCGGTAATTGCTATCCGGCCCCACAGGACCAATTGTTATTACATGGTGTATGAATATTTCGAAAAAAACGACACAAGAAATTAACACAGGTAAAATGGACTGTATTTTCAACATAAAACGAACGAATGAATAACATGCACGAGAGAAAAAAAAAGGCACAGTGGCTATTGAATAATAGCTACGTGACCGACGACGATCACTCTCTTAAGGAGGGGACCGATTCTTAGAAAAAACTATCGATAAACAGATAAGCAAATAAAACATCTGCCGACTACGTAGACACGTTCGGCATCAGGCGATTTATGCGATAACAACTTCACTATCAGTAGTACTAGGAAATTGAAAATTTATACGAAAGGATTTCAACTCTTGAACTACCATACAACGTATTGAAAAATTTGTAAAAATTTGCAAAAATGAAACCCTATCTGAAAAACTCTTAATTCTAATACGTCTTAACAGATGAATTTCGGTGAAGACGTTGAAATTTATACAAATGAGAGTGAAATAGCGTGAGTTACGAGAGGGGGTGGAGGAATAGAAAGTACATTATAAAGATGCGACCAAATGAAAAAACCAATTCCATATTCGTGGTCAGCATGTCAAAATGCCTCGATTAACACGGTTTTCGCGATCGTTTTACTTGAAGTCTCGAAATTCTCTTTTTTCACCATGAAAAATCAGTGAAGTAAAGAATGTGAATTTTAAAACTTAGGGCAAAACTATGGCGAAAAGGGTGTTTATTGAGGTATTTTAACCTGCAGCACTCGAATATAGGATTAGTTTTTTCATTTGGTCATTTCTTTCTGTATAAAATTCTCAAAATTTGAAAAATATGCTAAAATGACAACATTTCTGTACGATTTTTCACGATTTTCAGCCCTTAGTTCAACGAAATGGCCAAATCCAAATATGTGCACAGAAAATTTTACATAAAAACACATTTCTTTAGTAATTTTTCCAGGATGGCCGCTCTTCGCTTTTATGGTGTTTTTTACGATTGAAAACTTCAAATAGTCGAAAAAACGTTAAGGAGTGCCCCAAAATTGTTGAAAAAATTATCATAAATACACCTCTACTAGATGTAACTCTGTGCCAAAGAACAGAAAATTTACTTCCCTTCTGTTGAAATTAAAAATTCTTGAAAATAATGCAATAAAATGGTCATAACTCCGAAAAGGAGGGGTGAGGGTCCAAAATTTTGTGAATTTTTTTTCAGACAATATACGCCATTTGAGAAACACTTGGAGCCAAATTCATCTTTTATCCGGCCCATGGCCGGCGTTACTGGTAGTGCTGGCGTGTTCGAGCACCTAGACGGATTTTTCAGCAGTTGCTGTTAAGAAATCCCAAAATCCACAAAAATTTTGAAACTCAATCACAACGGTACTAAATTTTCTAAAAAAAAATTCACACCAAACTGAAATCCAAGGAAATAAAACTTTTGCTTGTGGCTTCCGGCTGAAAATTTCAAAAATAAAACATTTTGGCTTGGCTTTTTTGCTTTTTGATTCAAACGGCTAGCTTTTGGCTAGCTTTCAGCTTTCTGTTTCAGCTTTTAGCTATAGGAATGTGAACAAACTTTCGGCTTAAAACTTTTAACTTTCACCTTGGAACTTCTGATTTACAGTACCTTGACTGTACAATGATAAAAATCATCGTTCATGTCGTCCTATTTTCTCAAAATTTTAATTTTTTCAGGTTTCAAAATTTTTTCTCAAAATTTTTCAGCGTCAAAAAATTTTACCACTCATGAAATTTCTTCCTCAAAATTTTTTTTCAGCTCCAAGATTTTTTTTCGATTTCCATTCATAACGTTTTTGCATTTACTGATGACTATTTAAAAATTTTTAAAAACTTGACATTCTTTCGAATTTTTTCACCTCGATTTTCTTAAAAATTTTTCCAACCCAATTTTTTTATTCCAAGTATTTTAGAGTAGGAAAAAAATTTAAGAAAAAATTAGGATTTTGAAAAAAAATTCGAGAGTTAAACCAGTTTGAAAAAATATTTAACATTGAAAAAAATACCAGAGTTGATAAATTTGTTGACCTAAGAAAAAAATTGGGAGGGGGGAATTTCAGAGTTGATAAAATTTTTTATCTTAGATGAAAAAATTTTAGAGTTGAAAAATATTTTTGGGAAAAATTTGTAGGGTTGGTTTTTTAAAAATTTCATTTTTTTCTTCAAACTAGGGGGCTCCGCCCCCTAGGCCGCTCCGCGGCCTCAACCCCTGGCTCGCGCCCTCGCTTCGCTCGGGCTGCTCGCTTCGCTCGGGCTGCTCGCTTCACAATTTTCCTAAACATTCGCCCTCGCTTCGCTCGGGCCAAATTCATCTTTCTGATATTCACATTTTTCTTAAAATTTATGACAATCGTGAAATAAGCAATGGAGTAAATGAAATAAAGCGGAAAAGGCCGGCCCCTTTGAAATTTAGTAGAATCGCAAATTTGTTCCATCAACCCCCTCCCCTCTAAAAAATTCGGCCATTTTTCTCCCCGAAAGAACTGATTTAATCGATTTTCAAAATTTTAAGTTATGTTTACTGGAGCTACCTTCTAGTACATAAAATTTAGTTGGGTTGAAGTCCAGGATAGCTATGTTATAAAAAAAATGAGGATGGCGAGATGGGAGGGTAAAAACGGTGTATACCTAGTTGAGAAAATTGAAAATTGAAGTTTTGATTTTTACCAATCTTCAACCACCCTCCCTAACAAAATGCCTTTGAAACATCTAAATAAAATAATCAGATGCTCAACAGCTTCCTAAAACAATGAACACAATACAGAAATTGGGAATAGAACAATGTGTGAGTGGGAGTTGGAAGGGCATTGCAGGTTAAACAAAGGGGTTTGGCTTTGGAAACTGATTTCGACCACTTCTACGCTCAAAGGGTCGCCCTGACTCAAGTATTTTTGGAGACAGACGGACAGAAATAAATTTTTTTAATTCAGAGAGGCCAAACTATGTTTTCTTTCATATTTTTCGCTGATTTTTGCCTTTTTGAAAATTTTGAACCCCGTCCTGTTTTGTAATGAGGGCTCAAAAGCAATGGAGTTTTTTTTTTTCTTAAATAAGTGCTATTTATCTATAAATATACCACAAACGTTTTGAAAATTTTAAAAAGGTGAAGTATGATACGTAAAAGTTATATGACAGCCCATTCAGATCGTTTTTTCGCACGACCAATAATCAAAATTTTCAAAATTTATGTAGTATACTTATAGGTAAATGGCACTTATTTTAAAGGGGGAAAAATCCATTGCCCTTTTCATGTTCGATCTCTCAAATCGATTAAAAGCGGTTTCAAGACGTTTCGAAGTTTTCAGATAATGTTGGAATTTCTCAGCAATGAAGAAACTCTTGAAAAGTGGCTTGTATATAATCTGTACCCTGAGTGAAAAATGTGTGCACCTGTACAATGGATGTGTGACGTGTGTAAAGAGTTTGCCTTACCTACCCCGTACCCCAATGTACAGGTAGGTTGGCAGTTAGCACTGTATGCGTTGTCAAACTACCCTTACCAATTCACCACTACAAACGCAACGCTCTGTAGATACGTCACTCACAATTCTTCTGGCTCGAAAACTCGTTTCAGCACAAACACAAAGCCAGAGTTCGTGTAAATACAACACTACCACATCTCCGAGATCTCGAGATCTCGAACGCAGTTCGCGACCGTCTAGACGGTTTTGATTTTTTAATATAGAGAGATATGTAGCAAATGCTATTTTTGTAGAAAAATTTCCGAAAATGATGTTCATTTGAAAAATATTCATTTTATGTTGAAAAAACTGGAAAAATAGTGCTTTGAAATAGAAAATTTTGAAAAATTCCGTTCCAGTCGAAATTTTTGATTTATTGGCACTTCCAGTAAGTCAGCTTCATTTCTTTCTAGCTACCTTTAAATTTGAACTGCAAAGGATATAAATCGTGACGGAAATTTTCCCTTGTGGGTCTTGAAACTGTATTTATTCAGTTTTGGAATTATCTCTATGTTTGGAACTGTCATAGTTGGACTTGACCCGTCTAGCCTTCGCCGTTATGCCGTTAGGTTAGTAAAGTTGACAAGACTGGGAAACAAGAGTGAATACACAATTGCAGGAGCTCGCGCTACGATTCTTTAGTATCGTAGCAGCGGTTTCCCAGTGCGGTACTCAAGCTTTTATTTCATGTGTTCGTTAATTGCACTTCTAGTGTTCAATCCATGGTTGTTTCTGTTCATCCCTGGTGTTTATTTCCTCCTTCAGTGGAGGCGTTCGGATGTAAAATAAGACTGCAGCTATCCCTGTCTAGATATATGAGAACCATTTTTAGTTTCGTCTGGTTCAAGATTGAAGTATGCTCATTAATTTTTTTCAAAAAATAATTAATGCCTTTTCAACGTACTCGATATTTTTATTGCCTGATGAAATCAATAGTTATAAATACGTACCTACCTACCTACCTTTTGTATAAATAAAATTACAAGCATGATGCGAAATTTAATTTACACGTTCACTTATATAGGCTACTGAAAGGATTTAAATTTCTAGGTATTCATTTATGATAAGAGCTATGCACACTACTTGGATAAAAATGTTTCATTGTGTTCTTGCCATGAATTCCTATAAGTTTACAATTTTAAATCTCCAAGTACAACTATTTTACTTATTTTGACACAATTTTCATTTCATATTACGATGCAATTATTGAACGTTGAAGAACGTAAATTTAATAAATTCGTTTATTTTGGTTTGTTTTGCAGGCTAGCAGCAGCTCAAGAGGCGGCGGCACAACATCGTGCGGGTCGTGACTGGTCCTCCATTACTGCAATGGGAGGCCCATCACAACCCGGGGCCAATGTGGAGAAGGCGGCCCCGGGGCCGTCTGCGCTGTTCGTCTTCGGTGAAAATAATCCCATACGACGCTACACACGCTTCATTATCGAATGGCCATATCCTTTAATGCATTCACATTTTAAAATTTATGACGATACGTAGGCTAATATCGGATTTTATATCGCCAACGTACGTACTACGTAACTTATGCGTACGTTACGTATTGGCTGCGAGTTATTTTGGTCGAAGGGACTACGAATGCGGGATCGAATTAATATCTGGAGACCGGGGTGGATTTGTCATTGGGTTATTTAATCGCTAAATTTATTAATCCCGTACGAATTTCGAGTCTGGTAACAATACAGCGAGACGAAAAAAGTAACCAAGATTTCGAATAGATTTACAAGATAATTAAGTGTATTCGAGTTGGTTGAAATTTCGTAACCTGTAATTTCCGAATTATGGGTATTCGTTGAATTGGAGGGTGGAAGGAGAGAATGTATCGAATTTTTTATTTGCCTGTTTTGTAATCAACTAAAAAAGGTAATTTGAAACCGTGTACCCGAACCCTTTTAATTAAGATTAGGTACCGGTGTTGGGATTTTTTTTCTTTGGATTTTAGGTAGAGGTATCACATTTGTGTTTTCGTAATTTTTGAGAAATCGCTGTGATTGGAATCGAAAAATAATTTGATTTCATATTTATGAACCTATGGTCAGGTCTCAATTGTACAAAAAAAGGCTTCCGCGTGGGTTTCTTGTTAAAATTGATTTTATGATCGATTCTTATTCTAGACACTAAAATAAATAAATTTCGCTTGGATGCCTATTTTCCTCTCTCCCCTTTTCACAGAGTCCACCCCCCTCAACATTTCAAACGTGTGTACCACCTGATCTATGGGTCATAACGAAAAAATGTTCAAACAAAATTTGTTCCTTAATATCTAATGTACATTTTTATTCCTTATCAAAATCCATTTTGGAGCAACTCATGCCGCTCAAATTTGGAAATGAAAAGTTTTTTGAGAAAACTTCATAATCACGTTTTCTCCATTTTCAACGAAAAGTTTCGAAGATGCGGAAAAATTTGTAACCATCAAAAGTATTCAGAATTAAATTTATTTTCCAATGAACTGTTTCACGACCATTTTCCTCAACTTTTCCTGACAGAGTGGACCTCTCCTCATCTCCTCCTCCCCCTTATCTCAAAAGTTGAACACTTGAAAAAAAAAAACTTGAACAATTTTTGTTCTCCAATATGTGGTGTACAATTTCACTTGGTATCTGAATTCATTTTGGAGCAAATTTTTTTAGTGGGTCCAACTTTTGAGATAAGGGGGAGGAGGAGAGGTCCACTCTGTCAGGAAAAGTTGAGAAAGATGGTCGTGAAACAGTTCATTGGAAAAGAAATTTAATTCTGAATACTTTTGGTGGTTACAAATTTTTCCGTATCCTCAAAACTTTTCGTTGAAAATGAAGAAAACGTGATTATGAAGTTTTCTCAAAAAACTTTTCATTTCCAAATTTGAGCGGCATGAGTTGCTCCAAAATGGATTTTGATGAGGAATGAAAATGTACATTAGGTGTTGAGGAACAATTTTTGTTTGAACATTTTTTCATTACGGCCCATAGATTAGGCGGACCACACGTTTGAAATGTTGGGGGTGGTCCCTGGGAAAAAGGGGGAGAGGAAAAATAAGCATCCAAGTGAAATTTATTTATATTAGTGTTTAGAATAAGAATCAATAATGAAATTAATTTTAACAGGTATCCCGCGCGGATGTACAATTGAGACCTGACTACTATCTAAAAATACAAGATTACTCGTAAAAGAGGAAATAAAAATGTATAATTTAAGCAGTGATGGAAAACTGGAACTGGAACTAGAACTGGAACTTGAAAAAAACTGGAACTAAAATTGAAAAACTGGAACTGGAACTGGAACTGGAACTGGAACTAGAACTGAAATGATGAGAACTGAAATCTGAAAACTGGAACTAGAACTAAAATGAATTTCAGTTTTATACCAGTTCCAGCAGCTGCAAGTTTATTATTTACAATATGACTTGAAAAATCCAAAATTTGATGTTGAACTTTACCAAAACAGATTCAATTAAAAAATTTTTACTAAAAACCCCCAACCTTGAAAATTTACGTCAAAAAGTGAATAAAGAAGAATATTGTGTTGTAAACTCGAAAATTGCATCCAATTAAAAACGTTCTCTCATACATTAGGTATTCAAATTTTTTGTTGAAAAATTCAGGGGTTAGTCACAACATTTTTGAAAAATAATACTAATTACAATGACTTTTTTTCTAGAATTCTTTTGTTTTGAGCTTGAACAGGGAAGTGAAGTAATTGACCTGGCCCTGTTTTACGGATTTCAGTGAGTGGTGAGCAACTTCAAAATTTTTTCAACACAATTTTTAAAATCCAAAATTTTTTGCTCAGAATTTTTCGAACTTCTACATTTTTTTTCAACGTAAATTTACAAACTCTGAATTTTTACCCCGTGAATTTTTCGAACTTCTATATTTTTTTCAACGAAAATTTACAAACTCTGAATTTTTCAAGCAAATTTTTCAAACTTCAAATTTTTTTCAACGTAAATTTTCAAACTCTAAATTTTTTTTCCTGTAAATTTTTCAAACTTCAATTTTTTTTCAACATAAATTTTCAAACTGAATTTTTTCCTGTAAATTTTTCAAACTTCAAATTTTTTCAAGGGCCAGGTAAAAAATTGTACTTCGAATCAGAAAAAAAAACAAAGTTCAAATTTAGCAGAAAATTTTGCATTTTTTGTCCTTCAAAATTTAAAAAACAGAAATTTTAGAACTGGTATTTAGAACTGAAACTGGAACTGAAAACTTGAACTAAAAAATTTTGAGAACTGGAACTGGAACTAGAACTAATATCATTTCATTTTCCCATCACTGAATTTTGGAACAAATTTTTTGTGAGTTTTTAAAAAATGTTAGAATCTTGTAAAAAAATTGATTTTACTTTATTACCTAATAGAAAAATTTATTTATTTTGGTTGTAGATAATTTTTTGAAAATCTTGGGGATAGGGATGGGAATGGGAGAGGGATGAGGTGTAAAAAAATGACCCAATATTTTCAGGGTTTGGAAAACTTTATAAAAACAAAAACCGAATACAAAAAAGAGTGTTTTTTTTCAATATTTTGCAAAAACGAAAACAAAATTTTGCAAAATAACATTAAACAAAAAAAACTTTTTTTCGGTTTTAATTTTTTTGCATTTGAATGCACTGTAGGTGAAATCGTAATTTGTTGCATTTTTTTAAAAATTATGGGAATTGAAGCAAAAACGAAATCGAAATCGTCAAAAACGAAAACCGAAAATTTTTCGTTTTTTCAAACCCTGAATATTTTACTCATCAATAAATAGGTGTACACATAGGAAATCTATTTTTGTGATTTTATGTGTATGAAGTTGATAGAATTATTTTGAGCAATGAGTCTGATAAAAAAAATTGAAGTTTTATTGAGATATAAAGCTCTACGTATTTTCTTCAATTTTATTTTAAGCTACCTATACGAATTAATGTACGAACTTTTGATATACTCCTTAACACAAGCTTACTCCATTCGAATATGCAGTACTGCTGACAATCATAGCGAACTGTATAGTATTAGCACTAGAAGAACATCTACCAAAAAATGATAGAACAACGCTATCACAAACTTTGGTGAGTAATCAAATTAAAATATTTTTGCTATAGATAGATACATACTTAATAGGTAATCATTTTCGAAAAATAGTTGATGAATTGAGATCGCTGTGGGATGAGGGTTGTCCTTTGCTACTCACAAGATTTGGATTCGTTGTGAGATGAAATAATTTTTATGATTCGATGTATCTATTCGATTCCAGATTATTTACTTCGATTCACTTCGGTGATTCAATGAGTTCGTTGTTTTACCCCTGAATAATAAATTTTTGAGTTTTTGAGAAATTTAAAATTTTTCGAAACAGATATTTTGATTTGGAATTTCATACTTGCCTAATTATGTATCCAAATATGGGTAAAAATTATTTATTTTTTGTTCTGTGTTCTGTTTTGTTTACTTTGTGGGGGGTTTTCACAATCGTCGTTAAAATAATGTAAGTAAAAGAAAAAAAAAACAAAATACGATTTTTCCGTTGTGAATAAAATTTTTTAAATTCTTGAATTCCGTTCATATTTGAATCCAAAAATCAGTTTGCTTTATTCGAATTTGATCCGAACCCAAACATATCTTGGGTTAGATTTTGATTCGAATTTGATTTCAGTGAATTTATGGTGAGCCTTGCATATCGACGGATACCACTATAAAAACACTTTAGATGAACGTATTGCCTATTTTCAAAGTTGAAAAGGGAACTTTCCTTTGTAAAAAAAGTGTTGATGCACGTTCATTCATAAAAATAATTCTTACCTATCTAGCATCTTGAAAACTGAGTAAATTTTTTGAAATTATTTATGCCTTATGAAAATTGAAACCAAGTATTGCTAATATAATTATGTAAAAATAAAAAATTCTAAAAAAATCGAAATCTGGAAATAAATATCTAGTGCATTGTAATTGAACGAATATCTACGATTTTTTCCTAATAATCAATTTTCAACTTAAGTTGCTCATCGTAGTCCCTTCAATTTTGGCTTTTAAAAAATCCAAGAAACCAAACTAAGTATTTTAAAATTGGGCTTCAATGTCTTGACGTCATCGCACCACTACAAATGCAAATACCAGTTCATGTACCAATTTGTGTACTTTTTCAAACGGGGGATCGACGAAAAAATTAACATTGATTCTTATGGGAGTTCTATCGTTTTTTCAATTTTTCTCAGTTTTGATGTGTTGAATTTTTTATTTTTTGATAATTTTAACGAGTTAAGCTATCAAATTAGTCAAAATTGTCAAAACAAAAAGAATTAAACACATCAAAAATGAAAAAAAAATTAGAAAAACTTTAGACCTCCCATAAGAATCAATGTTAATTTTCTCGCAAATCCCCCTTTTGAAAAAGTACACAAACTGATAATAAGCATTTGTAGTTGTAAATGTGACGTCAGACTTTCAAGCCGAATAATAACCAAAAATTGCAAACCATTATCAAAAAATTTTTTGTTTGAACAAACGTTCGTAGCTGTATTTGATTTCGAAGTTGAGTGAAAATCATTATAACATTTGTTTCGTTTTTAAAACAATATTCATTTTTATAACCGAGTTTTTTTTTAATATTGAAATTTTTTATATCATCGTATAACTATTGCTACTAATGGATTAGTTCTCAAAAAAAAAAAATATTAAAAAGGGTCAGATGAGGTAATTTTTAAACTTTTTCGAACTCATTTCAGTATTTATTTGCACAATTATCACCAAAGTTGATCAGTTAGAATAGAAATTGACGGATGAAAAATTTTAAAAATTGAAACAGAAAAACGCTAAAAAATTTGTCTTAATAAAGAATAAATTGCTGTTAGTATTTTTGGGGAGGGAAGGCTCAGGCCGATAAAACACATCCCCATTTTTCCAACTCACAATCATAATAAAGAATTTTCAACTTTCTGAAAATAATAATATGTATGTTTAGATTTGAATTAAATTTTTTCAACTTGAAGTGTAAAAGTCTTGAATGGCAATCAATTTTTAGGAGATCGCAATCAACTCTTATTTTTTTTTCTAATGGAATCGACTAATTTTTAATCATTTGACTTTTGGAAATCAATTTAAGAAACGCCTAAATAAGGCAAAAAATCAAATTTCATGCGTGTACGTTTTTAGGGAAGGGGGGGGGGTCAACTCACAAAAACCGATGATTGCATAAACCTTCAATTCCGAAGTTATGGAATGCATGTTTTTGGAAAATATAGACTTTAATTTGAAATTTTCAACTTTCACCAATGGAATTTCTAAAATGATAAAAAAAAAACGTTTGGTTTTAGTTTTAATTCTTTTCTAGGTAAGTATCAGTGTCCAACTCACTTTATGGCTCCGAAAAAATTTTGTATACGTATGTTTTACAGTAACGCCAAATTATAAAAAAGAAAAAACAGTAATGTGTCCTATCCCTTCTCCAAAAAAACTGAAAATTTTTGGAAAATTTACAAAAGTACCTGCATTATACTCATAATCTGTAAAAATTTAAAATTTCTTCATTCACACTCTTCGACAACATCAATCATTTAATTTTCAATATATGAGACGCAGCCAGGGATACCCGACCATATGTCGGAAAATTTTTTTTTCGTTTTTTTGACTTTTTAAATAGTACAGACTTGTACCTTTCGAATAGCGCAAACCACATTAAAAAAGGTTGAGAAATGAATTTTCTATGATTTTTCAAAGTTTACCAAAAAATGATTTTCAAAAATCAAAGTTTTGAGAAAAACGCAAAACAAAATTTGGAACTGTTTTCAATGAATAAAAAAAAAATTATGTTCTGTAAACAACTTTTCTCATTGGAAATGGTTTATTTACGTCCTCTTACATCACTTTAGGTCATTGACCCCTTCCAGAAGTTGCCGGCATCGAAAATTGAAACCATACCATATGTCGGGAATCATCTTTTTTCAAGAAATAATGACATTTTTGGTACAAAATTTGTTTTCTTAATAATCGTACACCACTGTAGTTCATTAAAACGAACCTGAAATTACGTGCATTGAGAAATGAAATCATAGTGCAAGTCAAACAACTTTACAAACCAAACGGTGAAAATCATGCTTTGAAAATTAGTGTTCAACAAATATCCGGATAATCAAAATGAAGAGTTTCAACGAGAAAAAATTGAATTTTCGATTTCGATAATCGGTTTTTCAATTTCGATTTTTCGATTTCGATAATCAATTTTTCAATTTCGATTTTCGATTTCGATAATCGATTTTTCAATTTCGATTTTTCGATTTCAATAATCGACCTTTAAATTTTGTGAGGGTTCGTGAAAGAATTCGGGAACTCTTGGAAAAGTTCAACCGTTTTCGGGATGTTTTCGGAGCTGTTCGGCAATTTCCGTGTGATATCCGGATAATCCAAATAGTACATATTTGGTATTTGGATATTCGGATATTTGTTGAACACTACTACGTTTCAATAATAATGAAAGTTGTAAATTTTAACATATTTTTATAAAATTCCGACATATGGTATGGTTTCAATTTCTCAGAGGCCTTCAGCAAAATTCGTTTTTTAACCAAGAAGATGACACTTTTGGGACCTGAACCTATTCTCATATGAAAGTAGAGGGTTCATAGTATACAAATTAATAAAAAAAAATTTTTCCATATTTTTGGTCATTTTTTCTTAATTTGCGTTTTTCTCGAAATTTACTTTTCCGACATATGGTCGGGTATCCCTGGCTGCGTCTCATATAGAGAGCAATTACTCCTGAAGGGGTGGGGTTAAGAGGTTAAAAATTTGATTGGTAAATTTTTACATCGAGGGTAGCAGTAAAGACCACTTTCGACCAAATTTGAGTCGAAAACCGTTTTGACCATTTTAGAACGAAAGACCCCGTTCAGTTATCGAGATCAAATTCATCGTCAGCTTTTTTTTCAAAGGACATTTTACTGCTTGAATTTTGAAAATAGGCAAAGTCTGGTGGTTTTTTTGTAGTTTTCAATTGGCCACGTCTCATTCATTGACGATCGTTCATCACAGATACTGCGATGCACTTTGAATTTGATTTTTGAAAATTAAAGTTCAATTTTTTGAAAATAAAAAATACATTTTTTGAATATAAAAGTTACATTTTTTGAAATGTAAAGTCCAATTTTTTAAAGTAAAATTTCAGTTTCTTTGAAAATGAAAGTTCACATTTTTAAATTTTTTGAAAATGAAAGTTCAATTTTTGAAAATGAAAGTTCAATTTTTTGAAAATAAAAGTTCAATTTTTTGAGAATAAAAGTACAATTTTTTGAAAATGAAAATTTAAATTAAAAACATACTCAACCATATTTTTTTACTGCATTCACAATGAAAAAAATTATTTCGAAAAACTCTAAAGGAACATCTACATACATTTATGGCCTGATTTTTTTTAATCAATATCAAAAATACAAAAAAAAATCCTTATTATCTCGAATACGATGTCCGTGAAATCAAAATATCAAATGAAGTTTTTAAACTGATATCTGGAAAATTTTACTCCGTACTCATGAAATTGGTACGATAGAAAAATTTTTGCGATAAAAATTGTTCTCAATAAGAAATCAATGTTCTGTTCCACGTACATCTACGTCGATATATGGTACCAAACAAAATATTAAAAAAGTTCCTGATCTATAGGAATCATATTGGCAAGTTCGAAGCAACGTTTTCCAACTTATCAATTACAATAAGCATTTTACGAAAAGTTCGCTCGATCTTGCTTCGACCCTCGTCCCTCTTCTCTCAAATATTGATAAAATAATATAAATGTTAAAACGCTGGAATATCGTATTGTTCCATGAAAAATTATTTTTCTGTTTCGTGTGTTTGTAGGAAAAAACGGAGAGTTTTTTCTTGGCCATTTTTTGCGTAGAAGCAGTAGTGAAAATATTAGCTTTAGGTTTCGTTCTTCATCGTGGCGCATATCTTCGTAACGTGTGGAACTTGATGGATTTTATAGTCATAGTTACCGGGTAAGTTCCGCCAATGCCAATTTTACGTTGTAGTACTCGGTATTTTTTTATATCTCTCATATTTTTAACTTATTTTATTGGTTTTTATAAGATACAATTTGATATCGTTAGACGAAAAAATATGTATGTACCTACTTTTTGTATGAAAGAAAAAGTCTCCGAAAGCGTCGTACGTCTTGAGTCTTGACACATCACGTAAATGTCGCTATCGATGTTTGTAGGTGAAATTTATATTTCAACGGAGACGAGGAGGGATAATTAAATATTTAAAGTGAAAATATTTACCAATGTGAGGTGGAAATCAATTCTTTTTAAAAAAATTTTTAAATCTATCTGAAATCTATCCAGATTTTCTAAATTTTAAAGTATGAGGGGAATCTAATCCAATTTGCTCTTAGCTGGGCTAATAGACCTTGTAGTGCAAACCCATCACCAAAAAAAAAAAATGCTCTTAATCTCGAGTATATTTTTACATAAGGGTATAAAATTTTATAATTAAGATGGAATTATGACGTTTCAAGTTTCACTTTCATCCAATTTTTAAAAATTTAAACTTGGGTATTCTACATACCTATACCTCAGTCCCTATATAGTTCTTTCGAATCGAATTTAGATACTTTTAATATTCAGTTCGATGTAAAAAATTTTCGTACGTACATTTTAAAGTATATTTCTTTTTAACGTAATACAAAATCAATTCACAGAATTGAATACGCAAACCCACTCGTAATAGGCACTATACATTATATCGATTCGAATATTCTTTCTGATTGCTGAATTATATACCGACCATCGGCTTGAAAATTTTTTCTTTGCATTTGGTCGCTGTCAATGTCTAATATTCGAACCGAGTAATATAGTTGAAGAAATGAAAAGCATGTTCAACTTTGTGTTTTCGATTGGCTTTAAAAATTAATGAAGTACCTATTGGTTTGCGAACACGCCGAACTATTGGTTAATTAAATAGTTGGACTAAATCGATAGTATTGTTTGAAATGAACTTATTCGGCAGGGTGACGGTTATTGCATGTATAAATGTACGTGTAATGGATTTTATTTGCGTTTGTGAATATTTTAATACCTACGAAAAATAACCAAACATGAAGGTGTTGATAGGGAAATCTAAATTAATTGCGATGGACAACGTGTCGTTCGAAAGTGTTAATAGACGTTATCATTGAAACGTCACAATAACTTGGACCAATCAGAGAGAGGAAAGATTTGGGCTCTGATTGGCTGATTCTATTTTTGGGCGCAAATTTCCGTAATTTTCACGGATAACTCCGAAATGAGGAAAATTTTAGGAAATTTTATTTCAAAATCGGATTCTACGGGCTAAAAAACCTATAAATCATTAGCACATCAACGGTTTGCATGCTTTATCTCGGAAAAAATTGAGACATTTATGACTATTTTTTGATTTTTTCAAAATAATTTGAAAAAAAAGTAATTTTAGACATTTTTCATATTAACTTAATTGAAAGAGGATAAAAAAAGCTTTCAATTGGTACCATTACCATTCGATTTCGTGCCACTTTGATATTTTGTAAATTTGATGGGAAAAAATTAGCGATTTTCAAAAATGCATGAAATCGAATGGTAATGGTACCAATTGAAAGCTTTTTTTATCCTCTTTCAATTAAGTTGATATGAAAAATGTCTAAAATTACTTCTTTTTCAAATTATTTTGAAAAAATCAAAAAATAGTCATAAATATCTCAATTTTTTCCGAGATAAAGCATGCAAACCGTTAATGCGCTAATGATTTATAGGTTTTTCAGCCTGTAGAATCCGATTTTGAAATAAAATTTCCTAAAATTTCCCTCATTTCGGAGTTACCCATGAAAATTACGGAAATTTGCGCCCAACATTATCAAGTTAATGGAATCGGCCAATCAGAGCCCAGATCTTTCCTCTCTCTGATTGGTCCAAGTTAATGTGACGTTTCAATGATCGGTTCTATAAATGGTCGAGATTTATCTAAATCTTATACCTAGGTATCATTTTATTCGTTGGGGTTTTCGATTATTGAGGAATGGAAGGTGGTTATTTTCCCAATTGAAATGAGAAGCCTAGTTTCAGGTATAAGCTAGATAGTACATAAAACTAAAAATATTCATTTATTTGAATTTTTCAATAATTTTATTTACTTACAAATTTTTCTGAAGTTTGAAAATTTTCAAATTTTTATCAAGTTTCAATCGTAGTTTCAAATTAGCATAAATGAAGAAATTATTTTGACCAAATAAAAAAGAAAATTGATACTTATTTAAAAAATGCTGATACATACTACGTATTTTGAACCTAAATTATTTAGTTAAGTAGTTATACAGAATTTTTTTCATGGCAGAGAATCAGTTGGAAAATGAATTTAATGCGTTCGTACTTCATAAGTGGGAAAAAATTAGTAAAAAAATTACATTATTATCGATTTTAGAGATAGCATTAGAGGTTTTTATATTATAAAGAGATCATTTTATCATTTTCTACTTTGAGGGAAATTTTTCATATTCGATGAAATTGGTCTTAATTGCTCTACTGGAAATTATCATGTAAACAATTTGAAAATTATTCATTTTTAAAGTGTTAAATAAAAGAAGTGTATGAAAAACACCAGGTACCTTTTTGTTGAATTTATGAATAACAAAATGTGTGTCTATTGCTTTTGATCACATTGAATTGTATTAGGTACCTATCAGGTTTTTTTTGCGCTTCCCGAGTAAAAAATTTCTTCACATCTCATTCCACACAATGTACCTAAATTTACAAAAACTTGAAAATCCTAATTTTGCCCTGTTTTTTTTGCAATCAAGCTTTAAAATTTTTAATTCATTTTCCTAATTTTTTCAAAATTTTGGAATTTTGGAATCTCTTTTGCTGAAATTTTGTCAATTAATTTTTGTCATCTGATTTTGTGAAAAAAGAAAATTTTTACCCCCCCCCCTTTCCCTTCCACCCAAAGAAATTTCGAAATGTTTGAAAAATATATTACTAAATTAATATCCTGCAAAAGTTCTGATTTTTCATTAAGATATTTTGTTCGTAATTTTGGAGTATTTTTGACCCGAAGGGGAGATACACAATTTTTATTTTAATCAAATTACCAGACTTGAAGGAATTTTCTATATACATTTCTATTTACGACTTTCTCTAAATTTTATGAGTCAAAAATGGCACGTTTCAAAATTCTGCTACACCTACAAGTGGGCAGTCAAAGATAATAATGAAGAGATGATTCCGAAAAAAAAACTAGGTACTACTTACCTATGACTTGACTAAAAAAATAAGTACCCAAAAATGTTTCATGAAATTCCCCAAAAAAATTGAAACCGTTTCAAGAAAGTTTTCGAACCCGCTAAATCCACCGCTGGAGTTATTTTGAACCCAACTCCCTAAAATTACAAATCCTGATGAAATTGCTAGAAATTCAGATTTTTCTGAACTTTTTCATCACGTGTTAAAAATACGTACGAAAATTTGGCGCCTGACTTTGGTCGAAATTAGGTTGATATTTCTGATACACTCACTCCCTCGCCCGCCATCTTGGATATTTATAGTTTCTTTGACGCAAAATTCAGAAAAAAAAAAACGAAAAAATCTACAGACAGAAAATGTCTCGAAAAATTCGAAATTCAATATTCCAACATTCTTATGGATTGAAACTTGTTTTTTGAATTGAACTTTTTATGGAAATAGAAACGCAGGTAATCAAATACACACCTAATCAAGTTATTGCTAATGAGATCGGCAAAATTTTGAGGGTAAATTTCAGACGAAGACGTATCTATATAATCTTCCAATTGAAAATAAGATCTTCGACCTCTCAAAATTAAAAATCTCTTCAATTTCCCGTATTTAATTAGGTACGGGAATATTTTGAGGATAATGAAAAGATTTATTCAATTTGTATTTTTTTTCTATACCTGAATGGGTATTCGTTGATATGTCTACATACCTATGAAATTTTCTTAACCATTTTTTTCAAATTTTGTTGAAATATCATATTTTGAGATACCTGTCAAGTATTTTTAGAGCCTACAAGAGTAAGAGTGGACCTCCCTTTTTCTCCTAAAAAATTTGAAGTACTATTCACAACGTTCCATCTTCTTTCCCCACTGTTTTCAACATTTCAATTTTTGTAAAAAAATCAGATTTTTCACATTTTCCGCTTTTCGACACATGTTTTCTGTAATCGAATATAGGTAACAATTTTTCATTCAAGTTTTATTGGTATAAAATTTGTCAATTTTTAAAAATGTTGTCTATTTTGTCTAAATTTTAGAAGTAGGTAAACACTTTTTTGAACTACTTATTCAACAAATTTTCGATTTCTTGAAAAAAAATTCAACGTTTTTGGAGAATATACTGTTTTTTTTTTTAGGAATTCGTGGATTTTTTTCAGGAATTTGCCTATTTTACCAAACACCCATTTGGAGATTTTTCGTTAAATTGATGAGTTCGTTGAAGTTGGTTAAAGTGAAACTTTTGTACGTTAAAAATTTTATAAATTTTGTCAGAGGCTCCAATATTTTCATGGCTCTCATTCAAAACTCCGACTAATTTTTTGAAAAAATTCCAGCTGGTGGCAAATGCACTTTTTGTATCCCATCACCTTTCGTTGATGCTGATAATTCTTCAAAATTTATTTGAATCTCGTATTTTTTAATTAAAAAGTCAGATTTTGATGCAGTTTTCAAAATTTAAATCGTCACAATTTTTATTCATTTATTTGATTTACGTACCATGTACAGAAAAACTCTCAAAAGTAATATTTCAATATTATCAGGTTTTTTTCCATTTTCGTTCAAATTTGCATGAAAACTTGAAAAGTTATAACGTTATAAGGTATTTAAATATTATTTACTCGATAATTTTCTATGTATAGATCCCTAAAAACATATCCATAATTTCTCAGATTTTTATTTGAAAAAAAACGTGGCCTTTTTTAAGGAGAAAATGAAAGTAGAGAGGGAATGATAATTATATTTGACAAACGCGAATAAAATTCCATCCGTTCTATTCCACACAAAATGAAGATTTAAAAAAACAAACTAATAGCTAGGAACTTTTTTACGACTAGATACCTATTTAAAAAAATAACCTCGACACGAAAACTAGAAAAAAAGCTTTGGTGTTTAATTGCTTCAACAAAACGCTGGAATATTTTCTTTCGAGTTTTCAACTTGGAATAAACTTTAATTACTATTGTACGTACATACGTAGAAAAAAATAATAAAACGCGGATGATTGTAATTTTAATGCAAATATCGATTTTTTCACGGTTCGTAAGTATGTGTAACATCTTGCTGCGCTGTGCATTGAACTTAAATTTTATATTTTCAATGGAGCGACGTCGTTGTACTTAAATAAAACGGGGGAAAAATCCAACTACCCTTTGACCGTGTGCCATTTAAAGAGGGAAAAAAACCGTATACCTCGAACGAATATACCTCATGTATTTTGGATGTAGGTATTTTTTCTACGTATTTACGTAGTATTTTTTTTTCACGTAAACTTGGTAAAAATTATACGAATGAAGGAAATATAAAAGGCGGTATCGAATTTGAAGCATGTTTGTCGCAACAAATAAAATTAATTTTCGAAACCCTAAATCTACATGATACGTGTCGGATGAATGATTAAGCTGTATGTAAATTCGGTTAGAATGTTCTGCGAAACGAGGGATATTGGTATTGCTTCGTACCTAATTTATTATTAGGACATGTTTTAAAATAGATGATTATACATAGGGAGTAGAAAATGTTTGTTAATGTGTCAACTTTAATAACTGAGTCATTCGGTGATCTTTTTCCTTATTTGGGCTTTAAAATGACGTCATTAAATTTAAAATTTTAAACGGTCTAGCTTCCTGGGTATTTATATCCTTTTTATACCTTATTTAAACAGCGTATCATATGCGTGTCTATAGCTCTGTCTACGTAGGTATTTTGGCGTTTTTGAAATGATTTTTTTTTTTTTTCGAATCGACCACAGATACTAATAATACGAAGGACATGTAAAAATGAATCCACCTCTTTTATGTATATTTGACAAACATTCGAAAAAAATGAAGCCTCATAGTTCATAGAATTGATTACATTCTCAAGGGCATACGTTGATTATACTTTCGTTTGATTTCCTCGTACGAAAAAAAGAATTTCCCGTTATTTTTAGTCGGCGTGATTATTTCACATTCGAAAGTCCATCGACTGCCATGATTTTGCAAACGAGGGAGAATTTATTTCAACGTAGCAATTATTTACAGGTCATTGACTGAATTCGCCGAAGCTCACGTGGACGTAGATTTAAGAATGTTGCGCTCATTTCGGGTTCTGAGGCCATTAAAATTGGTCTCCAGGATCCCAAGTAAGATTCGCCCTGGGACGAACATCATCAAGTAAAAATGCGTGTAGCGTTTTCCTACTTTAGTCCCATATAGTTTTTTTCATAGGCTTTTGTGCGAAATTTTTTCCAGTATGATAGTCCGAATGTAATGTGTGATTTCGAATAGAGTTTAGATGAGTTTAGTACGACGATAGGAAAGAAAATAGTTTGAAATCGAAATCAAAGAAATAGAGTAGAATCCTTTCAAGTGTTTTGTCTTCGTAGTGTAATAAAACATTCGGGAGATTCAATTCCTATGTATAAATTTTCCACCGTACACTTCTTGAAAGGAACCATCGTATGTAGATTAGGAGGGATCAGAAAAAAATCTAGATTTTGACGAAAATTGGTGAGATCCCGATGAAATTTTTTTAGATCTGATCAGATCTCAAAAATGTCCCAATCTAATTTTATCAAATTTTATCAAATCATATCTAATTGCATCAAATCATATGTATTCGGTTTGATGTAATCTAACCACATTACTTCTGATTTAATCAAATTACATCTGGAAAAATCAGATGCAATTAAATATAATTTGATAAGGACATTTTTGAGATACAACTTCATCAAAACAGATAAAATTTGATGTAATTCTAAATAAATCAGATATTATTTGATATTATTTGATCTAAACTTTTTTCATCGGGATAGTTTACTGTAAACGAGAGATCTACCAAAAAAATGTTGAGCTCTCTGCTCAAAAAAGAACGAAGTTAAGGATCTCAAAATGGGGTAATTTTCGAAAAAAAACACGATTTTTGTCACGTTTGATCAGTGCCACCAGCTAGGAATCTCGGTCACCACCCTTAAAAGATGTGATTTGAGATTCTACACCTCCCTAAAGAAGTTTGTGAGTTGATTCCCTGAATTCAGAAATGTATGAATTGATTCAATTTTTTTTCAGAGTAGTACGAATTGATTCCCATTTTTTGGTATGTTCGAGTTGATTCCGAACCTCTTTTAGTCTATTAGCGTTATTCAGGAGATACCAACGAGGAAGTATTTTCAATTTTTTTTCAAGTTCGGATTTTTTCAATTCCAAAATTTGTCATCTAATTGTTTCAAACTCTGAATTTTTTGCTCAAAAGTTGACTCCATTTTCCTACTTTCTCAACTTCTTATATTTTCTTCAAAAAATTTTTCTAGCTGAAATTTTCTTAGAATTGTTTTACTTTCACATTTTTTCAAAATTATTTGTTTCAATTTTAAAATTGTTTCTCAATTCTTGGACTTTTTTCAATTTCATATTCTTATCAAATTTAAAACTTTTTCAAAATTTTTAGGTAGGTACCAACTTTTAAATTCTAAAAATCTGTTTTTAAAATCCATGGAAATAGTTATAGAGTTGAAAAAGATTTGGAAAAAATGTTGGAAAAAAATAAAGAAATTCAAAGTGGAAAAAAACGGAGAGAACATTTTTAAGTTGGAAAAAAATTCAAAAAAAAACTTCAAGATCAAAAACAATTTTGAGAAATAATTTTAAAAAAGTATACAGGTGGAAAAATCTGAAAAAAATTTCGAACCTCTTTTAGTCTATTAGCGTTTTTCAGGAGATACCACGAGGAAGTATTTTCAATTTTTTTTCAAGTTCAAATTTCTTCAATTCCAAAATTTTTCATCAAATTGTTTTAAACTCTGAATTTTTTGCTCAAAAGTTGACTCCAAATTTTTCCTACTTTTTTCAACTTCTTACAATATTTTCTTCAAAAATTTTTTCAGGCTGAAATTTTCTTAGAATTGTTTTCCCTTCACATTTTTTCAAAATTATTTGTTTCAATTTTAAAATTGTTTCTCAATTCTTGAACTTTTTTCAATTTCATATTTTTTCTTTTTTTTAAATTCAATATTTGTATCCAATTTTAAACTTTTTCAAAATCTTTAGGTAGGTACCTACTAACTTTTAAATTCTAAAAATCTGTTTTTAAAATTCATGGAAATAGTTTTAGAGTTGAAAAAGATTTGAATAAAATGTTGGAATAAAATATAAAGAAATTCAAAGTAGAAAAAAATGGAGAAAACATTTTTGATTTGGAAAAAAATTCTAGAAAAACTTCAAGATCGAAAACAACTTTGAGAAATAATTCAAAAAAAGTATACACATGGAAACATCTGAAAAAATTTAGGCTCAAAAAAATGTTGATGCTGAAATAATTCAGAAAAAACTAAGAGTTGAAAATAATTCAAAAAAATTAGAGTCGAAATTTGAAGAAAAATCTTGGAAAAAATTTTGAGCCAAAAATTTAGAGTTGAAAAAAATGTTTGAGAAAAAGTGGGAATCAATTCGTAGGTAGATACCCCGAAAAAATGGAAATCAATTCGCCTATCTTTTCACATAAATATTTCGTTGGGAATCAAGTCACCCGCAGCCCTTCTTAAACCATTGATCTCAACATTGGTACCATTTTTTGCCCTCTGCAACGGCTTTAAAAAATTGCAGATCGCAAATTAGACTTATTTCTGATTTTTACTAAATTCAAACCACTCATTCTAACAGCTTAAATTTGAACCAAAAATTTTTTGGGTCACTTGAAATAATTTTTGTTGAAATTTTTCAACAAATTTTCATGATAATGGTGCCAATTAAATTTTGATTCACATAACTTTTATGAAACCCAAATTATTTATTCAGTAACTAGGGAATAAGCCAAGAAATGTTTTACCTATTAAAATAAATTTCAATTATTTTTTGGAAAAAATTTTGTACCAGTACTGCCAACTGGAATTTTATAAAAATTTCGTGAATAATGTAATTGTAAGCATTGTCGTGAAATTTTTTTGAAAAATGTCATCAAAAATTATTCTAAGTGACCATACAAATTTTTTACTCAATTTCGAGGTGTTTGAACAAACGATTTAAATTTCGTAAAAATTGAAAATTCTTCGATCTGAAATTTTCCAATCCCCGTGTAGAGGGCAAAAAATGGTATCCAATTTCGAGAACAGTGGTTCAGGGAGGTGTAGAAATCCAAATCGTACCTTTTCAAGAGACGGCCTATGTTCCAGCAGTGGTACTACCTAAAAGTGGCAAAAACCGTGTTTTTTTCTAGAATGGTCCGATTTTGAGATCCCTCAACTCCAACCCTCCTTTGGTCTGTGGCTCAACATTTTTGGGGGGAAGTCTCTCACTTATAGTTAACTATCTCATCAATTTTCGTCAAAATCCAGAATTTTTTTTTCTTCAACCCAACCTAAAGTATATGTGTTGATTGTATGTATTGGCAAGGATAAGGCTTCCTTCTGTTCACTTCCAATACACAGTATACCTATCCGAAAATTATTCGTATTTAATCTCCTTCGTCACATATCAAACATGGTGAATATTTCTCATGGATTTTCAAATCATAATTAATTTGTTTCGTCATCCCATTGAAATTAACCATCGTATAGTTAAAATGTTATCAAAAGTTAGACAGAAGCATCTATATTGAAAATTATGACTCCAATTCATTAATAAAGTCTAAAAAGGGGTGAACTTTTTCCCTTCAAGCAAAAGGTTAAACGTGTAAACTTCAAAAGAGCATCAAGTGTAAAGTAATATGTTCAATATGTACTTAAGAATATACCTACCACTTTAGTGTATCGATTTCATCATACACCACCGATCCGGTATAATGTACTATTTCATTCCTTAATAAGTGATATTCGACATCCTGTCGTAGGTTTTAACTACGTATGATGAGTAAAACAAGGTTTTAGTTTTAGATAAAAATATAGAACGTAGAATAGCGTAGAAATCAGGTATTAAAAATGTGAGATATGGAGATCTATTGAATCCTGTGTTATGTTGAACCTACATATTTCCTCTGTTAGAAAGCACCATTTTCCTACGAGCTCAAAATTTTGTACATATCTGAGCCAATATATGTGGGATTGTTGTGGTTTCCACATACCCATTCATTGGTACATTGACCCAAACCACACAACTGTAAATAGCTTTACTGACTATGGAATTTGAAGGGGCTTACGTAATACGTATCTAACTGCTCGAGCAAACCCAAAAGTGAGGCTGGAAATGGAAAATTGAAATGGGAAATAGATTTCAACAGCCTTTCTTTAAAAAATATACCGTATTCTAACATTATCGAAGAAGTTGGTAAACTATTTGGAAAAAACCATTCCGGGCTGAATAACTTCCCTGTAAATTTGGTGACAGCAAATTGATTTACACTTGCATTGTTTGGATTGCAGCATCGTCAAATAAGAGGGTTAGCTGGTGTGATTGAAGCACCCCTTTGAAGAAGAATTTCTTCGGTAAAAAAGCCGAGCTTACCCATTGAATTGTTCAATTTTCGATCACATTTATTTTATTTATAACTTGTTCGCGAAGTTGTTGGAAAAGCCCGCGTAGAAGACATTTCATGTCAATGTGTTATAAATATTATCAATTCTGAACCTAGTAACATTTTTCCTTATTTACCTACATCGTTAGGTACGAATTTTATTTCTTTATGCGAGTTTCAGGGCTAAAAATTGATTTATTTGAATTCTTGGAGGTTTTTTTTCCTATGTTTATTGTTGGTTAAGAGCTTATTCTTCGTTTTTCATACGCTGAATATGAAAATTCATGAATTAATGTTTTAAAGTAATGAAATCGATCAATGTTGCTATGATTAACTCAACCTAACTTGACCTAGCCTCTGAATTAATATCAGTTTGAGTTCTAATTTTTTTCCAAGTTCATTATTTCTCAATTTTTAATTTTCAAATTTTTGAAAACAATTTTTAATTTTTAAATTTTTGAAAACAATTTTTAATTATTTTTCAATTTTCAACTTTGCAATTTTCATTTCTCTTTTTTATATACCAAAATTAATAAAATTGAATAAGAACATCAGAGATTCAATTTTTTTAAAGCTTCAGTCGAAGTTTGATTCAAGTTCCATTTAAAGTAAAAAACTAATTTTAAAAACAGGTACAAGGGATGGGAAACTGAAACCAATGACGTACCGATAGGGGAGGGGGAGCTTCCCCCCTGAGGAAATCTTTTACTTGTGAGTTGGGAAAATTGAATATTTCAACACATCAGTTGGGAAAATTGGACAGTTGAGATTAATTTTTTAGACTCAAAATTAGTAATTTTCCCAACTCAAAAATTGGTAATTTCCGAACTCAAAATGGGTAATTTTTCCCATCAAAATTGGTAATTTTCCCAAGTGATGAGTAAAAATGTCAGTTGGGACGATTGGACCATTGGTATTTACGTTTTAAATGAAAAATAAATAAATAAAATGGTTACCTATTTTAAAAGTCGGAAATCAACAACATTTTCACTTGTTAGTTGGGAAAATTAGTCATTTTCCCAACCTTTTCCAACTGAAAATTGATCATTTTCCCAACTTTTCTCAACTGAAAATTTTGATCATTTTCCCAGCTAAGAATTAGGCTGTTGTAATTAATGCTTTTTTAGGAAAAAAATAACTAATTAGGTACCTTGTCATTTTAAAAAATTTCACTGGTCAACTAAAAAAATTGTATAGTTGTACTTGTAATTTAAAAGAGATTTTTTCGCATTTTTCTTCAAAATTATTCCAATTAATTTCATTGTTCTTGTTCTCCTTAAAACTTATTTTTGAAGTGAAAACTTCTATGGTGGGGGTCTATTTTTTTCGACGCGTTACGCTTATACACGGTTGCCAACCACCAATTATTCAGGAATATCATTTATCTAGGGAAATTTCCCACATTATATTACAAAAATATCATTTATCCAGGGAAATTTCTCACATTATATTACAAAAATATCATTTATCCAGAAGTGAAAAAGGAAAATGTTGGCAGCACTGCTTTACCTTTTAAAAGTCATTAAAAAAATGTCACTCATTAAGTGTGACAAAAAGTCGAAATGTAATCTAAAAGAAAATTATTAAAAGTCAAAAAGAAAATTGTTGACAGCACTGCTTTACCTTTTAAAAGTCATTAAAAAAATGTCACTCGTTAAGTGTGACAAAAAGTCACAGCACTGCTTTACCTTTTAAAAGTCATTAAAAAAATGTCACTCGTTAAGTGTGACAAAAAGTCAAAATGTAATCTAAAAGAAAATTATTAAAAGTAGAAAAGAAAATTGATGATAGCACTGCTTTACCTTTTTGTGTGTCATTTGGAATTTTTAATTGACGTGCAAATTTTAATTTTCGTTCAATATATTGTTTTTGAGTGGAAAATATATTTCAGTCATTTATAGCACATTTTTTTCGCGTTTTTCTCACTTATATGTCCTAGATTACTAATCCTGAAATTTTCATTTGTTATAAATGACATTTATATGTTCTAGATTACTATTCCTGAAATTTTGTTAAGACCATATCCTGTTACTTATTTATTGTACAAACAACTAGACACGTCTTTCCGTTCTCACTTTTTCAATTATTCATTCTCCATTCCTTTGTTTTCAAAACCTTAATATATTGTTCTCTTATTCTAAAATTCTTCATTCATTTGCACCATATTGCATATGTTTTGTTACCTATCTATTACATAAAAACTTTCACTAAGTTTCTCATAATCTATACAGGTAATGCGATTTGTTTAACTTTTATCATTTGTTCCAAATGACATTTCCTTTTTTACAAAAAAATATTATCTATTCACCCACCTCTTATTATAGATTTCAAAATAAAAGAGCGAAACCTCTAATATACAAATCAAAAATTCAGAAACAAGTTTTCACTTCTGAGGTACGTCCCATGACGCACCCATTTTTTTTTGATATTTAAAAATACAAGTTTTCAAAAGCTATAATTTTAAAGCATAGAAGCAGTCGATTTTTCATTAAAGTTTATTCTTTCAAAACACTATTTTATTGCAAATTTGATTTGAGGTTTTCTAAAATTTTCGCCCTCGCTTCGCTCAGGCCAACTTCATCTCCTTATTCTTTACATTGAAATCACAAAATTTTATTAATGTAAAATTATAATTTTTCTTCGAAAAAAAAGAGAAATTTGGAGTAATCAATGAAAAATTTATTCAGATTTTTTATCTCAAAAATGGTCTTATGATCGGTTGTGAAAACTTCAAAATCTCGCAAAAATGATGAAAACGAGTAAACAAAATCAAAAAACCTCACGTGTTTTGGGAAAAATTAGTACCAACATCTTCATGCAGATATTTAATATTGGTTGCACTGTACTTGAAAGGCAAAATATTTGAAGCTTTTCATGAAATAAATGACAGTATCGAATTTTTTTGCAATTGCAGTTTACCCAACTTCCAAAAAATGTAGAATTTGCATTGACAAGTATTAATATTAGAAAACTTATAATTCAGTTCTCCTGACCAGTATTTTAGATCTCCAATTCTCCATTAATAGTCTCATTACAGGTTTTTTGGTATAGATAAGTATACCTACCTAATTAGTGAGATTTACTACTTGTGATCTAGAATATTACTATGGGTACCTTACCTATTTTGTTTTTCAATTAGAACTTAGATCATATGAATTTAGAAACCTAGTCGTAGATTCAATCAAATATAGATAAATAGATTATAGAAATATTTTTCAAAGATGTACAGTAAATAGTAGTTTGATTGATTCCCCTTTAGGATTTTAACGAGTTTTCAAGGTGGTAATACTGATGAAAGTATGGACTTGCGTACATTAAGATCATTAAGGGTACTTCGTCCTTTGAAATTAGTTTCTGGCATACCCAGTAAGTACGCACGATATTAATATTTTGAATTTTTCATTTACGCGGGATTAATTAAATTAACTAGTAATTACCTACATCAGTCTTCTTTTTTTTTCATCGTTGACATTAATTATTTACCTTCTATTTTGAACATAAAAAACTTAGGGGGAGGAGCTCAATTTGGTGACTGAAAAGAAAATATGTAAAAAACATTTTGTAATAGATAGGTAGGAATTTTAGCATAGAAAATTTAGTGGAAAATTTGTAGAATTCGAAGTCCTCCTATCGACCTCTTGATGTACTAGATTTCCATTTTAGAATATTTATTTAGATACGAAAATCAGAATGCTTTAGCAAAATAAATAGTTTCTCTTTTGTCATCATCTCTTCAAATTTTAAATTAATTATTTATCGAAAAAATGATAATAATTCGATCCATTATTCACGAAATGATGATGAAATATCGATGAAGTGTAATAATGGATGGAATTATTGTGGAAGAACTGGTAATTCTAACAGAATGATTTTTTCGTATACAGGTTTGCAAGTTGTGTTGAAATCCATCATAAAGGCTATGGCGCCACTGTTGCAAATAGGTTTATTAGTGTTGTTTGCCATCATCATATTTGCAATCATTGGATTAGAATTTTACTCTGGAGCGTTGCACAAGACATGTTACCATTTAGAAAATTTAGATATTATTTTTACCAAGGGAGACGCAGCTGCCACACCGTGTTCAAACGAATCGTCGACTACGTGGAACAAAGGTAATACCTGTAACAACGACTACGCTATTTGTTTGGAGGATTGGGAAGGACCAAATTTTGGTATAACATCTTTCGATAATATTGGACTGGCTATGCTTACCGTGTTCCAATGTATTACCATGGAGGGTTGGACAACCATTCTGTATTGGGTAAGTAAGAATTTGGATTTCAACCGTATCTACTCTATCATTTTGAATCAGTGAAATGTCACTGATAAATAGTCAGAATTGCAGCACAGCAAAAATCAACGGAATTCTTTGATTTTCAACGGATTTTCGTTGATTTTTCAACAAATTTCAGAGATTTTACTGACTTTCCAGTGAATTTTCATTGATTTTTCAGCAATTTTTTCACTGTTTGCTTTCAGTAATTTATTACTGCACTGCAATTGAACGTGTCACAGCAAAAAGGACGTATAGAAAAAATAGCGTTTTGGGCTTTTTTTAAATACTAAATTAAGGAATTGAGCTGGGAAAAATTTTTACCTTAAAATTTCATCTTTTTGCTACAAGAAAACAGCTCGCCCATCACTTGATATCTTTTCTATTTTTTTCTACATTGAAAACAAAACGTTGAGTTATATGTCCTTTTTGTTGTGACAAAATTTCATTTCGACCCTTCTACGTTTGATGACGTATAATTTTTCCGAAAGTGAAAATTAAAAAAAAAAATCTTCATACAAAAGTTAAAGAGAATGAAGAAAGGAATATTTTCGTGAAAAAAAAATTAAAATTCATCTCTTCAGGGAGCGGTTCTATCGCACTTTGAAAAATGACAACTTTTTTTTTCATTTTCTTGGTTCCAAAAAAATGGTAAAAATACATTTTGGACGAATTTTATTATTTTTTCAAATTTATGACGAAAAGTTGAATAAAAAAGCACTTCATTAAAATTTTAATTACGCAAATTCTCGAAAATCAAACATGTATGTATGTACCGAAATTGCGAACTTCGCATTTTAAAAACGCCACAACTCTTCGAGGAAAACATATTGGAAGGTGGAAGGGGGCTCATTGGATAGAGAAAACTTCAGAGAATACGAATCGCTTGTCACATCAAAAAGAACATATGCTGAGTTATACCCTTTTTGTTGTGACACATTCAATTCTGACTGCTTTCCAGTGATTTTCGATAATTTTCACTGATTTATAAATGAAAGGGTAGTGTTTTTAGACGTCAGTTGAATTCTATTTATTTGTGTGTTTGGAACAGATGAACGATGCTCATGGAAGTTTTTATAATTGGATGTATTTCGTACCATTAATCGTACTCGGTTCATTTTTTATGTTAAATTTAGTTCTCGGTGTTCTTAGCGGGTAAATTATCAGAAAATATGTAACTTATCTCTGTTAATGGCAGGATTTGAGTTGACGATTTTTTTTACACATTTCAGAGAATTCGCGAAAGAAAGAGAGAAAGTAGAAAATAGACAAACGTTTTTAAAATTAAGGAGACAGCAGCAATTAGAACGGGAGCTGGATGGCTACATCGAGTGGATTTGCAAAGCAGGTAAAATAACGCTCGATTTAGTGAAAAATATCTTCAAGTACCCAGGGGAAAATCTTCAGGCATGAGGAGGGTTGAAAAATGACCGAGTTTGAGCAGATATGATCATACCTGATCAGGCATGAGCAAGTCAATAAAAATAAGGTTTTTGAATATAATTCTATTTTTTAAAGCCAGACCTGCTCAGGCCTGCTCATGAATGACCAAATTTCATGCATGAACAGATCTGATCATACATGATCATGATGACTCAGACCTGCTCATGCCTAAAAAAAATTTCCCTGGGTAATTAATCTACCAAATCTTACGAACTTAATTTAGCTTTAAATACAACGTTTTGATTTCGAATGAAAAAAATTTAATTTTATTTCAACACAGGTAATGAAATAGGGTAAATCGTAGTGCACTTTTTTTTTGAAAATTCAATAGGAAGGAGAGAATAGTTAGAAAGATGTCTCAAGAGTCAAAACTTTCAAAATTCACGGTAAAAACTTCACCCCTACCTCCTCCCTCTCACCGATTGAACCCCCTCTTTTGCCAACTGCTCTACAAATCTGATTAAATTTTAAAAAATTAAAAAATTCAAGCATTTTCCCTCAAAAATACTAGGTAGTCTTAATGTAGATTTTTTTACCCAAAAAATGCCATTGTTTCCTTTTTTTTCTTTCACCCCCATTTTTCAAGGGTACTAGAACCTTGGAAACCAGTCCACGCTGATCAATTAAAATCTTTTATATGTTAAAATTGATCCTCGAATTATTTGAGTCATTTCCAAGCATATATGGAGTCTCCAGCCAAAGTTGACTTTTCTCTGAATTCAACTTCAGCAGCAAAAAATTATTAATATTCGTGAACCGATAATCCGAGGAGATGGGTCGACACGTGTATTTTTTTTCTTCTTACAAATGAATACGTTTTGGAAAAAAGTTAACTTTTGCTGATGGCTCCAGATTGGCACGAAAATGGTCTCATTCGGCTTGTAGCATCGATTTTAGATTATAAGCTAATTTTCATATTTTCACTTCGTGATTTACTAATTTTATGGAAAATCAGTACACCAATACTTGGCTATGCCATTTTGGCTATTGTTCAAAAATTCGTCAAAAATCGAAAAATCAATTTCGATAGCTCATAATTTAGTTCTGAGATGCAGGTGATATGCTCTTTTAGTGAGCCAAATTTCGGCTTGATCAGCGTGAACGAAATGCATAGCTCCATTGTGAAAAATCATTTTTGTAAAAAAAAGTTCTTAAAATGGTCTGAATATGAATATTTTTATCCAAAAAGAATCATGAACATCGATATTTTTTCATGTCTCAGTTTAAGAAAAGGCTAAAAAATATTATACATTTTTTTCGAAGGAGAGAGTGAACAGTATAAAATCGTGGGTAATTTTATTGTTGGAAGTACATAGTATTCACATCAAGGCTATTTCAAGAAAATTTTTTACAAATTTATTGTAAAATTTAAACAACATGGAAGGAGAAAAATTCACCGTCAGCATTTTTTTCTTTATGAAATCCGTAATTTTAATGTAGAGGGAAGCGACCTTCCATAGGATTTTTTTTGAAAAATTATAGTCCTCTGCAAATGGTTTGATCCTTTGATCCACAAACAGGACCCCCTAAAAAATTCTAAAAAATGGAGGTTTGAGTAAAAAATTCCCACAACCAAAGGACTCATGGCAAAAATCTGAAACAAAAGTATTTTGGTAGTAAAAACTTCACTCTTTCAGATGCCGCATTCAGTTTTACCTGAAACTCGAAATTTCAGAGTCTTTTGGGCGATCGGAAAAGCCTGATCCATAAATGGTGCTTCACTGTAACTTCTTGACTAATCTCCTTCGCCCAATTCCCGAAGAAAAAAAAAGCAATACATGCTCATTGTTGTAAAATTAGCAATGAAAAAAGGGTCGAATTTAATTCAATTTTTGTAATATTTGAATAAAATATACATAGGTTTCTATTTTTTAAAATAGGCAAATGTAGAGGTTGAATTGAAAGAAATGATAATTTTATGAAAACAGACAAAATTTCTTGACTCATCTTCCTCAACCAATTTTCGGAAAAAACCGAGGAAACATCCTCATTGTTGTAAAATTAGCAGTGAAAAAAGAGCAAATTAAAATTTTATGTTTGTAATATTTGATCAAAATATACATATTTTTTGAAAAAAATATAGAATGTATTTTGGAAAATTATTTTCAGGAATTGCGTCAAAATTTTTTCGTGTTTTCAACACATTTGGGAAAGGAAGGGTTTTTGAAAAATTTTCATAGTAAAATGCTTGAAATAAAATAAAATTAGCTTCTAAATGATATGGTTACTTACTTCTTTATTTCCTACTTTGATGAATCGTAAATTGAAAAATCAGAAAATTTATAAGCATGAAATCGAAAAGTACCTAGGTAATTATGTCTCTTTATTTTATACGCTTTCAAAAAGAAATTATGAAACATTTCTGAAATTAAATCCTTTTTCGAGTTATGTAGAAAAAATATTGATGAGAAAACACTATAAACCGTCAAGCACAGAGTTTGTAATTTAACCATCACAACAGTAAAACGTATATCATATACGTCAATATTGTTGCCTATTTCGGAATAATTAGAAAATTGGGAGAAAAAAGCAAAATAGTCAAAGTTTCAAATTTATATTCTCATTCTTGTAGCACAAAAAAATCACAAACACGCAGCTGACTTCGTTTTTAATTTAAAACTAATTCTCAAAAATTTTATTTTGCTTGGCTCTGACATAAATATAAAATATATATCTCGTTCGGACATAAATTACATCTATTTTTTTCTTCTTACAGAAGAGGTAATACTATCAGAAGATAGAACAACTGATGAAGAAAGACTGCATATAATGGAATGTGAGTACCCTACATCTCGCGTAATATTGGAAAAATTCCCCTATCTACAAATTTATTGCTTTTTCAGCGAGAAGAAGAGCAGCAATGAAAACGAAAAAATTACGCAACGTTGGCAAAAGTAAAAGTACTGATACCGAAGAAGAAGACGTAGAAGACGAAGAAGGCATGGATGGAGGCGAAGGTGGCGGCGAAGATGGTAAAAACATACTCATTATTTAGAGTAGATTAATCCATTACATTTAAATCCTATTCCCAGCTCGTTAGGAATTACAATTTGAAAAATTAAAACCCAAAACACACCATTAAATATTTCACGTATTCAACCTTATTGAAATTGATTTCCTTTACTTATTTTTTTTTTAATAAGTTGCAACACGAAAATTTGGTTAAAATATAGCATATGTGTGTATTTTTAGAATTTGACGCGTTTGTTATAGCACCAGAGAAGAAATATAGAAAAGGTATGATATGATTAAAAACATAAAAGGAGTGAACAAAAATTATTGAGTGTTGTGTGCTTTATAAGCAGTCACCTTAATTAGTTTAGAATAGAGGCCACAACGTTTCGAGCACGCATGCCCGGTGTTCGAAATTGTAATGTGTTTCAACAAGTGACATATTTCGGCGAAAATATTGAAAATTGTATAAATGAAAAACGATTGCTTGTGTAGGAACAAAAAAATATAGATAGGAGTTTTTTTTAATTTTTTTATCATTATGAAGTCAATAAGTCTACTGTGAAATGGCATAGTTGGCAGTAAGTTGACTGAAAATTTATTTTGGAATGAATTCGAAGCACTGTTGCATCCATAGTATGCTTGAATTTGTATAAATACTAACATGTGATGGTATACGTATTTAATATCGATATCCATAGTAGCTTTGATAGTATAGATTATTTTTAGGTTAGATTATACTATCGATGGTAGTCATCAGTAGACTATTATTAAACTAGATACGTTTAAATATATTTTCAATATATATTTTTGAGGGGTAACTCGAAGAAAAATGCAGGTAGATATAATTTTATTTTTTTGAGAAAGAAAGATGTCGAGGTGTCAATACCTTCATAGGCGGTGATGGACTGTAACTTTTTTGGGGGAGGGGATGGGGGGCTTGAGCCCCAGTTTTAAAAAAAATCATTTTCGACCCTCTCAAAAATTCTTCTATTCTTATCATTACAAGATTTTTACTCAGCCTTTTTTCAATATGAAGAATCTATGGAAAGAAAGAGGCTTCATATCATCATTTTAAGGATGAACTGTGTAAAATTAAAGTAATGAAGCCTGAGCGATGCGAAGGCGAAAATTTTTTGAAGAAGAAGAAGAAATCCAAAAGCTGAATTTATTCATTTCTTTACTTGAGTACCTACCTAAATCAAAGTTTAGTATTAAAACGGAGGCGAAATCTTCAACCTTTCATTCTTGAATATATTTTTTTATTTTCATATTCCCGAGCGAAGCGAGGGCTAAAATTTGAAAAATTGATGATT
Source organism: Pseudococcus viburni (assembly GCA_033439095.1). Lineage (NCBI taxonomy): Eukaryota > Metazoa > Arthropoda > Insecta > Hemiptera > Pseudococcidae > Pseudococcus > Pseudococcus viburni. The sequence continues at coordinate 252,639 of JAVBJF010000284.1, read as the reverse complement.
TTGAGAAAGAAAATGATTCGTTTTTTAATAGTTTGTTGTTTGAAAAAATTCCATTTCTTTGGTGTAGAAATTTGGTGATTTTTGAAGTTTTTTTTTTTTAATTTGAAAAAATTATGATTTTTAGAAAGAAAATGATTCGTTTTTTAATAGTTTGTTGTTTGAAAAAATTCCATTTGTTTGGTACCTATAGAAATGTGGTGATTTTTGAAGTTTTTTTTTTAAATTTGAAAAATTGATGATTTTTAGAAAGAAAATGATTCATTTTTTAATAATTTGTTGTTTGAAAAAATTCAGGGCCCTGAAAAATTCCATTTCTTTGGTGTATAAATTCGGTGATTTTTGAAGTTTTTTTAAACGAAATTTCGTATTTTTTTGTTACATGGTAAAACAAGATTTTCAGAATTTTTGAAATTCGTCACATATTAATAGTTCATCCCTTGAATTAGGTGTTTGCGAATTTTTTAAAAGTGAAACGTACCTATACACGAAAATGATTTGGAGGGGACTAATTCATCATTTTGGAGGCTCAAGCCGCCTCATGCCCCCCCATCTCCGCCTATGAATACCTTGGTCTTAAATTGCAGATTTATGGTAAAAAATTATTTGATGAACAATTTTTTTTTTAATTTTCATGTTATCAAAACAATTTTGTAAATACTTTTCATATTGGGTGAAATTTCCTCATTTTTAAAATTCAGTGTCTCCCGAACAGGTGAAGAAAAATATTCGAAGTGATGGCATTTTGAAGAAATTGTTTGTAAATAATATTTATTTTGAACTTTTTACCAAGCTGAAAAATAATTCAGTATTAAAAGCTTAATAGGTCAAGATTACCTAATTAAATATTACGACACAATTAGGCACTAGAGCTATTAGACGTGTACTCGAATAAATCGGTACCAATTCAGGTAAATACCCTTTGATAAATATACTAATGTAATTTTTACCTCTTTGGCAGGTATTTCGAGAGCAATATATTTAAAAAATAAGGTTAAAAAGAAAGGAATGTGCGCGAGCTTTTGGAGAGCAGAAAAAAGATTCAAGTGAGTACCTTTTTACAACTGATTGCATTTTTACGTCTGGCTGAGTTATTAATTGTATTGATCGAATTACAGGTATTCCATCAGACGAATGGTTAAAGCCACGTGGTTTTATTGGTTCGTCATTATGCTGGTATTCTTGAATACCGTATTCGTAGCCGTAGAACATCGGGATCAACCTAAGTTTCTGGATAATTTCGTATGTAAGTATCGTGTCGAAGAAATTTTACAAGGAAACTGTATATTTGAGGTGTTTGAATATGATTTAACAGGAAGAAGGAATTTTGGGGGTGGTTCCAAAAGGTTCGTGGCAACGTTTTTAGGTATCCGAATTGATTTTTCAATTTGGTGAATTTTTGAAAGCTCTAAAATCGTTTTTTCTCAAATCCACAGCGTGATATTTTAAGAAAAAAAGGGATTCTCTGGTAAAATTGATGGAAATCAGGCCCGTAAGTAATACCGATCTCCTAAAACTTATTTTCGTCATTGTCAATCATTCTGGAACTTCCAGGAAAATATTGATTTTTTCTAATATTTTCGAATTTTGACAGAAAAAGTAAAAATTAACTTGAGCAGCTGAAGATTGAGTTTTCGCCTTTGTTTGAATAGATAACAAGAAAATCTATTTTGATTTTTAATAACTGTTCCAGTTGATTTTTTTTTTTTTGGGGGGGGGGGGGATAAATTCGAAAAAATTCGAGAAAATTCATAATATAGGAGATTTTTAATTCTTTCCAGTGTTTTAAAATTTATTCCAGAGATGTGAAAATTAACTCCTTTCGAGTAATGAGTTGAAATGAAAATTAAACTTTAAATTTTAAAGAAATTCGTAATAAAGAAAAAAACATGTTAATAGAATTGCCTATCTGATTCGCCGTAAATACCTAAGCGTTTCTTCTGTATTATTTTTGGCGAACTTAAGAAAATTGTTCATCAGTTTTATTCAAAAAGGGGAACTAACTATTCGAGATGTCCAAATCCAATTTGAACAAGGATGAGGTTTTCATTTTAAAAAAACACACATGTTCAGATTTTCGTAGTTAAAATTTTAGCTGCCCAAATTAATTATTTTATTTTTTAACGAATTTTCAAAGAAATCTTTGTTTACTATTGATCTCCCGAAATTGAATTTCATGATTTCCAGTCCTTCTGTAATCTTCAGCTTGATTTTTATTTTTTCCAATTTTTCCGAATTTCTCAAAAAAAAAAAGGGGAACTGGACTAATTGAAAATCGGAGAAGATTTTCTGGTAAACTATTTGAAAGGACGCGAGAACTTTATTCTAAGTTACCAAACATGTTTTTTTCGCTTTCTGAAGAACTTTGAAAATACTGGAGGAAATCAAAATCGTACTGGAGACTTCAGAATGCCTGAAAATTATAAAATCCGGCTTTAAAGTCAATATTACAAATGAGAGTTTGATTTTCGTCAATTTCACTAGATAATAAATACTTTTTTCAAAAATATTACATTTTTGTTGAAAAAAATACGATTTTTGAATTTCCAAAAATTCGCCTCAAAATCGAAAAATTAATTTGAATTGAATGTAATTTCACCCATTTTGAAACATGCTATTTCCAAAACTTCCACTTTCATTCAACAATTATTTCCTTTTTTTATTGTCAACGTGGTTTCTCTGTGACTTTGAATGCGTTTAGTATTCGTAAAATAATACTACGAAACTCTTTGAAAATCGCAGAAAATTATTAATTTTAATATTCAAAAATATTGGAGAAAATCAAAATCTTCCTGGGGACTCCAAGTTAGCTGAGAATGAACAAAATTCGTTTTTTGTGAGGACAGTATTAAATTAAGGAAATGACTTTCATCAGTTTTATTAAGAAAGTATCTTTTTCAAAAATATCACATTGTTGCTCTAAAAAAATACAATTTTTGAATTTTTAAAAATTCACCGAGGGATCAAGAAATCTACTTGGGTCATTGAAATCTTGATTAAAGCGGATGATCTTTCCGAAAAACCCCTTCTTTCTTTCAGTGTTTTCTTTTCCCAACAAAACTGATAGAAAAGTTGCCTATCGAATTCGCCGTAAATACGCAAGTGGTGCATATTTACGGCAAACTGGTTAGGCAATTCTATTAACGTGTTTTTTTCTTCGACTTGAATCTGTTTTTTCGTAGTTAAATATTACGAGTTTTTATTTACTAATTCAATTTATTGCTAAACTTTGGTTTTTAATTGATTTCAGTTTATTCGGAATACATATTCCTTGGCTTATTCATGTCGGAAATGGTGATTAAAATGTACGCTTTGGGTCCAAGAAGCTATTTCCAATCAGCGTTCAATCGTTTCGACTGCATTGTGATATTAGGATCTATTTTTGAAGTTGTTTGGTCTCACTATAAAACTGGATCATTCGGTTTTTCAGTATTAAGAGCTTTAAGATTGCTAAGAATATTTAAAGTGACCAAGTACGTGGCTTAAATTACCAATTTATGCAAATTTATCGATCAAAATAAATAATTTTTAATATTTTCGCAGATACTGGTCTTCTTTACGAAATCTTGTGATATCATTATTAAATTCTATGCGTTCCATTATATCGCTTTTGTTCCTTTTGTTTTTGTTTATTTTGATATTTGCACTTTTGGGCATGCAACTTTTTGGCGGCCAGTTCAATTTCGAAGGTGGAACTCCGGCTACAAATTTTGATACGTTTCCTATCGCTTTAATTACAGTCTTCCAAGTAAATATAATCGTCTCGTGGTATCCCTCCTTCTAAGCCTTTTCTTAGGACAACTAATTTCTAAATTTTGTTCCAGATACTTACCGGTGAGGATTGGAACGAAGTAATGTATCAAGGTATTCGTTCCCAGCAAATAGAAGGGAAAAGTGGAGCTATGCTATACGCTCTGTATTTTATAATTCTCGTATTATTTGGTAATTACACATTGCTCAACGTTTTCTTGGCTATCGCCGTCGATAATTTAGCTAATGCTCAAGAACTGACCGCTGCTGAAGAGCAAGCTGAAGAAGAAGATAAAGAAGTAGGCGATTTTTTCATTGTCTCTGAAAATAATTCGCGAGTAATTTCGTCTAAATTGTTATTTGTTTGCGTTTCAGAAACAACAACAAGAATTAGAGAAAGAGTTAGAGGCACTTCATATGATAACCGATGGAAACACGCCTCGTGTACAAATAAACTCACCGTCGCCGTCGGATAGCATGAGTAGATGGCAGAAACATAAGTGTAAAGATGACGACAAAGGAGATGATGATAATGCCGATGATTCAGGCCCAAAACCAATGTTACCTTATACATCCATGTTTATATTATCACCAACCAATGGGTAAAATTTTATCGTGAATTTTTTTCCAAGTTGAAATTGGACGAAAATTAATTATTTTGGATTAAATTGCAGTTTAAGAAGAGCAGCTCATTGGGTTGTGAATTTAAGATATTTTGACATGTTCATCATGATTGTGATAGTATTGAGTAGTATGGCTTTGGCTACCGAGGATCCTGTGGACGAAAATTCGGAAAGGAATAAAATTTTAGGTTATTTAGATCATTGTTTTACCGGGGTATTTGCTGTGGAAATGTTTCTCAAAGTGAGTTGCTACATATAATTCCAAGCATAAAAATAACTTTTTGATTACGGAGGTCGACATGGAAAATGCTGTTTGAAATTTAATGGATGATTGTAATAGTATTTTTCACTCTGATCACTAGAAAAATAGTGAAGAAATTCCATAACCCGAGGATTTCTCACAATTTGAATTTTTTGTTGAACATTTTTTTTACACTTTGATTACTTTTGACACTTGAAGTCAATTTTTTGAGCAAAAAAAACGGATCCAGCGAAAAAATTGAATGGAACATTAATAATTGTAGAATGTGAAATTTTCTTTCTGTGGAGTCCAATTAGTTTTTCTTAAGAGACCCAGCTTTCGAGATATTCTAGTTGAAAGTTGTTGAAAGTTCAACTTTTTAAATTGAAAATATCTCAAAAACCAAGCCTCTTAAGAAAGAACTAATTGGACTTTATAGAAAGAAAATTTTATGCTCTACAATTTATTTTCTATTCATTTTTTTTCTGGAACGCATTTGTTGCTTAGAAAATCTGCTCAAAAGATCAAAAGTTATAGCAAAAAATATAAAACAAATTCTCAACAAAAAATTCCAAGGAATAAAACTGAAATCATATTTGAACTTGGCACTTGAATTGTTGATTCGCTGGCCATAGATATTTTCATTGTTACAAATGAGAAATTTTGATAATGTTCATTACAAAAAATAGATTTTCTGGGAAAATCAAGTCTCCAAAAAAAATATGAATAGAACATGATTTGTAGAGCGTAAAATTTCCTTTCTGTAGACTCCAATTATTCCTCCCCCCCCCCCCCTTCCAAGAGTCTTAGTTTTTGAGATATTTTCAATTTAAAAACAGTTGGACTTTGAACTAGGAATTTAAATACCTATTTCGAAAGCTAAGCCTCCTGAAAATAAACTAATTGGACCTTGCAGAAAGGAAATTTTACGCTCTACAATTTATGTTCTATTCATTTTTTCGTTGATTTTTTCCATTGCTCAAAAAATTGACTTCAAGTCCAAACCCATTATAAAAGAAAAAAAGTGTCAAAAACTATGAAAAAGTGTAAAAAAAATGATCAACAAAAATGTCAAATTGTGAAAAATCCTTGGGTATGGAATTTTTTCACTACTTTCTTCATGATCAACGTGAAAAATACCAATAAACTTCAAGCAGCATTTCAAAAGCTCAAAAATGTCGATCTGTTTTATCTATACTGATGTTTTTAATGTACCTATTTTCTTTTCCAGATTATCGATTTAGGCATCATATTACACCCTGGATCTTATTTGAGAGAATTTTGGAATTTCCTCGACGCTATCGTTGTAATCTGCGCCCTGGTTTCATTGGCTATGGAAATTCCGTAAGTTTTGAAGACTCGATTTTTCCAAATCAACTCTTACTACCTATCAAAAGATGCAATAATTTGGGAACATTTTTCAGAGGGATTAATTCGCCAGGTGCAACTGGTGGCAAAGGAAAATCAGCCACTGCGAATTTAGGAACAATCAAATCTTTGAGAGTGCTCAGGGTTTTGCGACCTTTGAAAACCATCAAAAGGGTACCGAAACTGAAAGCTGTATTTGATTGTGTCGTGAACTCGCTGAAAAACGTCATTAACATCTTGATCGTGTACATGCTGTTTCATTTCATCTTCGCTGTCATCGCCGTACAACTTTTCAATGGGAAATTCTTCTTTTGCAATGATGAAAGTAAAGCTACCGAAGATGAATGTCAGTAAGTATTGTTTCAGATTTTGGTTTTCGGTTATTTAAGTTTACAGCTGCGTTGAATTCGATTACGATGGTAATACAAATCGCACCATTTTTTAGGGGATTTTATTTGGAATATTCGTCAGACAATGACGACGTAAATGCGGATTATTTTATGCCATCGAAAGAAGCTAGGAAATGGGATATAAGACCATTTCATTATGATAACGTGTTTGTCGCCATGCTGACCTTATTCGCCGTTCAAACTGGTGAAGGATGGCCTGGGTAGGCAATAATGAATTTTTTATGGTATTGAAATGCGTATTTGTGAAACCTCACGAAGGAATTTTCGCGTTTTGCAGAATTTTACAAAATTCAATGGCAGCCACGTACGATGGAAGAGGGCCTATCAGTAATTACCGTATCGAAATGGCCATATTTTACGTAATTTACTTCATCGTGTTTCCTTTTTTCTTCGTTAATATTTTCGTTGCCTTGATTATCATCACGTTTCAAGAACAAGGAGAAGCTGAATTACAGGATGGAGAAATTGATAAAAATCAGGTTATTCGATACGACTTTCTTGTCCCCTTTTCCGTGCTTGTATCGGCCATTTTGATTTTTTATGCTAATTGAATTTTTATTTTTTTGAATAGAAATCCTGCATCGATTTTACCATAAATGCGATACCATTTGAGAGATACATGCCAAAAGATCGAAATAGCTTCAAGTATAAAGTATGGAGAGTGGTCGTATCGAATTTATTTGAATATTTCATCATGATGTTGATCGTATTTAATACGCTGTTGCTGATGATGAAGGTTGGTCTATTCATTCGAATGTGTTTTTTTTTTTTCAGTCTGACCTACAATTTGCTAATTTTTATTTATATTTGTTATCAGTACCATAATCAAGCCAAATCGTACGAAATTGCGTTAACCTATATGAATATGATTTTCACGTCCATGTTTACAATTGAATGTATAATGAAAATCATAGCATTCGGTGTTCGGAATTTCTTCAAAGATGCATGGAATGTATTTGACTTTATTTGTGTGATAGGAAGCTTGGTTGACGCTGGTTTGACCTTGTTTGCAAAAGGAGCGGTAAGATTGAATTTGAATATGTTTAAAAATCGATTTTAAATCGAACTGAAAAAAATGAAAATGTTTGCAGAATTTGCCAAATCTTGGGTTTCTGAGATTGTTTCGAGCAGCTAGATTGATCAAGTTATTGAGGCAGGGATACACGATACGAATCCTGTTATGGACCTTTGTTCAGTCTTTCAAAGTAAGAATATTTGCATCAAAATAAAATACTAGCGAACAATCAGTTCAGAAAAAGATCGATCTGTTTGTTGAAAAAATGCATGGAGAAAATTGGTGTTAATAAATTTGCATACTCTAAGCCTAGAATCAAAATTACAAAACATCGGTTTATTTATCTCATTTTTTTCTAAATATCGTCCTTTTACCGCGTGTTGATAAATTTAAATGCCTCGAGACCTGAAAAATTAAAAATAGGTTTCCAAAATGTTAATGAATTTGCCTAATTTTTGTCTGCATAATGTAGACTAAGACGTACGTCTCATCAGTTTTATGTTCTGTTTTCTTCTTATAACGAGTTGAAAAAAATCAAATGTCGTATTTAATTATTGATTATTTTGTTTTCAGGCGTTACCTTATGTTTGTTTGCTGATAGGAATGTTATTTTTCATCTACGCCATTATTGGAATGCAGGTAAATTGATGACTGGCCAACATAATTGTAATTATGTAGAATTTCCTTGGCATCGTGATTAATCCTGTTTTATTTTGTTTTTAGATGTTTGGGAATATCGATATTGATACGGATAATGAAATCAATAGGCACAATAATTTCCAAAATTTCATTCAAGCGTTAATGCTACTCTTCAGGTATGAGTAAAATCAATTTAGGTATCTGCTCATTCATTTGACGAATTTGATGAGGTTCAAAGGGTGTTTTATTATTAAAGATGGAATTTTTATGCCATAAAAATCGTGTTTTATGCGCATAAAATATGCTTTTCGCAGTCTGAAATATGTCAAAAATATTCCTTAAAAACTGAAAATATGTCAAAACATGTCAAATAAAAGAGGGGAAATATGGGTATCAAAATTCAGGGTTTTTGAAAAAGAACAATAATACATACGACAAATTCAAAACAGAAACTTCATTCATTTATATGAAAAATGTAAAAAAACAGATGTTTAAAACACATTATTTCATAAATTATGAAATAATTTCATTTCTCCCAGGAGGAAATTTCGACAAAGTCAATTTTTCAATTTTTTTGTCTTTAAAAAAGTGGATTTTCGAGTATTTTGCGAAATATATCGTAAAAAATGGAAAAAATATGTCAAAATATCCTCATACAAATTGGACTCGTTTTACTCGAAATTTTATGATTCGCAAAGATATTTTAAATATTCCTACCAGCAATCAACCAAAAAAAATATGTAAAAACATAAAAATCCCATCCCTATTTATAATAATTAATAGTTAACCTCGCATGATTATCTCAATAGTTTGTTGTTTGAAAAATTTTTACTTCTCTGGTGCAAAAATTTTGTGATTTTCGAAGTTTTTTACGAAATTTCATATTTTTTTTGCTATATATGTGTAATGAAAATTCGTGCTTTTTTGTGCAAGTTTGCAGAAAAAATTTTCAATCTGTTGAGAAATTTTCTCAAAAAGTCGGCAAATTTCGTTGGAAATTGGCACATTTTCGAAAATTTGCACATTTTCAAAAATCTGCCAATGTACCACAAAATTTACCATTTAGGCATATTATAAAATTTAAAGACTTTTTGAAGAAAATTGGTCGACACGATAAACAAAATACCCATTTTGAAAAGATCCCCCGGAAAACCTCCTGGATTCTTTTCCAAAATTTATGAGAGAAAATTTCTCCAAATTTGGTTTCCCTGGACCAATATTTATGGTTCCCAAATCACTTAAATCATTGGTTTTCATTGATGGTGTCTAATTCGTATTAGCTAAACTACGAATAATCTGTTTCAACAATCGATAACTAATTATTTTCTTCATCAAAAAGACCATTTTAGTAACTTGAAAAAGCAGGAAATTCGTCATTATATTGATAATTTATCCCTTAAAAATCAGGTGTTTGCGATTTTTTTTTGCATGAAACATATACACGAAAATGATTTGGGGGCTAATTCAACATTTGAGGGGGCTCAAGCCCCCCCCCCATGTCCCCCTCTATCTCCGCCTATGTTTCCCTGTCGAATGAAATTTTTTGGAGTCGATTAGCCTAAAATTAGGAAAAATTGAGAGGGTTCAAAAAATTAGCGTGATTTTAACCAGATTATTTTTTTTAATTTATCCAATTGAATTTTCGAATTTGTTAGGATCGTTTTAGTGAAAATGGTTTTGTAATTTACCATGGAAATAAGTTTTAAAAAACAGCTGTAAGCAATTTTTCATACTTACTGCTTTCGCCATAGCCGTTCAAATTTTCTGATTATATTTCAAATTTTTTTGTGAATCATTTTTATCCAAATAATGGAAAATCTAAAAAATCTCCATTCTCTTTCAGAGCCATATTGTAGTAAGTATATCGTTTGAAATATTTTCCGAAATATCATAAATCAGTCTGAATTTCCAGTCATTTTTTGTCAGATCGAATTTTTCCTCTTATTTTTAAATTCCACCTCTCCGTCCGTCCTCCTGGATCGTAAAATTGCAAAATACCGTGTGGCCTGGGGTTTGCAATTTTTCAACATTGTAGAGGCCGAATTTCAGTTTTATTTTGGACTCTACAAAAATAAAATCGAAATTTGCACTGTAGGTGTACCTAAGTACATTTCCTTGAAAATGGGCTTGAGGCTGAATGAAAAAAAAAATCGAAATTGGATAATTTTTTGACACCGGATAAAATTATCTTTAAAATGACAGCATTATTTTTTAATTCCTTACAATTTTATGAATCATTGAAATATTATTGTTATGGTGATTAAACATGGCCAACATATAACTTGATTTTTTCAAATATGGCAAGCATTAGAATGAATCGTTTTGTAACCTTTTACAACTTTTTTCAAATTTTGATAGGCCTTTACAAAAAAATTTGTGAAATGATCTCAAAAATACGTGGAAAAATTTGTGATTTTTAGTCAATTGTAGTCCCTCCTTCCCTCACCAAAAATTTCAAATTTTGAATTTTTTCACTTTTTTATTAATGGTTACATTATTGACGTTGAAGATGTTCCAGATTTTTAGGGGAATGAGGAAGGGGTATTTACATGATTTTAATTTATGGTCAAAAACTTTATTCAACTTCATTTGCAGACTAAGTACATAAGATTAAATCGATATTGGGGAGTTTATTTTCACTCTAGATGGACATTGGACGACGCCCTACTTCATTTTTTTTAGGGGGTCTCAAAATTGGCGTGAAATATTATTAAATTACAAGTTAATCTCGTTTCATGATGTTAGTGAAAAATTGGTAACATCCACGAAAAATTGCAATCTTTCGTAAATGGCGTTTTTTAAAATGAATTTTAGCTCTTTCCTTCGGGCTAAGGGGTCAAAAAATTTTATGGCGTGTTTGCAACTCAAAATGAACCTCTCCGGTGAATTTGGCTTTAATCTGAGGTATGCTTTACTAGATTAATTTGAATGGGCTTCAGGATGGACTTTTTTTCAAAATTTACGTCCGAAGAAATTTTTTTGTTTTCAATTGATCGACTACATCAATCCACTTTCGATATGTGCACTTTATATAAATTTATACTTAAGAATAACTTCAATCTACCAATTTTGCGTTTAGGTGCGCCACCGGTGAAGCTTGGCCGTCAATCATGTTGGCTTGCGTGAAAGGTCAACTTTGCGCCAAACCGCCTAATCCAAATATTCAAAACAACACAAACATTGCTGTTCCTAAAGTCGACGATGCGCCACCTAGCTCAGACTGTGGTTCAAATATCGCATATCCGTATTTCGTTTCGTTTATATTTTTTTGTTCTTTCTTGGTAAGTTGAAATCAACGAATTTTTAAATTAACCAGCCTCGTATGAAAAATATCAAATTAACGATGACTTTCAGATGTTGAATTTATTTGTTGCCGTTATTATGGATAATTTTGATTATTTGACGAGAGACCCGTCCATTTTGGGAGCCCATCATTTAGACGAATTTGTCAGAATATGGGCCGAATACGATCCGAACGCTACGTGAGTTTTTTTACACCTTGCTACGCGTATGAAAGATGGGAAAATTAGGTAATATCGAATAATTATTTATTTCAGAGGGCGGATACATTATACAGAAATGTACGACATGTTGAAGAACATAGATCCACCTTTGGGATTTGGTAACAAGTGTCCGAACCGATTCGCGTATAAGAAATTGATACGAATGAATATGCCTGTAGATGACGAAGGAAAAGTCCAATTCACATCGACCTTATTTGCATTGATCCGAGAAAATCTGTGCATCAAAATGAGATGCGGTAAATTGACCTTTTTTATTTTCATTCCTTCTGGAAATATATGTACTTAATAAGATCGTATGATTTCATAATTATTTTAGCCGATGAAATGGACCAAGCTGATGAAGAATTGAGAGAAACGATCAGGAATATCTGGCCGTTGCAGGCTAAGAAGATTCTCGATCTTTTGGTTCCACCTCACGATGGTAACTCGCATTATTTTTTAATATTCTGACAGGAGAGGTATCCCAATCACCAAGAAAATTTTAGGCTGAACCAAAAAAAAATCGAAAATGCATCATAAAAAACCCCATATTTGAAATATCAAATGCTAAAGTTTATTTCTCGAATTTTAGTGAATTTTTGAAATTTCAAAATTGCCCTGATCACCTTGCAAAATATTAAAATTTGATCTAATCAACGAAAAAAACTGAAATTTGGTATATACCCTAATTTTGACATCCCAAATCGATTGGAAGTGGTTTCGAGGTTTTTTAAAGCCTCCAGAAAATTTTAAAATTTTCCAGCATGGAAGAAAAGCTCGTAAAATTGTTCTATTTGAACTTTGGCACCTAAAAATTCAGATTACCCATATTAGCGACCTACTTGATCAATTAAAGTAGGATTTTCCAAAATTCGTAAACGCTGGCTCAAATCCATAGGTATTTTTCTCCAGCAAAAATTTTTGGAAAAAATTTAAAAATGCACCTACAGCAAACGCATTGCGGTAAAAATCTGAAAGTTGGTAGATACCCTATTTCTGACCTCCCAAAACAATTAAAAGCAGTTTCAAGATGTTTCGGAGCCTCCAGAAAATTTTGGAATTTTCCAGCAATTAAGAAAAGTCCATATTGGTGATCCATTTGATCGATTAAAGTGCAATTTTCCAAAATTCGTAACTTTCGGGTCAAACCCATATTTTTTGGCTGAAATTTTTTTCTGAAAAAATTTAAATTTGATCCGGCAGTTTCGAATTTTAGAAAATTGGGCTTTATTCGATCAAATAGTTCTAGTCCAGTAAAATTAACATTCTATAATGCAAATTGAGATGGCAAGCTGAATTTTGGTATACTGGTCCATTTTCATGTCCTTAACACGAATTTGATGTGTCCGCGTCCGGCCTGTGCGTTCCCCGAAATCGTGGATCTTTGCCCCCCCCAATCAGGTATTTGGCCCATATCTGCCAAAATATGGGTTCTAGAGCAAAAATGGGGTCTATGAAAGTTATTCTACGTCAAATTTCCAATCAGATGACTTTTGAATGGTATTCAAAAATTCAAGGGGGCTGGAACTACAGTTGATTAAAAAGAGGGGTTTTCTCCAAAAATCTGATTTTTAGCTTTATCTGCTAAAATATCGATCCCAGTGCAAAAATGAAGTCTACGAAACTTAATCTACGTCAAATTTCCTATCAGACGACTTATGAATGATATGCACAAACCCAAGGGGGCTGGAGCTACAACTAAGCAGAAAGAGGGGGTAGCTCAGTAGCAAATTGCAAAAAACACAAAATTTGATGTTGTGAACAAGGATACATTACAAATTTTTTTTAGCCTGGTAGGTCATTGCGGAACCCTATAGGAGAGGGGAGAAGGGGCCCCCAATTTTCCAAATTGAACTATATAGGCTCATTCTTTGTGTCATTTCCATATGATTGAATCCCGCTGAGTTCAAGAATGTAATTAATTTTTAAATTCAAGGGAGAGAAATTGCCAAACTTTCCGTCCCTGTGCACCCCTCACTCCAAAAATTTTATTACCTTCAAACTTTTTTAAATATCACTCCTGTTGAAAATTTACACTAAAGTTCAGTAGTATTTTGAATTATTTGTTGAATGACCCATATAATGTTCACCCTCACCCCCTCCTCCAATTGGGTTTACGCGAAGAGTGAAAGAGAGTTGTTATAAAGTGTTGCAAATTTCCGGACTATAGGGTCATTTTTTTTCTAATTTTACTGGACTATTCACCAATATGAATAATCCGCGTTTACAAGTATCTACTAAAGTTCATATGGACCATTTTTATGAACTTTTCTTCAATGCTGGAAGAAGTCAAAATTTTTTGGAGGCTCCAAAAAGTCTCAAAACTGTGTCCAACAGATTTGGAAGGTCGAAATTAGAGTAGGTATTACCAAATTTTTGCTTTTTTCGTTGATTGGATCAAATTTTCATATTTTGTTGGGTGATAGGGCAATTTTGAAATTTCAAAAATTCGTGAAAATTTGACAAATGAACTTTAGCTCCTGAACTTTTGGATATGGGGTTCTTTTATGATGTACTTTCGATTTATTTTCGTTCGGCTAAAAATTTTACTGCCGATTTGGAACCTCCTCGGTGATTAAATTATTAGTTTGTTTTTCACTCTTTTTTATTATCATTTTCAGAAGTGAACGAAGGAAAAATAACCGTAGGAAAAATCTACGCCGGTTTGCAAATTCTCGAGTGCTGGAGAGCAACCCGATTCAAAAAGACTGATAACGGTAATCCACCGGTAAGTACCCATCAGCGTTTCTCGACGTTTTATCCATATACCTACAGCAATTTTCAATCATCCGAATCGTAAATTACCTACGTCAATTCTCCAGTCTAACGTTTGAGCTTTTTTTTCGTTAAAAATGTAACCAATGGTTGAAATTTCGGTGTCATTTTGTTTGTCCATGTTTTAAGGCTTGGAAAAAATTGCGTGAAAATAGATGTAGTTGTTTTTTCTTTCCTCGTTGAAGGAAATTTCGCAGAGTGCGATAGTTTTTGTTTTAAATTTTGTGTTCTATTTCTTCGGTTTGCCGGGTTTTGCCGATCGATTGATAATTTACAATGAATTAGTCTACGTTCATAATAGACACGTGACGTAGTTGTGTAGTTAGACTAATTTCTATATTTTTAGTCGTACTTCGTGAAAGAAAATAGTATTTGAAAAAAATTAATAGTTAATAATTTTTGGCACTATAATTCACGAAGGTGATAATATTTTACATAGTTTTTAATATTATTGATTTTTTTTTTTGGTTTGATATTGTAAAATTATAAGAATAGAATATCACTTAGAGATATACACTTCTTAGTGGATAGATTATGTACTAGATTTAGTCATAATATTACACTAGGGATAAATTAGGTACTTATTGGAAATGTAGCCATATGGATATTATGCACCGTTTCATAATAGGGATTATTTTTCTTTATAAAATAACTTCGAACGCAGCAGGAAGTTCCTTAAAACGGGAACGATAATATGTATTTTTGGTTTCAGGGTTTCGCAGATCGTAATATTTCTCGAATAAACGAGGCGGTAGTAATTTTCTAAATAAGTACTAACGTTTAAAAACATATTCTTTTTATTATCTTTTTGAATTGAATTAATACCTACTTTGTAAAAATTGAAGTAGTTTGAAGTAATCACTGCAGTTATGACAATTTTATACAATTCTACTTTATTCTAAATACTTGAAAGCAACGCGCTAGTTATATGAGTAATTTTCGCGTAAAATCATTCATGGTGGGGGGTAACCTGGGCAAAGGATCCGTGCCTCTGCCTTGGTTACTTTGCACTAATCATCTAATTACATTTCAACGTAGGTAGCGCTTCAATATCGAATTAAAATACATCATTGTACAAGAACACAATCAGCTTTGGGCCTTATATGCAAAACATTCATGTAAATTTCCGTATACATTCGACACATTATGCTTAATGTATTTTATGGGTTGGCTCGGTAAATTGATGAAATTCCTGGCATTTCGTTAATTAAAAATGTTGGAAATTTCAAAAAAAAAAAACAAAAAAAACGATATTTAACAAAAAAAATGACAAGATTTAAAATTTTATTGAGAATTTCCCAAACTAGTCAGTATCAAATTTCCAAATGCGCCATGATTTTAAACGTATGAGCTTTTTAGCTCTTTCAGTATTGCAGCAATTTTGATAAATAAGGAGTCTTTTTAGGTTCGAGTAGATCTACGAAATTACCTCGTATGAAAATTTTACTTACCTATCTCTCGTTCTAAAGAAATTATCGAACTTAGAAACACGATAGCGTTTGTCAATTACTTCAATGCTGGATTTAGACAATTTTTATCTGTAAATAATTAGGTAACAGTTTAGTTTCGAGTAGAATTAGAGATCCAGGTACATATAATCAAATATTACTCCTTTGAAATTCTACAAAAAATACATTGACAGAGATTTTTACGAGCAACTTTTCAATTTAAAGAGGAAAAAGGTTTATATTTGAAAAAATTTACCGAAAAAATGCCATTGATGCCCAATAGGGTGAATCGTCTATGTCTTTTTTGAAATTTGGAAAGATACATCACGAAAAAGTTATAGAAAGGACTTCAAAAGAACCAACTGATAAAAATTCTAGGTCAGTGACTTGAACCTTTCAACTCCCAAATGGGGTTCAAAACTCGATCATTTTTAAAAAATCAGAAAAAGTTTTGGAATTTCCTTACTTTTTTGCAGATAGTTGTATCATTCCCAATAATACGTGATGAAAATTTTGTGATTTTTTCTTTTCTTTTTGGTGGCGGTAACGTTTAATTGACTTTTGTGCATAATGAAGATTGTTTTTATTGGGGGGGGGGGGGGGGGGTGTCTAAATGAACCAAAAATGATAGGAAATAATTTGATCGGTAGAAAGGATTAAATTATCATTTCTAGAAGCGCATTAAATAACCTCTGACTCTAAAACATGAAAAAAAAACAACAGGATTTGTCTAAAATGCTTCCAAGGTGTAAATCTAACTCATTATACCGATCAAACTATTCCTAATCATGTTTTGTGTATTTTTGAAATGAATATTTTCAAACGAACGATTTTTGCCATACTTATAGGTATGCACAAAAATGTAAAATATTGCTTTAAAAAAAAAGAGCAGAATTGAAATTCAAAAAAAATTGTTCACATAAGTGTCACAAAAAAAAAACAACAAAAAAATCAAAAAACTTTTTTTATTTTTTTTAAATTTTAGAATTTTGAATCCCTTGGAGAGTCAGGGACTCCAAATTTTCATCACACCTGTTTTTTTTTACACCCTCTCCACTAATTTTTTTTAGTACTTACCCTCCCAGATTTTCATTTTTAAAAAACTCATAGATGACCCGACTTGAAGCTCACTTCACCCTATTCTTCAAAAATACCTAATTTTTTTAAAAATTTACTGCAAAAAATGTTGAAAAATTGATTTTGAAAAAATTTCTCTTACAATCCCAAAAAATCATCGGGGATGGTTTTCCACTTTTCTCCTCGTCCTTCCTCCCTCCTTAGTCATGTTTCAAAAATCAGTTAAAATACATTGTATTTTTTCCAAAATTGAAACAAAGCAATGAAAACTCCTTTTTGATTGATTTTTAGATGAAAAGTACTTACCTAGGTACCTACCCATATTAAGATTAGGTATTTCATGGAGAAATTTTCAATTTTTTTGATTTTTAGAAAATAGAAAACCACGAAAAAAAACTTTACTTCAAGTAATTCTGAAAAATGGTAGAAGGAAGCTGAATTTATAGATGATATTTTTGGAGTACTTTTCTGAAAACTACCTATTTGATATCAGTTTTCATTTTCGAGCCTCTGAATCATCAGAACAACTGATTCTCGTCAATTTTGCAGTTATCTGTTTCACAGAGAGAAAATTTCATTTTTGAATTTATTGAGGTGTTAATCGGTTGCATCAGGACCATCGAAATAGGAATTGCGCTAATAATTCATCATTCGATGATACCTAAATCGCTCAAAATATTTCAAAATCATTTTAGTCCATATTAGCATACTTCATAGATTTTAGATTCTTCTAGCACCGAATACTAGCTTTTTTTTTGAATTCATAATATAGGCGATACGTACTACATCAAACATCAAGTTTGAAAGAAAAATTTAAATAGGTAGTACAAAATTTCAATTAAAACCTAATTCGAATTAAAACGCGAAATAAAATACATTGAACTAAACAATGAATCGATTTGCATGACGATATTAACTAATTGATTAATAGTTATTAAACTATACAAATAACTTACCTATAAATATTAAAACTCATTTTTCCCTTTTCATTTTTTTTTTTTTTCAAAAACGAGTTTGAAAATAATGGTACTTAAACGAAATACGCTATAAACCGAATTAAATTAAAATGATACAAAGCCAACAATTTAAAAAAATATGTAACTTACTAGTACATTACAAATAAGGCTATAGTATAGGCTAATTATGTACCGTAGTTAAGGTAGTAAAGCGGCTGCATGCAGATAGCTTTGCTATGTAAAGCACTATAGCTTTAATTATTTTCCTCAATTAGCTTTAAATAATTCAGCAGCTTTAATTAGTCCGAGTAAGCGCAATTCAAACAATTCGCGATAACGAATTCACACCAGGATAAGAATCCATATTTATACACAGGGAGCTTCGACACTATTTTTTATTTTCCTTTGAATTCGAACACTTTGCAAAAAATTTTGGTAAATCCTTCGCTTAAACGCATGTCACGATAAGAAATTCGAAAACGTATCTCTCGCAATTAAAGACGAGGTGATAAATGGTGTAAGTTGTGTAGGGCCAGACGTATTACCTAATTTTTTAAAAAGGTAAGTACGTTCAAGTTAGATAATTACATGAATTTGTTTGCTGCCAGCGATCTTCGTTTTTCAATTGTCTGCTGGATGTGGCCGCTGAGACTTGGGCCAGCAATGGCACCCGTACGCAAGAACACGAGTCCGAGAATACCTGTTTGTTAACGCGAAAGAACACAAGTAAAAGGTCGAGATACTTTTTTTAACTTGGTTTATTCAGGGGTTTATTCCAGTGATTGAATGAATTTTTCTAAAGAAGGTATAACAAAATGATGCTAGGGGGTTATTCCCTGATTGTACAAGTTGGAGAATTCATTATTTTAAATTTTTGTCTGAGGAGGAAGCCATCTTGGACATTTTTATGATTCTTTTATTGAAAGAGGGTGAAATCAACAATCGAATAATAAAATTATTTTTTGAAGTCGTGTAAATGCAAAAAAAAATCAATTAGGTACCTATTCGAAAACTTTTATCTCGAACGTATTTTTTTAATTTTCGAAAAAAGAATAACTTAAACAAAGTAATTAAGTATTTTAAAAAATTAGAAATTTTCCAAAAACTTGGATTTTTTAAATTTTATTTCACTTTATATACCTACCTACAACAACTAAAGCTAAAAGCAAGCTAGGAGTTTTTTTTATACCTACTTAATGGGAATTTTGTCTAGAAATTAATATTTTTTTAAAAATGGGGATTTTTTCTAAAAATGGGGATTTTTTCTAAAAATGGTGATTTTTTTCTAAAATGGGGATTTTTTTCTAAAAATGGGGATTTTTTTCTAAAAATGGGAATTTTTTTCTAAAAATGGGGATTTTTTTCTAAAAATGGGGATTTTTTTCTAAAAATAGGGATTTTTTTCTAAAAATGGGGATTTTTTTCTAAAAATAGGGATTTTTTCTAAAAATGGGGATTTTTTTCTAAAATGGGGATTTTTTCTAAAAATGGGGATTTTTTCTGAAAATGGAAATTTCTTCTGAAAATGGAAATTTCTTCTGAAAATGAAAATTATGGTAATTTTTCAAAAAATTGTAATTTTTTAGTAAAAAAAATTGTAATTTTTTAGTAAAAAAAATTGACGATTTTTTTGTAGAGCATGGTCCACATCCCTTGCAACCAAAATTTCAGGCGATCAAGTTGGTTTTTCAATTTTTAGTGAATTTTTTTCATTTAAAAAAAGTGCTGTTTTTTGAGAAACAATTTTTCTGATAAAACTGGTAAAAATCATGTCTCTAGCTATTATTAACATTCTGAAACTGAATTTACAATTTTCAATTCTTTTTGTCAAAAAACCACTTTTGACCGATCAACGGTAAATTTTCTCATTTAACTTTTCCAAAGATGAAGGAACTCGATTTGAAGCTACTTAAATTTGAGAATCCAGAAGAAAATTATATTTTTCTGGAGGCTTCAGAGCAGACCAAAATACTGAAAATCGATTTAGAGAGTTGATAACAAAAAACGTTTCTCCAGGGAAAATTACCACAGTACCAGACTTCGGACTTGAAATCGATGCAGTTTTATTAATTTACCTACTGAAACAGAAATAAATCATGATTTTAGTCCCCCCCCCCCCCCACTATAAGTCAATTTTTGGAGAATAATTTTTCATAGACGAACAGTGTTATTACAGTTGTCTATCGAACTCTCCGTAAATACACGACTCTTGTATAATGTATGTGTATTTACGGCGAATTGGTTATGCAATTCTATTAACATCATTTTTTCTTCGACTTGAAACTGTTGAAAATTCTAAAAAATATTAGTAATCCATTTGAAAATCACGATGAAGATCTGATTTTTTGTTTAACTATTTTGAAGGGAGTTGATTTCCTTATCTTTTAGGAAAATTCGAAAATTTTTTCTTAATTATCATAAATTTTAGATCTGCTGGTATTCAATTTTTGAAAAGCTTTGATAGGGCGATTTTTAAGTAGAAAATTTTTCGCCAATCTGGCCTATCGACCCATCAGTTATTGAAAACAGGTACTGCGGAAAATTGAATATTAAAATTTTTAATTAAAATAATTTTGCCCCTCCAATGGAGGGGGGAGGGGGGTGAGTAACCTTCATAAACTCAATTGAGTTTATCATACTGGGAGAATACACTAATTTTGGTTTTTTCATCGCAGTTTGAAATTTTTTCAAATTTTTAGTCATGATTTCGGATTTATTCATTTAGTTACTGGATTTTTCTCTTGTAATAATGCCATTATGAATATTTTGATAACAATTTCAACGTGTAAATTTTTTGTTTTGTTGCAGGTCGAAAAAGGTAGTCATTACAAACAAGTAAATTAAAATATTCTAGCGAGAAAATTAACCATATTCTAAAAACGAATTACTTAGTTCTGTCTTAGGTGGTTTTCATTATTATTTTATTCATTTTTTTAATTTATTTATTATTATTTTTCTTAGTTAGGTACGCTATCTAGCGTATCAGTGAAAGAAATACTTTTCTATTTGAAGTAGAGGATCAAAAGAAAATAAATCAGCATGTTGTTAGCAATAATTTTGAAAAAAAATCAATCAGTCAATTTGGAAAATTTAGATTTAAAACTAAAGTTTTCTTATTTCGTTTGAAGTAGGTAGTGTTTTTTTAGCCATGTTTACTGGAAATCTTAATTGTTGGGTATTATTCGGGGAAAACTAGATGATTTCCAGTGTACAATATTTTTTTGTACTTAAAAGAGACACTGTTTTGAAAAAAAATTTCTCTCGAATGAGATAATTTTTGACCAGTGTCTCGTCTCTTTTTTTACTCTCAGCACCATCTATAATCGTGACAACACGCAGTTATTTTTAATTACGCTCAATGCTTATAGATAGTAATGCATCCTCTAAAGGCATTCGCTTCGCTATTCTAAATCGTTTTTTTTTCACTTTTAAACCTAGGTCGATATTTATTTGCGTAATTAGCGATATCGTAGAAGCTGAAATTATAAGTAGGTATTAATTTATTCGTGGAATTTCGTTGAATGAAAATTTAGAATTCAGTTTAACGTTTTGCCATTGACAAAATTGATAAAAAAATTGTAGTTGAAGTTATTTTAATCTGAAAAATATTTACTTTAATTGTAGTTGTTAGATGTATGTATAAAATAATGTGATGGTTTGATGTAGATTCATGTAGGTACTAATGAAATGTTTGGTATTGTAGCAAGTTCTAGAACTGACTGATGTGCTGACGGCTTCCAGAAGGCCATCGATAGAATCACTGATAGATCAACAAAAGCTACATCCGCATAGTTTTTTCAGAACAGCTCATACTCATTCGAGGACTCCTAGTTATAGGTAAAACGTATACTTTATAGATAGATGTACTTGCTATATGGATGTTGGTAAAATTCTACACGAAGTTGAATTCATTTGCTGTAGGAAACGAAGATCTCCGGATCAGTCTCGAAGCGCATCGCCTCGAACGATGCATTCTAAACATGACGTTGGGTTTAGCGATACAGCTTCGAATGTTATAGAAATGGTCAGACATGAGCATGTAATTAGAAGACATCCTCATCGATCCAGAGGTAAGCTTGTGTTTCCCAAGTTCTTATTTTATACTGAAAAATTCTCCAATATTTTCTGGACAATGCAACGAGCCAAATTGAACAAATGTAAAACGGTTTGCTGACCAATGAATTGAAGAACTGAAAAATTCCATTTTTTTAATACTCGCATTAAAACTGTACTTCAAAAAATATGTTGAACAGGAGAAATTTTTTCAAGATGTTTTGTGAGAAATCATTTTTCTAACGAATTCGATTTGGTATGAATATTGCCAAAGTTCAAAATTGAAAAAACTAAAAAAGGTTAAAATCCCGTAGTTAGTGTTTTTAATTTTTAATTTTAGAAAAATATACAAAATAATTTACCTATTTCATAAAATTTTTCTTACACAATAAAATTCCTTGTGTGAAGATTTTTTCCAAGTTCAAATTGAAAGATTGCTATCTGATGTCCTTAATACAAATCAGTCGTTGGCCCACAGGCTTTTTTTTGGATCCTTAAAATTGAAAAAATTTTAAAATTTCTGAACCACACATGAATATTTTTGGGAAAAAGTAGAAATTTCAAAGTTTCAGAAATCTTATAAGGTTTATTTTGTACCTTTCTCTTTATTTATGTAGATGCCTGATGAAAAAATTTGAATAGTTTGAAAGCATTTTATATACCCTTATCTCGTCAAAATTACAACCAGATCATATGATTTTCGACTTTTTCATATTTGATATTTTTGAAAAAACGTTTATTTTATGAACGTTGACTCAAGTTTTATTTCTCCCTGGAAAAAGTTTAAAAGTTCATTTTTCAAAATTGAAAGGAGAAATGTCTTCGAATATGCAAACACATTCTTCATAAATGAAAAGTACAAAATTACATTTTCCAGCCTTTGTCCCCCTGTGAATTTAAAAAATAATCTAATAACTGTCGCAGCCTTTGTCAATTTATTCGTATGTTTGTTGTTGAACCATTTCATTAATATTCAATGGGAAAAATTCAAAAATTGGTGAATCGTTTCAAAAATGAAATTTTGTAAATATTTTGTATAGGTATAAGGTGACTACCATGTCGAAAAAGTCTAAAAAAAAATGTCGAAAAATCAAGATTTTCAAAGTTGGTCGAGATGTTGGTTGTCGAAAAAATCGAAAAATTTGTGAGAACGAAAAATACAGAAGTTACAGAAAATTCGTTCCATCACAAAAAAAAATTAGAAACAATGTTTTTTCAATTCGAAATGAAAATTCGAAAAATATTATTTTTGGAAAAAATGGCACTGTTTTTTATTACTTACTTACTTGATTTATTTGTTTGTGATGAGAGGGGGGAGGGAGAGTCACAGAGGATAAAAAATGGAAATTTTTTAAAAATCTAAATAAAAGTGATAAAAGAAGTTGAAAAATTCAATATTCGAATTTTGGTACTCTTCGGTGTGCAAAAAAAATACATTTTTCACATTTTTTACCTTCTAATTTTTATAAAAGGGATTTTAAATTTTTCGAGCCAGGAATGCCCAAAACTGACTTCTCAAAATAAAACTTGAACCGCTATGTTTTAGAAAAAATTCAAACTTAATTTCGAGCTCTTAGCTCAAATAAGTACCTAAACACAAAAAAAGAATTCTTTTGACGTACTTACTTAAATTATAAATGTTTAATTTTTGAGTGGTGCTTTAAGCAATAAAAATTTAAAAAAAATTGTCAATCGAGTTTTTCAATAATTGATTCGACTATAATTATGACAGAATGGGGGGGGGGGCTTACAAGTACCTTCAAACCACAGATGGCTTTTTAGTGAAAATCAATAAAAAAATGTACGAAATAAGACTCACAACATTTATGAAAAATTAATCCTTTCCTTCCATTTCGTTCCAAAATGGTCGCTAATCAAAAAATTATTGTCCCTCTTTGGCATTCATTCCATTCTTACAAATCATTATCCTTGAAAGGTTAAAAAATAAGATATAGTGATTCCAAAAACTTTCAAAACTTCCAATTTTGAGGACTATAATGCTCAAAAAAAATGATTTTTCGTGGGAACTAACAGAAAAGATATTATTTTGTTAATTAACATTGTTTCGCAGTAGTTTGAGGAACCCCCCCCCCTCCAAAAAAAATGGGAAATAACGTCGGGGTTGCCTTATGTCTCTCTGGACTAAAAAATTTCTCTCTTCAATTCTAAAATATCTTCAAAAGTAACGTTTTATGCCATATACAAAAAAATTTGTTATTAACATTCCTCCTCCACCTTCTCCCCCTCCTTTCCCCAAAAAATATAAAAAATCAGACATTTTTCAAATTCTTCATTTTGCCCTCCTCCCCTCCCAAAAAAATGGGAAAAATCAAACATTTTTCAAATTTTTCATTTGCCCCCTCCCCTCCCCCAAAAAATGGAAAAAATCAAACATTTTTCAAATTCTTCATTGGCCTTCCTTCCCCCTCCCCCAAATGAAAAAAATCGGGCATTTTTCAAATTCTTCATTTGCCCCCTCCCCTCCCAAAAAATGGGGAAAATCAAACATTTTTCAAATTCTTCATTGGCCTTCTTCTTCCCCCCCCCCCGTGAAAAAATCGGTCATTTTTCAAATTTTTCGTTGCCCCTCCCTCTCCCCAAAAAATGGGGAAAAATCAGCAATTTTTTCAAATTCTCCATTGGTAATAACAGAAAAAAACAATAATTATTAAATTTCCCCCTTCAATTCTACGTATTGGCAAACCTTCATACAGTTATTCAGTCTTGGTTGCTGTATTATCACGAAAATTTGAAACCGTCTAGTGCTGTTTGCTAATTTAGAATTTACCTTTATTTCTAGGTTCATGGTCAGCCTCGACAAGTCCAGTCCGATCTCCAAGTCCAAGCCGAGTGCACTCGAAGCAAAAACCATCGTACAACACGACCAGTCTGGAGCAAAGGTCTAGATCTCCTTCGCCGCATACCGAAAGCCGAATGCAACTAAGTTACCCAACGTTGGCACCAACCAGGCGCGGATTCGGTCGACGATTGCCACCTATTCCTAGTAAACCGTCGTTTCTGCAATTACAAAACTCGCCTATTAACTTTCCTAAATTGAATTCATCACCTACTCATTACGCAGCGCCGCCGTTACCGATGACTTATCAACCTATTCCGGTCTCGTACGAACATTCCGGCCGTGGTGTGCGTATTTTACCATCACCGGTGCCAAATGGTTATAAACCGAGTCACCAAATGAGAATCTCTAGACATAGTGATTCGGATGAAGACGACTGGTGCTAGCAATTGCTTTCCGATAACAACGTCAGCAGCAATAAATGAAATCATTTTTCACTCCAAAGTTCAATTTAGCTCGTTAACGTTTTCTCTACGTATACATCTTAGGTATGTAGAAAACACGTATCGAACTTGAAAATTCGTACGTATCTTTTATCGTAAATCATTTTAATTTTTCATCTTCAAAATTACATACGATTATTCGCGTCAAACCATACTGTTTAAAAATTGTAAACAAGTTGCATTTTTCGATATTTTTTTACCTGATTCTTTATTATTGTTTTTTCCTTATTTTTTCGTTCTTTTTGATTTTTTTATCGCTCATCTCGTATATACATTATAGGTAATTATGGTAGGTTTTATAAACCATTATTTTTTATACCCGTGTTTTTCGTCGTGTTTTGCCAATTGCGATTTGCGAGCCGCATTCGGGCTATTTTTATCAAATATGTAAACGTATCAGGCGCCCTCCCTCCTCACTTTTAATCTTTTATTATGTCTAAGCGTAAAACCAAAAAAAAATTAGCGATTTATTTAATATTTTAAATTACTTACCCCACTGGACGTAAATACACGTTCGTTTAAAGAAGTGTCTAATTAAAACAATTTGCATTTTTTTGTTTAAGAATTAAATTCTTAATCTTGGCTGAAATTGAATTTGAGAAATAAAATCATTTTTTTTTAACGGTCCTAAAATCTGTAAAAGCCAAAAAAATTGATTCGAGAGCTATTGATATTAATTTGCAGAATTTTGCCTTTCGATTGATTATTTTGGTAACTCCAATAATACCTGTGTAATAAGGTTAGCTTACTTTGAGATCTGAAGGGGCAATATTCTCGGAATAGTTATTTGGCTTGCAGACTCTGTTATAAGCAATGACGGACAATTTTTATCGATTTTTGTTGTTTTTTTTCGCCCTACTGGAAAAAAACCAATAAGTCGAACGGAGGAAGGAAAGGAGAATCGCTATTTTTCCTGACAATGACAAAAAATGCAATTTTTTTAATCTGGAAGATTAGGTTTGAGTGGGAAAATTTGCAAAAGTGATTGGTTCTTTTTGGAAAAATTTATGTGCCTACCTACTGAGCGGAAAAATATTAGAGAAATTTTGTAAAAAAATGTTTCGACTCCCTCCCTTTCTTCATCAACAATAATATCAACTTTGGTTCGTTTCTGTTTTCGGACTCAATTCTAGAAAATTTTCATAAAAATGTTGAGAGAGGAAGAAATTAGCTTATAAATGATATGACTGTGTGATATCAATCAAATGAGATTTGAATAAAAATTGAAAACTTACCAACCACCAAAAATGTTGATTTGAATGAATTTGTTTTTTGTGTTCATAATTGAAGGGACAAATTTATTTTCGAAAAATTTGAATCCAAAAAATGTTTTTAATCACGGAAATAGACGATGACTTAGAAACTGAATATATTTCTATTTTGTGACTTTTTAAATACAAATTCTGAATTGAAGCGGTTACGAAGGTACATATGTTGGAAAAAAAATTTACTCAGTAAAATGAACCGTTAACATGTAGAAATTTTTTTTTGAAATGTTTGTTTTTGTTTTAACGTAAGTACGTTTTCAAACTCTTCAATTTTGAAATTGAGGCAAAAAAAATCATGTTAAAGAGGTTCCAAAAATAATTAATCTTTATATTGAGAAGCTCAGAATCAAAACTCACGTTTGCCCAAAAAGTTTTTTCGTTATGACGGATTCTGAAGGAGTTTTCTGCGCTCTATAATTTGGCACATTCACTTTTTTCTTGAACCACCCTCTTCAGGAAATCAAAATCATGGGTTGGAATCAAAACTCACATTTGCCAACTATAAGAAAATTTTATACAATCAAATTTGTAAAGTTTTAAAAAAGAAATATTTTTTGTCTCTTGACATTTTTTCCCTAGTTCTATCATCTTCCAGTTATGAACCAGTTTCAAAATGCAGTCCAAAATTAATGCACTTCAAAACTGGTTCATAACTCAAAGATGATGGAACTGGGGCAAAAATGTCACGAGACAGAAAATATTTATTTTTTAAAGCTCTACAAATTTGGTTCCACGAAATTTTTGGTAGCTGTGAAAAAAATGCATGTTGCCGTCAAAACTCAGTTTTGTCATCCTTCCCCCTCCATTTTAAGATGAGTGGATGATCGAAAAAATCGTTTTTTTTTTCAGGGAATCCTATTTTCAGGTCCTACCTGACAATATAAAATGTTTTCAAAACTCCTGGAGATCGGAAACCATGCTAAAACAGTCTTTTGTGTTTACGGTTCATCTCGAAATCGCTTATGGTAGTAAATGTGACTTTTGATTCTGAGCTCTTCAATTGCTATTTAAAGAATTTTTCTGGTGATGATTTTTATAAAAAATAATTTTGTTCGTTGCTTTTTTCATGCAATTATTTTGAAAAATTTGACGAATTTCACTTGATTCCGAAATTAAAATGCAATATTATTTTTTCAGCTCGGTGGGATTTTTTCGTTCGTTTGTCGTTTTTTACTTCATTTAAAATGACCTAATTCTGAAATTAATCGAATTTTTTCAACTCCAAGTGGAACTTTCTCATTTTTTTTGACTCAAAACGAAAATATTTCCCAAAAAAGTCATAATTTTTTTGGCATACTTACAGTAACTTGAACCTAATTTTTGATGACTAAAATGAATTTGTCATTATTTGGAGGGGTTGTGAGTTGCTCCCGTTCCCTTTTTATATTCCGCCTACATATTTCTAACTTTACTTTTCAAAATTATGAAAAAATGTTTGTTTATTTAAACATTACACTTGGTCATTCTGAAGTCCAAAAGCCAGAAGCGAATCTAAGTTGATTTTCTATTGGATGGAAAAAATCAACATTTCCAACTCGAAATATGATTTTTCCAATTTTTCCACTCAACACAAAATTTTCCAAAAAGGGCACCATTTTTTAATTTTTCCAAATAAAAATGCAATTTTGCTATTGTTGGGAGAACTCCCCCCTCCCCCCTACCCCTCCATTAAAATACAAAAAGTATTGGAAAAATATTGTTATTTAACGTTATTTATTCGACTTTCATTTCGTTTTTCATCATATTATTTTACATCAAATTTGTGTTTGTTTCCGTTATTTGTTTTTCATTCTGCTGTCACTATACCTCTTTCCACTACACCCATCTGGGCAATCTGGGCAATACGTTGATCTGAAGACTTACCTTCACCATTTGCTCCTTCAGATTTCAAAATTGGCAATCCATTCAACATATATTTATGTATTCAGATTATTTTATTGTTGCAACATTATAATGCGTTTAAATTTGGCTAAATATTATTCCCAAGCCTTCGAGCCAAATATTAAAAATTATATATTTTTACTTTCAAAGATGGAACTTTCAGGTAGGTACTATAATTAAACATTAAATTAAAAAACACATCTTCAAAATGGAATAAACGAGTAAATACCTTCATCTTACCCTATTTTTTTCATTCCTCTCGTGCTGTTAAAAATTGTACAAAAATCATAACATTTTTGACTGGTATCATAAAGTTCTAGAAACGATGCAATTATTACGGTAGGTACTTAATTGTATAATTGACTGTGGAATTAAGGATTTAAGTCGGTATTGCGAAGTTTTTAAAAACCCTTCATAATTATACATTTTTAAACGAGAAGAAAAACCCTTGAATCGTTCTTTCCCGGCCTAAAATATTTTTTCGACAATTAATTAAGTACGTGATTCGCGAATAAAATGAAAAGGAATATCATCCTTTTTGTAATCTGTGTTATACTTTTTCATTCTCATTAGGTTTCGTATTACGTTCGAATATTTTATACCTAAGTCTTTGAATCGAACGAGCCGCCTCGAATTTTATCTGTGAATACTAGGACACGACGGTGTAATGATTTCGAGAATTCTATTTCTTCGTATTTTTATACGTTCATTTCAAAATGAATTTTTATTTTTTTAATATTATTATTCTTACTGTAAAAAAGATTATTAATTCACTTTGATTTTTGTGTACAGTTGTATGTTTTTTTTAAATCTTTTTTTTATGGTTTAGTTTTCAAAATAATTACGTTCGTCGTATGTATATAATAAAAATGCAATACCAATGTAAATACTTGTTTGATTTTGGAATACTTTCCTCTGACTGCTCCCTTTTTATTATACATGCGGTATTACCTAAAACATTTTTAG
Source organism: Pseudococcus viburni (assembly GCA_033439095.1). Taxonomy (NCBI): domain Eukaryota; kingdom Metazoa; phylum Arthropoda; class Insecta; order Hemiptera; family Pseudococcidae; genus Pseudococcus; species Pseudococcus viburni. The sequence continues at coordinate 223,369 of JAVBJF010000284.1, read as the reverse complement.
GAATGCGATTATACATTATGACCGCTTATACTGTTTAGAATTAAAGCTGGCATGTGCACTTGACTGATATTTACTTTAGGTACCTACTTATTATAAATTGTATAGAGGTCATAGGTATATAGTCAAAATGTTGGAGGACATTTTAATGAAACAAAATTTGTAAAATGGGTCGATGTAAATAATTTTTTATCTCTACTTTTGAGAACAACGTGGAACGTTTATTTTAATACTAAGATAGAAATTGGTGAATCAAAAAAATTGATCAAGAAACGAACACGAATGTCGAAAAGATGCATAATGCAATTTAATAGGAATGCAAAGGGACCATGCATGTCGAAAGCTGCTGACGTTGTTGCATATTTAAGATCGCATTGTTTACTGCCGATTTTTATTCCTGTATTTTTCAAAGTGCTTTCACATAATTTTACATTGAAGTATTGATTAAAAAATTTTATATTTTCTGTGATAATTAAAATATTTTACGACGAAAAAATTCGAACTCATTCCACTTTTCATTTTTTGTTTTCTTTTTTTTCCAAAATATACAAGTTTTAAAAACATGATACTTATTCGAGAAATGTACTTAAATTCTCTGATATTGCACATACAGTTTATTAATGCTTTAATCGTAAATGATAATAGCCTCAAAAAAAAACTTGTAATTAGATAAAGCTTCGAGATTTATAAATGTGATGTACATTCAGTCAAAAAAAAAAGATGTAGAATAGAATAAAATAACGATATGTAACGAACAGCATTTATTCTCACATTTGGAAATTATTTTTATCTTCAATTTTTTTGTTCGGCTGTATTTGTATCATGGTTTATCACATAGAATTTTTTTTGTTCAATGTTTCAGTATTTCGTAAATTTTGCCTTTTTTTTTCTTCGTTTAAAAAGTTATTTATAAATTCGTAATTTTTAGGAGTTCAACTTACCATGAAACTGTTGATGTATTTATTTTTCTTTGTTTGCCATTGTACTTATCAGGATGTAAAAATCACTTTATTAAGTTTTATAAATAAATTTTTTATTTTCGATGTTGGTTTTTTTCCAATTGAGGATGATTAAGATGTTTGGAGATTTTATTCTGAGAAATTTGAGAGGGGAAAATTTTATAAATAGTGAGCCTGGTGATAATCGTACGAATGCTTTCCAATTGATATGATATAGTTTAATGAACGGTATCCTGTTGTTTATCAAGAATATACGAAGATTCTTCGTAGTAATGTGATATCTGCGTTGGTGAGTAAGAACTGCCGGAATCTAAACAGCAGAGGCCTATGATGTAATGAAACGTGAATTTAGACGAATTGTTTGAGAAGGTATTTTTTTTTAGTGATTTTAATTATTTTTAATTTAATAGAAAAGATGAGGTTCGATATGAAGTTAATTAGTAAGCTTTGCGGTGTTTTCCTTTTTTCATCTTTCATCGAATGGTAAGATTTATGATTTTTTGTACGATTTTTTTTATCGTGAAATGGTATGACGTCACTCAGAAAATTGTGAACTGTTACATTCGCATGCATAGTGGTGGTTGATTTAAAATTGAAATATGAAGAAGTTGACCAATGAAAGACTCATCTTGGAATAATTTTTTACTATGGTGTTTCGTTTTTCTTTCTTTTTTTGAAAGATAGGTCAAAAATCTGAGTCTAGTCCATAACTATAAAAAAGTAAAAATTTCACTTCCTGAATTAACCAGAAAAACAAGGTCAAATTGAACATTGAACAAAGGAGGAAGCTTGCCTTTCCCGCTGGCTCTCACAATTGCAAAATTAAAAACTTTTCTTCCAAAAATATAATGATATTGAAGTATGTCGCTTTCTAGAGAATTATCCATTCCCATATTCAACTTCCAAAAAAAAAAGTGCAAAGCGATCCATCCTAGGACCCTCTTAATCTCATTTTTTCAAGAGTAGGTATTTTAAAAAAATAAGTTTTTCAAATTTTTTTAAATTTCCTATTAAAAATCTGAAAAATTTAAGTCTTCTAATACCTACATATTACAATCTTTGTATGAATAATTTTACTTTTTCCAGCGTTATTCTCAATTTTGGCCAGTTTTCAAAAATAAAACGAAAAATGCTTTTTACATTTTTTTTTCAAAATAATTGAGATGTTGAAGAAAAATCACTGTCAATGATTTTGTTGGGTAAAAATATCAATATTGAGTCAATTTCAACTTTTAAGTAAAATTTTTCCAAAATACTTTTTCCTGATTTTTTACAAAAAAAAAAAATATTGAAAAAATTGCAATTCTTCGCCTTTCTTCCCCACCATGAAAATGACAAGAAATTTTAATTTTTTCAGTACCTATTTCAAAACTAAAACCATTTTGGGCAAAAATTTTTTTCAAGGAATTGGTATTCACTTTCCAATTTAAAATTTTTTTTAAATATACATTCAGATTTTAGGAGCAATGAGACAGGGTTAAGGATTGAGTCGGAGGATAAAAGTTTCACCATTTTTGATGTACCTATAAACAAATCCGACCCAATTACCTTCTTCTCGATCCTCCTTCGGTTTAACTTTTTAAAAAAATGAACTACATTTTTACTTGTAATCATTATAATTATTTGCCCTGGTGCCTTTCAAGAAAGCGAATTAAACTTTGAAATAAACTTTTCGAAAAAAAAAACATCTTTGAAAAAACGTTTCTTTTGTATATAGGTAAAATATGTACCTTGAGAAATATTAACCGTAAGTTATTCTGATGGGAAATTTTACCTGCATGACGCCTTCAAGTGCTGCAAGAAGGTTCCCCAACTACAAAAAATTAGTAAGTAATTTTTTTTTTAATGAAAATTTTCAGATGTTTTGAGGTTGGAGATCTTTTTTGGGCACTTGGGAGAATGATACCTTCTATTTTTTCAGATTCTATCCGAAATCCCACATAACTTTAAAAACCAAAAAATTAAAATCCAGAATTTCACATTTTGGAGCACTCGAGAATATTTTTGAACAAAATTTTTGAAATTCTCGGTAAAATTTCCCATTATAATTGGTAGCTAATTTTATAAAATTTTATACCGAATTTTTCTACTTTGAAGGCACTCTAGGGTGAGACTCAGTTTTTTCGGATTTTTCAGTCAATTATATACAAATTACGAGATGAACCTCTGATTGGTCAATTTTCAATTCCTGATTGCCAAAATGGAACTAATTCGCGCCTTTCATGCGATTATGGTAGTCGATACAAATGTTTTTCGGAAGAGGCAATCCGCATGGGTCTGCCTTGTGACGACACCATGGAAAGAAGTGAAGAAGATGTCTTGAAGGTGCTGAAAGATAAACTGGGGTATGATTCTTTCGTCGCACGTACACTTATTCCTCCAAAAATGAATGAAATCAACAATGGAAGTAAGAAATCGATATTCATGAATACCTATTATTAATCTACCACAAAAACTAACAGGGTGATTTTTTAGGTGGTGGAGCAGTTGACGTTTCTGTCGACATGCTCGTAAGAAATATTGAAAGCATTGATGAAATAAATATGGTAAAGGAATAAGTGTTTGAAAATTATGAGCATAGGCAATTCTGTAGATGTTGAGAATTATCTACCAACCTTTACTTTCAGGAAATGAAAGTGCAGGTGACATTCCGGATGAAATGGCGTGATCCAAGATTGTCTTACTATGACATATGTATGTAGGTAGTAGGTAGTAGGTACCTATCAATAAAAATGATATTTATTAAAAATTTTTGAAAAAGTTGTGTAAAATTTAATGATTTGGAATTTTTCTTGTCCATTATCACAGTGAGTGATACGAATATTCGAGCTTTTGGAATGATTAAATTGATAGATACCAGTAAAGTTTGGATACCTGATGTATTTTTTGCGAATGAAAAACAATCCCACGAACACAATCTTATTCGACCCAATTCTTTTGTCCGTATTTTCCCCAATGGATTAGTGTTATTCAGTCAAAGGTAGGTAGCTATAATTAAATTAGAAAAAATATACATTTTATTTAATAATTTTTCTAATTATTCAGTATAAATTACACCAACAAGGGAGGTATTCCAACTCAAATTAAAAATTTTCAGTCCAAACAAAAATACATTGAAAGTACATCGTAAAAAAAAACATATCCAAAATTTCAGGCGCTGGGATTTATTTCTCGAATTTTGGTGAATTTTTGAAATTACAAAATTACCTCATCTCCCTGCAAAATATAAAAATTTGATCTAATCAGCGAAAAAAACTGAAATTTGGAATACACCCTATTTTTGACCTCTCGAATTGATTGGAAACGGTTTCAAGACGTTTCGGAGCCTCCAAAATTTTTTGGAATTTTCCAGCGCTGACGCTGGGAAAAAGCTCATAAAAGTGGTCCATATGAACTTCAGCACTTATAATCGCGGATTACCAATATTGGTGATTTCCTTGATCGATTAAAGCAGAATTTTCCAAAATTCTCAAATTTGAATTCAAAATCATACTTTTTGGCTGACAATTTTGCTGGAAAAAATTTCCTTGTCTGCCAAAAAATGTGGATTTGAACTCAAAGTTGAGAATTTTGGAAAATTCTGCTTTAATCGATCAAGTAGGTCACCAATAAATTCATATTTTTTGACTGACAATTTTCCTGGAAAAAATTTAATTGTATGCCAAAAAAAATACTTTGAACTCAAAGTTGCGAATTTCGAAAAATTCTGCTTGGATCGATCAAGTAGATCACCAATATTGGTAATCCGTGAATATAGGTGCTGAAGTTCATACGGACTACTTTTATGAACTTTTCCCAGCGCTGAAAAATTCCAAAAAATTTTAGAGGCTCCGAAACGTCATGAAACCACTTCCAATCGATTCGGGAGGTTGAAAATAAGGTATATACCGAATTTCAGTTTTTTTCGTCAGTTAGATAAAATTTTCATATCTTGCAAGGCAATCAGGGCAATTTTAAAATTTCAAAAATTCGCCAAAATTCGAGAAATGAATTTCAGCACCAGAAATTTTGGATATGGAGTTCTCTTATGATGTCCTTTCGATTTATTTCTGTTTGAGCTTAAAATTTTACTTTGAGTTGGGATATCTCCCTTGTGAATATAATTTTGTAAATTTTTCTGTACCTTTGCAGAATATCACTTACTCTGAGTTGTCCGATGAATTTGAAACTGTATCCTCATGACTCACAAATCTGTCCTATTCGATTAGCCACTTGTAAGTGATTGTATAAAACTTGCTCAAAATATCTAGTTTTATTTGAATTTGCATACAAATGTCAAATCAATGCTTCTTTATTATAGATCAATCAATTACGAAAGATGTATCAATACGATGGAACACCGAAAATCCTGTTCAAATAACAAAACATCTTAATATATCTAAATTCACTCTAACGGGCTGGAATACTTCGGAAACTTTTATGAATACGACCACAGGTAGAAAATTGAGCTTTCGGTGGAAAAATTCACGATTTAAAAAAAATTATTCCCATTTACTAAATTCTTCGTCGTTTATTTTTTAGGCCGATATAAATATCTGCAATTAAATTTATCGTACGATCGAGAGTTCTTTCATTATTTTAAAAAGTTTTACGTGCCAGTTCTGATAATATTTTTGATTTCTTTGATACCATTGTGGTTGGAAAGAGTTCTAATAATGAGGATTTATATTGCATTGTCTACTGTGATATTTCTGGGATGGTATTATACCGTACAAGATCCCGGTTTATTGATCTCCTATAACGCAGCGCTGAATACTTGGAACGCAGCGAATTTTATATTTGTTTTTTTGGCGGCGGCGGAATCGATGGGTGTCGTATTTATGATCAAAATGAATAAGAACGCTATAAAAAGGACCCATCCTGATGATAACGATGAATTTAAAATGTTACCGTATGGTCCGGATAAGGTGAAGAAATTTTTAATGAATCGAAAAAATTGATAATGTAGGTAATGAAGATTTCTTTTCAGAGGACAATCCTTGAAATTGTTGATGAAAAAACGAACATCGATGCTGAAGTGAAGAAAATCAAAACCAATTTTAAAATATGTTTCGTTAATGTCCATAAAGAAGTGCAGATTATCGATGCAGCTGCAAAATTATTCTTTCCATCGGCCTACATACTATTTATATTTTTTTACTGGATTACTTACGTTACTAATTGATGATGTAACATTGAAATGATTTCAATAAGATTTAAACTGTAGTTAACGAATTGTTACAATGTTATTATCAAAATATCTCACGTTGGATGCAGTGTTGTAAGACATTTTTCATTTTGTACAGATAAGGTACATCAAGGTATAGGGTAGATCGTAAAGATGTACTTGCTACATGGTTCGAATTTCAATACAAATTAGTGAGGTAGTTTTCTTTTATTGAAGGGTCTCCCAGAAAAAAAATTAATTTCCTAGTCATAAAAAGGTAGAAGCAAGTGCCCTCAATAAGATGCCACCTTTGGAAAAAAAACAGTTTTTGGTACTTTTGAGTGATGTGGTTCTACCTATTCACCTTCTGAGTTTCTACACCCTCTTACCCATTAACCTTGAAATTGGTTACCACTTTTGCTCTTATTCTATTCAAAATCGGCCAGAAAGGGAGTAAGGGGCCATTACTTACTCCAGGAGATTCCACATTCGGAAATTCGGCAAATTTTGATAAAAATTGATAGCTTTTGAAAATTAAAATATATTTATGGTGCTTCTTTAGCAAAATTTTTTCAAATTTGAAGAATTCGAGTAATTTTTTTTAAACTCTGCAGAATTTTCGGTGAAATAGCAAATTTAATAAACCGAAATAAAATATTAATGAGCATATTTTTTAGATACATATTTACGACCACGACGGACCTATGACTGAGAGTGTTCGGTATGTTTTACAACAAATTTGGGATTGAAGGAACTTAATTTCAATTTTTTTTACCGTTATGCCATTATAGGCATAAGAGAAGAGGTAAGGAGTTTAGGCATCCTCCTCACAGCTGAAATAATATAGGAAAGATTCCAAGGAATTTCAGGTTTTTAAACCTTATATCTGCAAAAAAAAATTAGGAGGAATAAATATTATTTTAACTCGGAAATTATTGGTACCTACCGATTTTGCACACTTTCCCAGTTTTTTAAATAATATTTGATATAGGAACGTGTTTTTCTATATTTTAAAAAATTGTCTAGAGAAGAAATCATAAAAAAAAATCGCTTAGATGAGAATACTTTCATTGAAAAAGTCGTCCAAACTCAAAAAAAAAACTGGGATGATTTGTGAGAATGTTTTTCATCGGAAAAGTAATCCCAAACTCCAAAAAAAGTTGGGATGATTTGTGAAATAATTATCATCCGAAAAATCATCCCAGCCTCAAAAGCTCGGGAAAATGGTGAGATGATTTGTGAAAGTGACTTTCATCCTAAAAATCATCCCAGCCTCAAAAGCACAGAAAAATGGTGGGATAATTTGCGAGAATGGTTTTCATCGAATGATCGAAAGTCATCCTATATTCAAAAAAATGTTGGGTTGATTTGTGAAAATGATTTTCATCCCAAAAATCATTCCAACTTCAAAAATTCGGGAAAGTGGTGGGATAATTTGTGAAAGTGATTTTCATCCCAAAAGTCATCCCAGCCTCAAAAACTGGTTGAAATACCTATCAATTTGAAAAAAATCATGGAAAATTTATATTTTCAAGAATCCCTAAAAAAAAGTCGGACCTACATGAATAATATGTTTGGATAAAAACATCCATGCTAACACAACTTTTAAATTGTTTTTGATGAACACAGTGAGATTCTAAGGTCAAGTAGTGAGAGGAGGGGGGTTCATCAGATGTTTTATACTTTACCAATTTTTGTCAAAATCCGAGGTGTTTTTTTTGACCCACCTTAGTATATCTGCATAATTAATAGGTATGTAAATTTAATTCTTAGAAATTGAGAAAGGAAAATTTTTTAAATCACACAAACAACCTTTATACCCACATAAATATTTTCCAATTGATATTGTATACTCGTAGTTTAATGGATGATATCCTGTTATTTATCAAGAATATAAGAAGATTCTTCGCTCATAATGTAGGTAATTTTTGTGTGTTGTGTGTCCTGTCGGATGGAAACAGTTGCTAATCCAATGCTATAAATATTTTTGCAAACTGAAGGAAAAAGTTTTTTTTGAAAGTGATTTTTTTTTTCTTTTTTAAAATCTAAAAATAAGAATAACGTTTGATATGAAGCCGTTTAGTAAATTTGGCAGTGTGTTAATTTTCGCAACTTTTATCGAATGGTAAGAATTATGATTTTTTGTTCAGCTTTTTTCAATAATCGAGTTACTATTATTTTTCTCAATTGAGTGACCATAAGTCAGAAAGTTTTGAGCAGTCTGATTTTCATTGGCTGTCACATTCGTAGATATTCGGTGGCTGTTGAATTACCTAATTTTTTTCTTAAACGATAAACTAGTTTTTTTTGTACATTCTAAGATGAGCCCACAGGTGCGATGAACTCTTCAAGTCAACGAAAATTGGTTCGTCCCATTTCCCCGGTGGGACATTCTGCTCAACGTTAATTTTTTTCAAAATGTTTCCAATCCTTGAAAAAACAGTAAATACTTGAGATTTTTCAAGGGGATATTCTACCCTTTGATGAGTTGCATATATTTTTTTAAAACGCTGCATTATTTTTGCAGATAGGTAATGAGAATTTTTTTAAATCTGTTTGTCACGATGTTAGACATAGGTACTCATTATTAAACTTTTACCTACATAGGTAGGTACCTACTTGACATATCCAAAAGACAATAAATTTTAAAGCCGTAATGATAAAAATCGATTTTTGCAAAAACTAAAAAATATAAAAAATCGAAGGAGGGGGTATTTTCAATTTGATTTTCGTTCGTGCAGGTGAGCATTCATTTATATTTAAAAAATCTTCTCACTCGCCCTTCCCCCATCTTCAGCAAGATATTGTTTCACAAGAATATATTTCTGAATAAGCTACTGCAGTTCTGCTTGATCAACTTTAAAATTTAAAGGGTCAAAATAGAACATATTCAATCTTTTACGCAAATCTTGACTTCTTTTCTAAAAGGCTTCTATGTAATTACATGCGACTTTTAATCTACAGGACCGTGGGAAGAAATGAAGAAGATATTCTGAATGTTCTACGAAATAAACTGGGGTATGATTCATCCCTCACTCGTACACTTATTCCTCCACAAATTCGTACCGAAAATGGAAGTAAGAAATTTTAATTAATGAAATTTAATGAAAGGGTGAATTCACCTTCAGTCCAAATTTTGAAATACGCAGGGAAAAATTTTCAGGCATGAGCTGGTCTGAGCCATCATGATCATGTATCATCAGATCAGTTCATGCATGATATTTGGCCGCTCATGAGCAGGCCTGAGCAGGCCTGGCTTTTAACAATGAAAATATATTTTTAAATCTTATTTTTATTGGCCTGCTCATTAGGGTAGATCGAAAAAAAAAATCTTGGATTTTGAACAAATTTGGTGGGATGGTTTACTTTGAGTTGGAGACTTCACAAAAAAATTTTGAGCCCCCAAGGGGCAAGGGGGGAGCAAGAGGTGGCAAGAGGTGCTCAAAGTGCATCTCCTTTTGAAAAAAAAACGATGTTTTTTGCGTTTTTTAGCCAATCAAAATTGTGTGAGAAGCCTTCGTAGGACTTAAAAAATGCGATTTGATTTTCTCTTTCTACATCTCCCTAAACCATCGCCACCCTTCTCCGATCAAAACTCTGACTGCTACCAGGGGGTTGAAAAGTTGCAGATTGCAATATTTCAATTATATAAAATTATCACTAAGCTGAAATGATTTTTTTTTCATCGAGTAAGTGAACAAAAATTTTCTTCAACCACTGAAAGTGAATTTTGAAAAAAATTGAATATTTTGTACACCAATGCAGCCAACAACAAATCATAAAATTTCAAAATACGGAATTTATATCGACTTTGAATTGAATACTTTTTCGCCTGAAAATATTATTCATTTTTTTTTCAATCACCGAAAGTATTTCGAAAATTTTGTACCTTAGTTTTGTACTTATGTCAGTGCAGCCAGTTGCTAATTGTGATGTTCCGATATCTTCAAATTCGAAACGTACTTTTATTGATTGGGAGAAATAATTGGTCCAATCACTTGACGAAAAAATAATGGATTCGAGTTCATAATATCAGAATATCACAATTAGCAACTGGCTACACTAACGTGCAAAATTTTCAAAGAAAAATTTAAAAAAAAAATCTGATGATTGAAAACAAAATTATTGTGTATTTTTCAAACGATAAAAAAATAAATTCGAGGTCAACGTAAACTTCATGGTGTAGCATGTCACGATTTGTAACTGGCTGCACTGACATACAAAATTTTCCAAAAAAAATTCGAATTATACTTTCGGTGATTGAAAAAAAAATAAATAATATTTTCAGGCGAAAAAGTAATCAATTCAAAGTCGATATAAATTCCGTATTTTGGAATTTCATAATTTGCTGTTGGCTGCACTGGTGTACAAAATTTTCAATTTTTTTTCAAAATTCACTTTCAGAGGTTGAAAAAAAATTTTGTTCATTTACTCGATGAAAAAAAAAATCATTCCAGCTTAGTGATAATTTTATATTATTGAAATATTGCAATCTGCAATTTTTCAACCCCTTGGTAGCAGTCAGAGTTTTGATCGGAGAAGGATATCGATGGTTTAGGGAGATGTAGAAACTCAAATCGCATCTTTTGAGTCCTACGAAGGCTTCTCACACAATTTTGATTGTCCAAAAAACGTAAAAAACAGCGTTTTTTTTCAAAAGGAGCTGCACTTTGAGCACCTCCTGCTCCCCTCCCCTTGCCCCTCGGGAGCTCAAAATTTTTTTGTGAAGTCTCCCACTCAAAGTAAACCACCCCACCAAATTTGGTCAAAATCCAAGATATGTTTTTTTTTTCGATCCACCCTACTGCTCATGCCTGAAGATTTTTCCCTGGGTACCTAGTACCTACTCTTAAAATGTCTTTGGAATAATTACCAAGAAGAAATCAATATTATTTGTGTATGTTATAAAAAAATTTTAAGGTTTTTTTTTGAATTTACTACCATGATTCATCAATTGAATTTTTTTAAAAATATTGTGAAAGTAAAATACCTACATTTTTAATGTCCTAAGATACCTATATAAATATTTGTGCAAAAAATGATTTGGTGTACCTACCACCATTAGATCCATATTTGAAAGCTGTATCACAGCAATTTAAATGTAGGTATTATTTTATCATTTTTCGTTATATTGTAACGTACAAAAATTGAAAAAATTTCCACATATTGGTTTTTATTTTCCGTATAAAGTACAAAATTTTGTAATTTTGGTGAAACATTTCTAGATAGAAATGTTGTTCCAAAACACCTCAGAATTATCTTTGAAATTGTATCCGAAACTGAAGACTAAAATACCTATCTTGACCATGGGATACTTCTTACGTTCTTACCCTTCACCATTCATCCATCATGGTATTTATGGTACATATATTTTTTAGGTAATGAACCAGTCAGTGTTTCTGTCAATATGTTTGTGAGAAGTATTGAAAGTATTGATGAAATAAAAATGGTAAAGAACTATGGCTATTTACCTATAATTTGAAAATGATATCGCAATTGTGCTAATATTAAAAATTATCTGTCATACCTATCTAAGTACCTACGTACAATTACCTATACTTTTAGGAAATGAAAACACAAATAACATTTCGTATGGCATGGCTTGACCCAAGATTATCGTATTACGATACATGTAGGTACCTACTACCTACTACCTAAAAATAAAAGTGATTTGGAAAGCTTCTGTCAAGGTTATGCATAATTTTTAAAATTGTTTCAATTTTTTGTCTATTTTTACAGTACGTGATGGGAATATTCAAGATGTTGATACAATTAGACTAACAGATACGAGTAAAATTTGGATACCCGATGTATTTTTTTCGAATGAAAAACAAGCCCATGAGCACAATCTAATTAAACCCAATTCGTTCATTAGAATTCGCCCTAATGGAACCGTATTGTTCAGTCAGAGGTAAGTAAACTAAGTATTTACTTTTAGTGAAATCAGACTTTTTGCTTTCAAGTACCTATACCTGTCATTGAATTTATTTTTATGCAGAATATCTCTGACTCTAAGTTGTCCGATGAACTTGAAATATTTCCCTCATGATGAGCAATTATGTTCCATTCGATTAGCATCGTGTATGTAATTTTTTTACTTTAGATGTATTGCATGGCTGCATAAAAGCTGCTCTGAGTGTGGATTTTTATTTTTAAAACAGCGAATTAATTTGTGCTCATTGTTCACAGATCAATCGAGTTCGAAACATGTGTCATTACTTTGGAAATCCGAATATCCTATACAAGTTATGAATCACTTACATTTGGCTAAATTCACTTTAATAGAGTGGAAACGTCACGAAAAAGTTGTAAATACAACTACAGGTAAATGTATACAACTTGATTCTCTAGTGAATTTTTTTTAGATTTTTCAACTCACGTTGGAATTTATTTTTCAGGAGATTATAGTTGTCTGCAGGTGGATTTCTTGCTGAGACGAGAATTTTTCAATTATTATTTCAAAAAATTTTACGCGCCGGTTGTAACGATAGTTTTAATTTCTTGGATACCATTTTGGTTGAAAAGAGTTCTCACGTTGCGTATTTATATCGCCATGTCCACCGTGATATTTTTGGGATGGCATTATACCGTTCAAGATGCCGGTTTATTAATTTCTTACAATACTGTGCTAAATATTTGGAATTTGGTGAATTTCGTATTTGTCTTTTTGGCGGCATTAGAATCTTTGGGGATTGTATTTATGATCAAGACGAATTCAAATGCTTTGAAAAAGATAAGTCCTGATGATAAAGATGAATTTAAATTTTTTCCGTATGGCCTGGAAAAGGTGAGGAAATTTTTAAATTACGATTTGACGATATTTTTCTCGAAGTTGGTGAATTGAAAATATCTAATGAAGTTTTGTATTTTTTTATTTTTTTTAGAGAAGAACCTTGGAGATAGTGGATGAAAAAACAAACGCTGAAGTAGAAATAATGGAAATCAAAACCAATTATCAAATATGTTTCATAAACGTCCATAAAGAAGTACAGATTATTGATGCAGTAGCAAAATTGTTCTTTCCTTCGGCTTACTTACTTTTTATATTTTTCTATTGGATTACTTATGTTCCTAATTAAAAACGTAATATTGATCTAATTTCAATTTTTGTAAATAAAAAAATAGGTACTTAGAAAGTACTTACTCTCTCATTCCGAATCAGTGAAAAATCACTGATAAACAGTCAGAATTGCAGCACAGGAAAAATCAGTGAAATTCACTGATTTTCAGTGATTTTTCACTGATTATTCAAAGAATTTCACAGATTTTTCAGTGAATTTCATAAATATCACTGAGTTTTCAGTGAATTTTCACTGATTTCCAGTGATTTTCTTTCACTGATTTGTTTTCAGTGAAAAAAATTTCACTGATTTTCTCCTAAGCTGCAATTCTGACTGTTTCTCAGTGATTTTCAGTAATTTTCACTGATTTATAATTGAGAGAGTAAGTATATTAAGTATAGGTAGTAAGTATAGTACCAATTTAGCTTGAAAGTCAACTACGATTCAGTTTGGAAAAAGGTAAGTACCTACAGGAGAAATTTGAAATTACCAAAACCCAGCTAGGAAAAGTACAGGAGAATTTATAAAATTATTGAAATTCAGCTAGAAGAACGTGTACCTAGTACCTAATACCTACATCAGAAATTAACAAAATTCCAATTTGATATTTCCGGAATTCAACCTGAAGAGGGGAAAAGTAGACATTTGAAATACCAAAACTTAGCGTGAACGTGGAGGAAGGAGAGGAAAGTGTTTAGAAATTGCTGAAATTCGGTCTAGAGGCGTATAAAAGAAGTTTGAAATTCACCAAATTCCCTTTGGGAGGTAAAACAAGGACAACAGAATTTTGAATTTACTAAAATTAAAATTCAGCTTGTAGAACAGTAAAGTAGAAATTTGAAATTTGAAAATATTAGATATTTGCTGGAAGGGGCCGTTACTAGAGAATTTTAAAATTATCAAAATTCAGCTTGCAGGATAGCAGGGGGTACGATCGTACGATAGAAATTAACAAGATTCAACCTGGATAAGGTATTCAGGAGAAATTTGATATTTCCAAAATTTTGCCTGAAGTCTGGAGAAGACCACGTGGGAATTTTGAATTCGTCAAAGTTGAAGAAAATTGAAGAAAATTTGAACTTTGCAACGTTTTTTCTTTAAAATTACTTTTGTCAGCTTGAAATATTCGTAGTTTTTCTTGTATCGAGTAAGAAATGATAGGTACATCATTTTGTTAATAAGTTGTTCTTGTTTTTTTACCTATAAAAGCGAGAAAATCTGAAAATCAAAATCGATATTTTGTTTTTTGTTCTCATTTTTCAGGAAAAATCAAATTCTGTTTTCTCAACTTTTTTGAAGTTTTCAAATTTTCATAATTTTGTCAAAGATATTTTCGAGTCCAAATTTTCTACACAGTTTTTTGCCAGTTCATGAAGTTTAATTTCCCGGAACTTTTATTAGAACAAAAGGGACTAATTATTCTAATATTTTTAATTAATCTGAAAAATTCCCCAGTTAAAATTTTCTCTATATTTTTTCCAAGTTAAACTTTTTTTATAATTATCTATAGGTACACATTTTTTTCAAATTCTTTCAGCTTAAAACGAAAAAATATCAACGTCGTTGGAAAATCATACTCAAATTTTGAGAATTTGGAAAAAATTTTAGAAAATTTATTTATTTATTTGAATTTATTTATTTCAACTTTTTTATTCCCTTTTTAGGTTATTTCTGGATTTGGAAAAAAACAAATGTCCCGCACGAAACAAAATCGTCATTCCCTTGAGCATGAATAATTATTTGTGTCTTCAAAGCCTAATTACTTATTCCAGGAACGCCCTGGCCAGGTCCTCTGGACGTCGTTTTTTTTTATATATGTACTTACCTACAAAAAATTAATTGATTAAAATTTAAACATTTAGAAAATTTTTGATTTTTTATTGTTTGATTGAAGGAGCTGATGTCTATTTTTGGTAAAAATACCTAATAATATTTTACTCGCTATTTAAATTTTTACTTTTTTCTTCCATCATTGGAATTTAGAGATCTCAGAAGTTGAGATGAGCCGGTGAACGGTTGCTGATGTTTTAAAGAAGGGATCACCTTACTCAATTAAAAACTTTCGAAAAATTTTTAGTTATTATAAAACATTGAAATTATGGTTGTAAAGTGTAAACTGCAATAATACGTAGGTAGGTAGTTAGGTAAGTACATAGAATATTTACTTAGTTTAAACTGTAATTCGCTAGTCTTTGTCAATAGTCAAACAATTTTTATAAATTCTAAGAAAAGTAAACCTTTCGTCCAATTTTTTTCTGAAAACGTGATCACAAAAAGAAATAACGAAACAGTTGTGTACTTAGGCTTCTTACCTACCTAACAAGCAAGTGAATATTTTTCATTGCTGATATGTGTCATCACCAGTTTGATGATGATTCTAGCACCAACACATATCGTGTTAAAATTTTCAACTATAGCCAATTAAACTCCTCGTTGGAAAATTGAAATGGTGAAAATGTTATTGCGATCCCAGAATTTCCTATAGAACATGCCTACCAT
The DNA here is from genome assembly GCA_033439095.1 of Pseudococcus viburni. Taxonomy (NCBI): domain Eukaryota; kingdom Metazoa; phylum Arthropoda; class Insecta; order Hemiptera; family Pseudococcidae; genus Pseudococcus; species Pseudococcus viburni. The sequence continues at coordinate 207,707 of JAVBJF010000284.1, read as the reverse complement.
CAAAGTTTGTACAGTTTTCGTAAACTCTTCATAATTATTGAGAAACCTGACTGCGTTCATAATCATTGAAAAAAAATTCTACATTAAATGAAGGCGTAATTATACCTAATGAACATTTTCTTTTTCCGAGTGTTTTTCAGCAGTTTCATAAATCATATGTCTGTACTCATTAAACAGCCTGTTCTGAAATGCGTCAATGATGAAAAATAAGATACCTACGCACTCGACCAAAAAGAAAAACCACATTCATAATATTTTACCTACGTATTGAGACCTTGAGCTCAGTGCCTTTTCAGTAGGTAGATATTTAGTATGGGTTTTGAGTTCTGTTACGTGATACTCGTGCTTTCGATTTTAGTGCCGGAACATGCATCTAAGGCGATTTCAGTCACAGTCAAGGACAGGAATGAAGATGGAAAATCTGCAGAATTGAAAGATGGCGATCAATTGAACAAATTAGCGTTAGTGGAAGATTTTGAAGCGGAAAACAATTCTACTAATTTATCCAACGATAAATCCAGACAGAAGAAAAATTCACCGAAACCTTCTATAGTCGACACAATTTATCCAGATAGGCCTGATTTACTCCTATTGACTTTTCCTTCCGAATACATTACTCAACAGAGAGGAAAATTACTCAATATTGTTGAAAAAAAATACAGCCATTTGATCGATGCAGATGTTCTACGGAAGGTAGCCGATGGAAATACAGAAGCAATCCCCAATATTTGGAGTTTTCTATCTACTTTTGACGTTAAAGGTGCTTTTACGTCATTAGTTGCACAACAATGTAAGTTTTTACCTTTAGGAAATCTGGGTTGAATCAGTTGTTAAATACAGAGTACCTTTATTTGTTAGGTACTTACAAATTGGTAAGATTTTTCTCATTATTATTATTTGTTTTTTGTTGACATTATTTAGTCGTTGAAAATTACACAAATGCCAACGAACATCCAACTGTATCTGATATAAGTCGTGAAGAATGTAAGAAATTATGTAAAGAAAAAGAGACCAAATTATTTCAGTTCATCAACGGAGCCCTTATTCGAATAACTCAAACGGAGAAAGAAGGAGAAGATATTCGAATCAGAATAAGACCCAGTTTCAAAAAAAATTTCAAGTATAAAACCACTGAAGATAATCATTCTGCATGCACTTGCATCACTAACAGCAAGAGAATTTATGTTAGTCCTCAACTGAAAGAAATCATTCATCAAAAATTTTTCAATTCTGACGAAGGTAGGTACCTATACCTGATTCATGGACATATAGGTACCTATACATTTTATTCCTTATGACAAAGGTATCCCAACCAGCAGTAAAATTTTGGGCTAAAATAAAAATTTATCGAATGTACATCATAAAACTACCCATGTCCAAAATTTCAAAAGCTCAAGTTCTTTTCTCGCATTTTGGTGAATTTTTGAAAATTCAAAATTACTCAATGGTTTTGCAAAGTATGAAAATTTGATCTCAATAACGAAAAAACCTAAAATAGCTTATTTTCGACCTTCCAAATCGATTGAATGTGGTTTCACTTTCAAGACATTTCAAGGCCTCCAGACAATTTTGGAATTTTCCAGCTCTGAAGAAAAGCTTATAAAAATGGTCCATATGACTTGAGCACCTACGAACGGAAATAATCAACATTTACAACCCATTTTATCGATTAAAATACAATGATACAAATATCGTTCATGTCACGTTAAATCCACATTTTTTTTCAAAAAAATTTTCTTACGAAAGATTTTTAGAGAATTACTATAATTTAAAATAGGTAGTTTATAGTTGATTCAAGAGGTCGAAATAAGGCTTTATCAAATTTCATTGGTCTGGGTACTTTTATTCCATTCCATCGATCGCTTTCTTCAATTTTCACCAACAATTTTTGTTGGAGAAAGGTGTCTTTAAAAGGACGGAGAGAATTTTTTTGAGTTGTTCGATACATGCTTTAGAATTTGAATTCCTTAAATTCCTGTCTGAAGTTACTTTTAATTTCACCTTTACTTGAAAATTAAATCGGGGGAGAATTGGTGCAAAGTGTAATCCCTCAGAACTCCCTCAAGTGCTCAATTTTCAAGTAAGGGTAAAAATAACTCCAGATTATGAATTTAGAAGCTCAAAATACGTGTCAAATGATGCTTCGCTCAAAAATATGAAAAAATTTCCTCTGAGGGGCCCAATTTTCAATTAGGGGTGAAACTAATATCGAAAACGGTTACAGCACTACTTCAAAATATCCCTAAATTGCTAGGTACATTTTTATGATATGATTTCAAAATTCAGATTTTTATCGTTTTTGTAGGCTGAGGAGTAGTATAATTTTAAATTTTTAAAAATTCGTCAAAATTTGAAAAATGATTTTTAACTTTAAAAATCCAAGAAAATGTTTTTTTTAAGGTCCTTTCGATATTATTTTTGTCTCGGTCCAAAATTTTACTCCTGGTTGAAATACTTAGGTAGGTACCTCGTCAGTAAAGTTTGTTGTAAAACTCAACATGACTTTTATCCTATAGGTGAAAAAGAAATTGAGGATTTACTTAGTCAGAGCAATACTGCTGAAGATGCAGATCTTGCAGATGCCCAAAAAAATGAAAATTCTGGCTGGAATTTTTCAAAATTGGGAAGTGCAGTTCTTTATCACATTGGCTATGGATCTGAAAAAACAAGAAGACGTGAACCTAAAAGGTACGACAGGCAATACGCTGCTTCAAAAGCAGAGTGGATTTTATTAAACGCCGTTGCTAATATTTTAATTCTAGGATTTTGCTTTCCTTTATGGCCTTTTCATGTTGTATTTTTCCTGATAGGATATTTCTTTGTGTAAAAATAAACATTTTTTTTTTAGTTAAAGCATTTATTAAAGTTTTAAATTCTAAAATGTAAAATAAAAGTTGAAATCCGGAATTTGGTCGAACCAATGATTTATTTTTAGCAGAAACATAGGAAGAATGAAAGAAATACTCAGTTCAATGTTCAGAATTAATTTAAAAATGAAAATTTCCATTTTTTTTAGTGCGAAGCGTGAGCGTGAACGATCATTCGTTCATGATTTTTTATTTTTATTTTTTTGAACAAACAGAATCGTCGTAATTACTCACATTTTGAATAGTAATTACTTACCAAAAATACCACCAAGTTTTTTTTTTTAAATTTAAAAATAGTATATTATGCAACAAGCTTAGAAAAGTGCGAGATTTTAAACGTGTGCGGAGTTACAGCGCGAGCCGAAGGCGAGGGCTGTAAGTACACGTTTTTATTATCGAGCACTTTTTTGCGAGTTGCATATGCTATTTTGTATTTTTCATACTATATACCTGTAATACGGGTTTTGAGGCAGTGATGTCAAAACGGAATTTTTTTTTTCGTTACGTTATTTTGTTACGTTACAAATTTGTAATTAACGTTATTAGTTTCAGTATGTGTAACGGAAAAATTCTGTAACGCAATTATTCAGAAATAACGTTATTTTCATTTTTCGTTACCGTTATTTCGTTACAGGTAGAAAAATTGGGAAATCGTGTGGAAGCCCCTCCCCCCTACCAAAAATGAATTATGTTTTTTTCTGAGGCATAGCCCCCCCCCCCAATAAAATACGCACTTTATCTCTCTGCAATCAGTTTTCAAGTACCTACCTATTCAATGTTTAGCTAATTTGTCAGATCAGTCAGATGTCAGATCAGTAGATCACACAATATTCATCAGCCTTGAGAAATAAAAAAATAAGAATATTGTCTAACCATTATTTCTTGGCAGTTGAACTTGAAATGCTAATTGAAATTTGAAAATAACAACTCCTATGCAAATTTCATGATAGGAAATTGAAGATTTCAAATTTATTTTTGACAAACTCTTTTTCGTCATTTTCCAAACTTTTTTCATCTCAGTGGTTGGCTTTTCAGAGTGATCAATACCATTAAAAAAATAACGAAAAAAATAACGAAAAATTAACGAAATTTTTTCGTTATTTGTTACATTTTATATTCAAGATATATTGTAACAACTAAAATTCCGTTACCGTTACTTTTCTGTTTGTAACGGAAAAAATTCCGTTATTTTTGTTATTCGTTACGTTACGTTATTCGTTATGACATCACTGTTTTGAGGGCGCTGAGTTCGAATATTTGCTTATTTTTGGGATTCGACCCTTTAGTGCCCCCTAGCCCCCAATTTTGAAAAAACACATGCAAAAAATCGGAAATAGTATGTGTCATATCGATTCCTACTAATTCGGGGGTGCTGAGCTCGATTATCAACTTACTTTCTCGATCCGCCTCCTTCGTTCTCCACACTGACTCCAAAATTACTAAATCATTTAAAAAATCAATGTGTTTTTTCAAAATTGGGGGCTAGGGGGGCACTAAAGGGTCGAATCCCAAAAATAAGCAAATATTCGAACTCAACGCCCTCAAAACCCCTACAAACGACACGTCATACGTTATTGTTCATTTTTTTGAATTTTGACCTCATTAGGAGGCTGATAGGGGGGTTCAGAGGGGTCAAATGAAAAAGCTACATATCCGAACTCAGCGCCTTCGAATTAGTAGAAATCGATATATTACTTCACTTTTTCCATTTTTTTGAATTTTGACCAAAATTTTGGACCCCTGTGCCCCCCAGGGGTATTGAGATCCCATTTTTAAAAGTAATTAGCTGAAAAATACATTAAAAGTTCTCTTCATAGTAATTTTTTCAGATTTTTTAACGGGGCCCTTCATCTTTTGTACTTATCATAAAAGTTGAGCTTCCATCACAAAAGCTCAACTTTGAACTTTTCAAAAAGTGATTATCAATTTTGAATCTCCTTTCAATTCTCTACAAAACAGCATGAGCAGATTTATCTTAGACCTAACCAATCTCGAAATATGCTCCTTCAAAGTTAAGCAATTTAGCAAAAAAATCCCAATTATACGAAAATTACAAAGACCACCCCCCCCCCGCCCCCTGAAGGATTAGAATCGGAATGACGGTGATTCCTTCATTAGACCATCGAGGAGAACTCGTAAAAAAATTTTGAGCGAAATCGGAAAACCCAAGGTCAAAACCTGGTTGACTTGACAATTGACATAGAATGAGCCAGTCATCAACAAACAAATAAACAATACCTATTCATTATTCAACTCAACATAGGATTAACGAATTAAAAATACACCGTACAGGGTACCCACACTACCGACAGTACTGACACAAACAGATAAATACCAAAACAAAACAAAACGAAATTCGTTTTGATAGTGGTATTAATAGTGGTTTCGTGTTTTCAAGCGTATTGGTATTGTTTCATTTGTAGGGAGAAATGGAATGCTTCGCCGAGTACCAGAAACACACCCTTCTTATGATCCGCTGCAGTATCCTCTAATTTTCTATATGGTACTGATGGATATTCCATTAATTTGAAACAACAGAATGGGACTACTTCGTTATCTGCGATGCAGTTTTATCGATATATACTGATGATACGAGATGATAATTACATTTTATCATTGCGAGATTTACTGAATCTGTACGTAGTTGATATGTTTGCAAAAATTGAAAGCGAACGTTTATTATACTTGAGACTGAATCAATCAAAGTTGAGGTGTGAAGAATTTAATTTTTTTAGCTCAAGAATGCCTATACCTATTCTAGACTGACATCACAAAATGAAAGAATGGTACAACTTATAAATAGGAAACGAACAATAAAATGTGAAATTTTTAATTCGAATTCTCAAAATAGAAGAAATATTTTTACTTGTTCACACGCATTATACCTCCACGAGGAGACGAAAAACCAGTAAAAACTGAAAGATTTTATTGGTGAAACTTGATTGAATAACGAAGAGCTGATAACATATTAATACAAGATGAGAAAAAAACGCAATCCTATCGAAATCAAACCATTCGTGTTCTTAACTATCGTTGGATCCAGAGAGACTACCGTAAGGCGATTTTGGCGTAAAATGTCTTGATTCAACTTTTGTTACACTGTATTATTCACACACATGTTATCAATTGTAGTATAAGTATAATACATAGTATAATCAATAAGTTCCCGGAAAAATTCCATAACTCGAGAACTAAACATTCGCGTATTTTCCGATTTTAGATAGATCTTTTAGTTCTCGAGTTATAGAATTTTTCCGGGAACTTAAGTATTGACTATACTGTCTACAGACTAATTTTAATATTTTTACTTACAACGCACGTATCCACTTGACGAGATTGGCAGTTATTCTAGCAATTATTTCTTCATCTTGTTCGGCGCGGACGTTGGAGCAGTCTCCAGGTAACACGGTAAAACCAGCACATTCAATCACTCCTGTACGGTCTTCCTGTAATTATAAATATTATCAGTATTGAAATGCATAATAATTGATTCCAGCAAAAAAACCTCACTTACTTGAACTTGAACGGACCACTTCACTGTGTCCTTAAACGGATTCTTGACTTGAGCAAAGGATACGTAATAATCCACATTACCGTGTCTGTAAAACATTCCCATATCATCCACATTGCATAGATGCCAGTTTTCGAGCAGTTCATCACTATTTGTTCTTATGCCTTGATTGCTAATTCTGTCAGCTTTCATTTCTTTTACCAACCAAAAATGAGTGAGCAGTTTTAGCTTGCAAACTGGCTCGACATCATTTAACATGACGGGAGGGTTCAAATTCGCTAAACCCAGAAAAGCTTGATTCAATTTCTCACGGTAGAACTGCGACATGGCTGTAAAAACATATGATATGAGGACTAGCGCAAGTCCTTGCAATGTATATTTGTTTTGATATTATCTTACCTCTGGTATGATTATCTTCATCCAACAGTATCTTCGTAAATGGTATATTCCTTTCTCCACTGTTTGCCAAAAAAAAATTGACGAACAATGAACGATCAATTTCGCTATTACCTATTTCAGAGTCAGACATGCTTGCAGTACATGTATCAAAATCAGGGTCCGGAACCACTTGGGAGAACAACCAAAAAAACCAAAAAAAGACCAGGGGAACCACTTTTTTCGAATTTTCAAATGAGAACCAGCACCAGAACCAGTTGAAAAAATTTATAGAACCATTCCCAATAAAGGGAACAACCAGGGAGAAGTAATTTTGAAACTAACCATAACCACCATGAACCAGTTTTTATCTAGATTAAAATAGTTTAAGAGCACCAAGAGCAGCAGCAGAACCCAACCTTGATTTATCATTGCCAGTGGCGTAGCCAAGGGGGGGGCGAAGGGGCGATCGCCCCCCCCCCATGGCCCCATGGCCTTTTTTTTCAAACATGATTTTTCCAAAAAAATTCGCCCTCGCTTCGCTCGGGCAGTATTTCACTATCTTTATTTTTTGAACACAGTATCATATCCTTTCGATTTGAATCAATCAAATTTGATGAGATTTTCCTTCTTCGGAGTTCGGATTAATGAAATAATTTTCATCGAAATTTGGTTATTTTCACTGGTATTTTAGTTGAAACTTACTGATTTCTTAATCAATTTCCAATTCGTCAAAAAATTCAGTAATTTTAGCTAAATAAAAATCAGTGAAAAATCACTGATTTTCAAATAAATTTATTTCACAGAATCAAAAAGTTAAAATTTTACAAAAATTGGCTAATTCATATTTAGACAGTATAAAGTGTTTGTTCCAAAAAACCTATAAATCTTTGTGTTACTGTTACAGTCTTTTCATTACACACCCGTTACCTCAGACTCAGACTCAGGCCGGTATTCATAGACGATACTCAAGTATTACTTAGCCAAGTAACGAATTTTAGAGCTATTTTTTGAGTAATTGAATAACAATTTTATGATTTTTCAATGATGAATCGATACTTGAGGATCTAATTATTCGATTCAAATGAAAAATTTGTATCCATGGCTCCAATATTCCTAGAAAAATAGCTCTAAAATCCGTTACTTGGCTAAGTAATTGTCAAGTATTGTCTATGAATACGGCCCTTAGGCCGGTATTCATAGACAATACTTAAGTACCAAGGAATACTTAAGTACGCAAAAACCTATACTTAAACAAAGGATTAGTATAGGTTTTTGCGTACTTAAGTATTCCTTGGTACTTAAGTATTGTCTATGAATACCGGCCTTAGTTAATAGGCATACACTAGGGAAGAACCGAGGTGATTATAATAGGGTTCCTACGGGAACCCTATAGACACTGGAATACCAAGATGCCTCTCTGCTGGTCACAGCGGAAAGGGGATTACGCAAAATTTTCGTAAATAATTACTCACCTGATCCCCGCTAGATCGCGCTGATCATAAATCCCCAAAACGACTTTTTGTTTAGTTTTGGCATGGAATTCATAAGCAGTATTTGAAAAAAAAATTTCTTGCGATTTCATTGGTTCAAAGTCACGTGACTTTCAACCAATGAAATCGCAAGAAAAATTTTTTTTGATACTGCATGTGAATTCTATATGAGAAGCAAACAAAAAAGAGCATTTTTTATGATACTGCCTATGAATTCCATGTCAAAACCAAACAAAAAGTAGTTTTTGGGGATTTATGATCAACGCAGTGTTGTCGGGCGTTCGCGTTCTGAACGCCCGTTCGTTCAGAACGGGCATAGTTTTTACTATTTTTGAACGGAACGTGAACGAACGCAAAAATTAGTGACTGAACGAGGAACGAACGGCGTTCAAAAAAAATGAACGCCGTTCATAAACTGAACGCCGTTCTCATAATTTTTCATTCATTTTGTGAATCATTGTTTGCAGTTTGCATGATAATTAATTGATCCAGAAAATTACGGATAGATAATTTTGAAGCAGATTTAGACTCCCATTGATTTTTTTCATCAAAATTCAAAATTGATCAAAAAGATTCCGTATTTTTTTTTTTAAAAAAGCAATGAACGGACGAACTCTGAACGCTGAACGCGAACGCTGAACGAACGATGAACGAACGCTTCCATTTTTTGAAAAAAATTGAACGGAACGCGAACGAACGCTAAAAAATTCCTCTGAACGATGAACGAACGGCGTTCAAAAAAAAGGTGAACGCGACAACACTGTGATCAACGCGATCTAGCGGAAAATATGTAAGTAATTATTTACAGAATCCCCTCACGTCTGTGTCCACCAGTAAGGCATCTTGGTATTCCAGTGTCTATAGGGAACCCTAAAAAATTAAAAATTGCTATGCAACTAGCGCTCTTATAAATTATAATGAACTACTACTTTTTCATTTCCAAATCCAAGAAACTATCCAGTTTTTTCGTATAACTCCTTCATTTTTCTCAAAAATTTATCAGTGTGTTGAGCTTGTTTTGGAAATTGCATCACAAAAATTTCGGAAAAGTTATTTAACGATTAATTACCCTTGTCTAAAAGTTTATCGTTTGTTTATGGGGTTTTCACTGTAATATTCGAAATCAAACGTGTTCCGCTACTGAAACCGTTACAAAGTAATGACAACAAACAGTAATTTACTTAATGATATGCCTACGTTTCAAACAATGGATAACAGCAAGATAAAAGTAGAACCAAGTACAGTTTTCGCTCAAAGTCTGCCAATTATGAATTCGAATACAAACTCAGATTCTACGGCCCAAATTCCAGACACCAAGCCGGTAATTTTCAATCGTAATTGAATTTTTTTCTATAGCAAGTTATTCACGCAGAAATATACGTACAGGTGATAGAAAACATTATTCCTTCAACCGTGCCCAGTACTAGTGCAACAAGTATGAGCTTACATTCTATATTAATGAATAACACAACCCCTTCAACTGCTGTATCTTCTCCAGCTAGTCATAATCCGCCCATTGTTACTAGTCATATTCCAAAAATGCAGCCAGCTGTGAATCAAAGTGCTGTCGCAATTAATCACGATCAGGTATGTTGATCTGCCAATCGTCACTCATTAATTTTTAATTCAAATACTCTCATTTCGAAATATTTGTCCAGATTTTAACAAAAACGCGATTGCAAGACTTGGTGAAAGAAATCGACCCTTGTGAGCAGTTGGACGAGGAAGTAGAAGATTTACTTCTTCAGTTAGTTGATGATTTTGTTAATAGCACCGTGAATACAGCTTGTATATTCGCCAAGCATCGTAATTCAAATACCGTTGAAGTAAAAGATGTCCAGTTGTATTTAGGTATGATGGGAAATATTTTCAAATTCATTTGAATGTCGTTGTCTTTCATCTGTTTTCATATACCTATTATTTTTTTTTTAGAAAAAATGTATAATATGTGGATCCCTGGTTTCGGTGCCGAAGAAGTAAAACCGTACAAGAAGCCTCCTATCACTGAAGCTCATAAACAGAGATTAGCGTTAATTAGAAAATCGTTGAGAAAATATTAATTCGTGATCACGACATTGGTGAGTGTTTGAATTACACGATACTTCGATGAAAGATAAAAATGCGCATAATTTATATTTCAACATGGCGTTACAAACGTTGGTACGTGATATTATACAAATCAGTTCTTCTTTGCTTCAAAATTGGAATATTTTGCCTCGTTTCGGCTACTTTTTCTAAATCTGGAACGAAAAAATACTCGAAATTTTTCGAATCGAAGGTTCTCAAAATATCTGTAATTGACTACTCACCAACGTAACCGTATAAAATCTCTTCCCGGTATTCGGTTTCCGCTTCTACTTGACCCAAAGGATTGACGAAGGTCGAATGACCATGTGATTTATATTCTGCATTTTCATTTCGAGCTGGAGCAACTCCTGTGACGTAAACTTGATTATCTACAGCTCGGGCTCGTAATAAAAGAGACCAATGTAAGGGACCAGTAATATCGTTAAATGCGCCTGGATATATTAATAATTGACATCCTGAAAGTATCGAATTTCAAAATTTTTAAAGGTTACATTCGCCATTAGGACGGGATCAGAATAAAATATTACCTTCGTTTCGATAAATATTTCCTAATTCTGAAAACCTAACATCGTAACATATTCCTACACCTATCTTCAATTTACCAACTTCAAAAGTGGTAAAATTATTGCCCGGACACAAGGCATCTGACTCCTTGAAGGTGATTTTTCCAGGAATATCAATATCGAATAAATGAATCTATAAAAATATCACAACTACGTCAGTTGATTGAAAATTTATAGCGTATAAAGTTTCAATAGAATATTTTCAATTACTTTACGATGTTTTGCGACTAGTTCACCTTTGGTATTCCAAACAGTACAAGTGTTGTATAATTTATCTCCTTCGATTTCAGGAATCGTTCCACCAACTACGCAAATATTGTTTTTACGAGCGCATTCTGATAGAGCCTTCGATGTAGCGCCATCCGGTATCGATTCGGCATATTTCGGAAAAAATTCTGTTACATAAATGTTTATTACCTCCATTACTCTAGTAGAGTTTTTTTCAGTTCTGTATATTCATTTTTTTTTTCTCAAATAAAAAATTTGTTATTTTTGTATATATTTTGTATGCTTACTTGTTCCATATGGAGAATTAAAGCATTCTGGTAGGATTGCGATATCTGCCGAATTATTTTTCGCAGTCTCAATCATTTTAATGGCATTTTTAATGTTCGAATCTTTATCGTCGACACTGAGTAGCTGGATGAGAGCTAGTTTTGTACCTTGAATGGTTGAAAAAATGTATTATATGAAGAAATGTTATTATAAGGTTACGCTTATCAGATGAATTGAATTACCCTGAGTGGAAGACATCACCGATCGAGATAGAAATTTCAAAACTAATAATTGAACGTAACACTTGGTAGAAATACGGTTTAGCATTGAATAATTCCGGCGAACGTTGACAGAATGTTGGAGTTTAAATAGGGTTACAGAATACCTCGAAATATTAGAACATAACATCACCTCCGCAATAAACTTTATCGTAATCAGTAAGCGATAAAAATAAGAACGTTCTAAGCTCTTAGAATATTTTCAAATTGAATACCATAATCACCCGTACACGAATCGCGAATCACGATTTCACGCTGAATAAAACTGATAGATATGTTTGAAAATCAGAAAACAAATAGTCTCACTGAATAATTCAAAGTTTAGCGATGTTCGGGCTTAGTAAACTTTCATAAAAATTAAATTCATTTCCGTCGTTTTATAATCAGCTGAATGAAATTACGAATATAGCACGGGAAAAAAAAGTCAGTGTAGCCATCTTTTTGAAACTTACTTCATGTCTAACTGAACTTGACGTAACCGTTTAAAAAACTGATTTCAGAAAGTTGGAAAGTTTGTCCCTAGAAAAGTGGTAACTATTTATATGTATTATCCGAACACCTGAGAATAAATTACCGGTGTTATAAAATATCTTAGTGCAAATTTCTATTCAAAATGACTCTATGAAATCAGAATTTCAAAATGGACTAATATTGTTTTTTTAAACGTTTATTTTTTTCCAGCTCCTGAAAAAATGGCGAAATATGCATATTTTCTTGCCATGTCCTTTTTAAACTTCCCACATCATTTGTACGTTTTTTTTCTCCCTATGAGCAAAATCTAATTTCATAAATTATTTATTCACGGTGTTTTTTTCGATGAATTTATTTGTTTGAAAAAAAAACAACAAAAACGAGAAATTTAGGTACCTAGATCGAATAATAATAAAAATTGACGAAAATAGAATAAAATAATCAGATGTACCTATCGATAATATCACGAACTTAAAGCTAGCGATTTCAGTAACGTAGACTATGATCTATTTTATAAGAGAAGAGTATGACATTTTTCTCGGATTTTTCACATTATAAATGCAATCTGTTTTTGCCGATCGTTTTGCAGGTCTCCGAAGTTGAGTCATTCCCCCTTATTTTTTAAAACTCATCAACCAGTACTCTTGTTTAGACTGTGTAGCATTTTAAGGAAGTTCGCCGGGCACGAATTCAACACCGCAGTTAGATCTTTATTCATGCTTTTAAGCCCTTCCAAGTAATATCCAGGGTTGGTTCTGATTTTTTCAACGCATAATTCGATAATCCTCTGGAACTTTTCGATTTCTTCCTCGACCTCTTTCTCATCCACAGCTGGGAATAGATCGATTTCTTCATGAGAAATCTCAATCGACTGAATGTTTTCAGTAAGTAAATTTTCTTGTATCACAGCGTTTGCAGGAAAAGGTGAAGTTGAGTTCGGTAATTGATTATTTGTTGACACATTCGAACTGTTACTGTCACTGTAGTCTCTTAACAGCTGAAAATAATTTTTTGGTATTTTTTTCGATCCAGTTGCTATATAATATAGTTCTGAGAGATCAATAGGCGGCTGAGGAGAATTCTGGTATTTTAATTCCAGCATGAGTTGGTGTTTGCAAATAATCCCTGTGCAACCGACATAGCATGTGCAGATTCCTACGTCGGTATTAATTTCGTATAAAGCTTTCTTCTTATTATTAAACACTTTGAAAATAAACGATTCGCATCCCTTTTCGATAGAGTAATTATTACACGTTTCTTGAGACAGCTGCCTTTGTTTCAATCGAAGATGAAGATGATTTTTTTCAAAACCTGGATCCAAGATTCGGTTCCTATAGTACGAATCGAAGTCTTTTAGAATGAAATCTACCAATTCGGCCGGTGACTGGGTTTTCATACGTTCCAAAATGTCCTCTTTTAACAGACGAACACTGCGCTCTACGATGTTATTCGTTTCTGACCCACAACTGATGTGCTTATTTCTACGAAAGCACATTGCCCATTTCTGGCGCTTGGCGAATATATGGCGAAAATAGTTACCAACTTCTTCACCCTTTTTCGAGAATTTTTTCAGGTAATGATCGTACAATTGTTGAAATCGTTCTTCATTTTTGGCATATAGCATGTCTCGAATAGCAGCGTAGATACTTTTTTGATCGCAGGACAATTTGATACTTTTTTGAATCCAACGATTACACGCTAGTAAAAAATGAAAACTACATAATAACATCGTTGCGTTCGGGAATGCAGCTCGTAGTGCTCTGGCTTCACCGGCGCTGTCATTTGTCAGTATGACCGCAGGTCCAGTACGACCTCGACCACCAAACGATTTCTCATTCGTAAGACTCGCAAAGAATTCAAAACTTTGCTGCAAAAAATCAGTGGTTTCGCTGGTTGTAATAACAATACCAACTGGCATACTGTCACTGCCCATCACTTTGGTTAAGATTAAAAATACTCGAAGGCCGAACTTATCAACGCTTCCGGTGCCATCAATGAAAATCATTTCGCCGGCAGATTTTGTTTCTGAAACTCTTTTCATTAGAGGAGTGATAACAACGGTGACAAAATTCTGATCGTCGATCGATAATTGTTTGAAAGAGACGATCGTATTCGGCTCATCGAGATCAGATATGAATTCTTTTAAATTTTCAACAACGTCACGTTGCATTGCACATTTTTCACTGTTCATTTTACCATGAAAATGGCGAACCCAGTCGTAATCCGGCATTATTCCTCGATTCGCAATCTGAAACACGTTTTAAAAAAAATCAATGAGTATTAGTATTATTTATAGTGAGATTTGAATCTGATCATATGAAAATACAGAAGCTAACAAATAATACCTGATTCAATTGCGGTTCGTTTTTTAATAATGCTTGCTGTTCGAGGTGTTTTCGATACGCCCGAAGGGCGTCTGCGGGGCCCATTCTATGAGATTCGAATAAATTTTTGAATATTTGTTGAACATCGCTGGACGGTATGCGATAGCGAAGCGCTTCTTCAGACGTCAGAGAATGATTGTGAATAAAGTTTATTTTTATTTTGGTTGTTTTTCTAGAAAAGAAATGAATAAAGTATAAGAAAATCTTGAAAGTAGTGTTAAATTTATTAAACCATTTCTGTTGTAAAATAAAGTGGTCATACTTGGACGGATCTTTCTTGAAAACACTCATAACCGCTGAAATTTTGCTTTCACATTCTGTTCCCTTTCTTGCCTTTCTTCTAGACGTTGGATTGGTAAAAACCTTGTGGTAATGTTGACATCTGTACCATCCCTAATCATAAATGTGTCATGCGATATTATACTCACGTTGTGAACGCTGTGATGTTTGAAAATAAATAAAATTACACATACCCTATAAAAGGCGTCTTTTTTGCTAGAATTCGTAAGTGTATAACACGCTTCATTTTTGCGACCAAATTCGCGAATAAATTCGTTGAGTTCTTCAACAGAAACGATCTCTAAAATTGATATTTCCAACTGGTAACCAAAATCATGTTTCTCAGCTGGCTCTTTTGTAAACTTAATGGGAGTGTATGGATACTTCTCGGGCAAAATTTTCTGCAATGATATAAATTTTTAGCTGAAAAATTCCAATAACTGCATATGAACAGTAGAAAATTAAAAATTTACTTTAATGAAGACTTTATCTTCCTCCGATAATGACATCGCTGATTCGTCGGAAAAAATTGAAATATTAAAACATCACATGGCAGAAATAAACACAATAGGACAGGTTCCCAAATTCTAATGAACAAATTACTTTAAAATTTACAGGTGCGAGAAATGTAAAAATCTTTGTTTTTCCCGTGCTATATTCGTAGAAATTGGAGAGGATAATGTTATCAGTTGATTTGCAAATCCAGTGTTACCATTTATAGCGTTTGTGAAAGTAATAAAGAAAGGACGGAAAGGGCCGAAAGAAAGGGGAATGAACTACGTCTACGTAAGAAAATTCAGTTAAGAACATTATATTTATTTGAGAAGAATAGCTTTGCATCATTTCGGAGAATACAAATAATAATTACCTAGGTAATAAATATTTGAAAATACACATAATCACAAAGATAAAGTTATCTCATAACTAGGTACTTAGGTACTTGAAAAATATTAAGAAGGTAGGTATTGATAAACTAGAAAATTTACTCATAAATGACTTTTATTAAGTACCTACCTATATGTATATTTTTTTGTTTATTTGTGAACACCTAAAGATATTAATTTTACACTGTCAAGTACGTTAAAAAACTTCTTAATTAGAAGTCGAACGTTCAACATTGAATCATCATTCTTCTAATTGAACTTATATTGAACTTCATACAAATCTGATCTTTTTTGCTTGAGAATGGGAACATTTTGTCTGAATTCTTCTAATTTCTTCAAATCTACAAAAACAAATTTGATAAGAAGTCAAGTCCATAATTAGCATTAAAAATTCTGCAATTAAAATGAATTGCGTTCATTTATGTAGGTAGTTGAATTGAATAAATCCTCGAAAAAATATTACTACGATTGATTTCAAACTTGAAATACCTGCGATAGTTTCAAGGATCGCATTCATTTTATTTACAGGATTACAGGTGACTTTAGTAACCTCATATGGATAGGTTAAATAATAACTAAAAAGTCCCAAAAAAATTTACGAGCCAGATATTCTCATTTTAATAGCAACAATAAAACTAGAAATCAATAAATCGTCATGCAACTTTCGTAATTTTTTGAAGTACATGGGTAATTCATTGGTTAAAATCTTTCCTAATTTTCAAACATTTACATCAATTTTTTAGAGGAGTAATTTTTAAATTTTTGTTCCATTTTCAATTTTTTTTAATTTGTAAAAAATTACTAAAAAAATTTAAATGGCTAACTTTTGAAAAAATTACTCAATTTTAATTTTGATAAAATCCATTTTTTAAAGCTCAATTTATTTGTGGAAATTTTTTCGTTTGTTTGCTATGTCTCGTTTTAGTTTTTTGAACAAATATTTTTGGAATACCTTGCAATTTTTGGAAAATTGTGCAAGTTTTGTATGAAAATTAAATTGTTACAATTATAATTGTAAATAATATTGCCTATACTTTGAAAATCTTCTCAAAAATGGTCAAATTTTTTTCCACTACTTAATCACAAATTTACAATGAAGCAAAAAAATTGCAATTTCAATTCAGGAAACGACCATTTTATAAAAATCGATCAAACCGATTAATATTGTCCACATCAAGTCGAGAGTCTTCAATTCTGTATGTAAAATGATTTGTAAAAAATTAGTGCACTCGAAGATTTCAAAAAAAATCGAAAATGATTTAAATTAATTTTAGACCTTTTCAAGTGAGTATTGTAGATCAGAAAGAGTAATTTCTTGAAAGAAATCAATATTTAACTACATTTTTAAATTTTGCTCGATAAAGTACCTACTTACTTAATAGTAGGTATAAATTGAATTGAAAAAATGCGGCAAAGTATTGATTTTTTCAAAAAAGTTGTTCAACCAAGTCAAAAATTGATTTGAATCATTTTGAAATTTTCAAATAAGTAGGTAAGGTACCTACCTATATGTATTGAATTTTTGTCAATTTATGAAAGATTGCTAAAAGCCTCTTTCACGATTGGAAACCTCATAAGGTACTAATTTAAATTAATTTTTTTATTTGTCTGTCTTCCCAATAAAGGCAACATTTTCACTGTATTGTAATTAGCAAAACGAAATTTGAATATTTTCGATCCATTCAAACCAATACACTTCTTACCAATAAATCCATAAATAATATCTTCATCGTATTCCGTAGC
The DNA here is from genome assembly GCA_033439095.1 of Pseudococcus viburni. Lineage (NCBI taxonomy): Eukaryota > Metazoa > Arthropoda > Insecta > Hemiptera > Pseudococcidae > Pseudococcus > Pseudococcus viburni. The sequence goes on along the minus strand of JAVBJF010000284.1, from coordinate 190,276 downwards.
CGCTTCAACTTCACCATAATAATTTATGAAAGTCGTATGCCCATACGATACATAACCAGCATTTTTGTCTCGTGCTCCAGATACACCAGCTGTATACAATTGATTATCCAGAGCTCTGGACTGCAACAATAATTTCCAATGCGGTGGGCCCAAAGTTTCACAAAACGCTCCAGGATAAATGATCAATTTGCAGCCTGAAAAAGTATAGGTACCTTCTACTTAGTCTGATTCTAATGGAAAAGTATCCGTAAAAAGGTTAAATAAATAAGTAAGTATTTGAGGGTGTTATTCAGTTAACATCCGATAAACCTAGATCTACCTACCTTGTTGTTGATAATATTGAGCTAATTCTGGGAATCTGGAGTCATGACATATGGCCAATCCTACTTTGAATTTTCCAGTATCGAAGAAGTTGAAAGTAGAACCAGGAGTTAAGGCTTCACATTCTTGGAATGTAATTTTACCTGGTATGTCAACGTTGAACAAATGAACCTGCGAATACAAAACGATTCGGTATTTTATATCGAACACAGATTTATCTTAATTTTTAAATTCGCTGGATACCAAAATGAATTATTTTTATCCCAGGTACACACTTTTCTATGTTTAGCAACTAATTCTCCTTGCGGATTCCACACCGTGCAAGTGTTGTATAATTTTCCACCGTCTGATTCTGGAATTGATCCGCCAACGATAAAAATATTCAATTTTTTTGCGCATTCTGACAATGCTTTAGAAGTTTTCCCATTCGGAATCTCTTCGGCGTATTGAGGGAAGAAATCTGCACATAAATGGGTAATAATTATGGGTATTTTGGAAAGAAATATAATTTTAAAGTCATAAGTAGTAATCAAGTATGAATATTATTTCAGCTTACTTGTTCCGTAAGGGCAATTGAAACATTCAGGAAGGATTGCCATGTCACTGTTATTCTTTTTAGCTATTTCGATAAATTTAATAGCATTTTTCACGTTTGCGTCTTTATCAGCCGTTATGAACAGTTGAATTAGGGCGATTTTGAAATCTGGTGGAAAAATATACCAGTAGTTTAATGCAAATAGGTAGTCGGATGGATGGAACAACGTTCGTGAAATTTAATTAACAACAGAAAGTTTCCTAATCCCACCAAAACTTACCCAGCTGAGGCCCCTTATTAATTCATAATAGGCAATCATGTCTACATAAAAGTGAACTAAAATGTATTTTTTTCAAAAGTTTAATAAAAATTACATTTTTCTAGAAAAGAACCTCATTGTTGAGTATTTTAGCTTAGAATTACAGAATTTGAATAATAGTGTAAGTAAGGTCAATTGGGGTAATTGTAAATTTTTCGGAAAATTGAACCGATTTTGTGATACTCTTTTTCGTTTTACTCTGCGAGTAAGAAAGCAAAGTGATTGAAATTTTTACCATGTATCAATGAATGTATAAGGAGTAATATGGCGGTTTGTTTTCATCGATTCGATTATTCATTCCGAAATTATGGACTTCGTTTACAATTGGACAAGAATATTTACATTTACCCCACAGTGGTGGGGTAAATGTAAATGCATACATTGTGCCTCATAAAAAACGTATCCCTCGGGTTTTTTTGCATAATTTGGAAAAAAATTATAGAGATTAAATATTTAAACGCGTAGAAAAACTAACTTGTAAAAAAAAAATCAAAAAAAATCAAAACCAAAAAAAATGATATTTTGTGTTTAAATTTGTGAATCCCATTTAAATAACACGTGTTTACAATTACCCCACACCTGAAAAATTTGATGGGTATTTGTAAATGCTGCAGAAAAATAATTTCTCAGCTTCAAAAATCATAAGAATTGAATTTCATCATTTTTGAATGTCCGTAGAACTAAATTAATGCATCAAACACCAACTTTTTTACTTTTTTCTATTTTTTCTCGAATTTTGAAGATAACGTAAATTGTGTGAAAATCGAAATTTGATATCATGTTTTTTTCATCGCGAAATTTTTCATCACAGCTGTCACCAAGAACCCGAAGTTTTTTATTATAGTAAGACCAATTATTCAAAGTTTTTATTTTTGGCAACTCCAGCTCGCTAGATGCATTTAAGTATTTACAGCACGACTTGTTTACAATTACCCCATGTTTACAATTACCCCAAATGACCTTACATGAAAAAGATACACACATTGGGAAATAACACAGTTTGAAGGTACCTATAGAATAAGGACAAAAAAATCCATCAAAATTTTGTTGAAACATTTTTTTTCTACTTAAAGGTGACCAAAATTTTTTCAATTAAAAAAATGAAATCTCATTAGCTTTAATCGAGCTTTAATCGAGACTTTTCGAAATTGTTTAATTATGAACAATTTTTTAAATTATTATTAGGAAAGGACCAGATAAAAAATTTTCTCCAGTTATTTATTTGAGTTTTGTTTACTAAATTTAATAGAAATTACAATATTAGTGCCTCCCTCATCATCACATCTTTCGATACCTATAGGTAAGTAAATCATATTCAAATAGAAAATCCTATACGTACTCTTACCTTTTGCTTCAGCCATTTTTCAAACGATTAAAAATCAAGTATTTAAAATCAAAACTAATCAGAAACAAAACATAAACTACAATGAATAAAATACATAATTTATCTCCTTTAAATAGGTACTTAAAATGTTTTTCAATCGACTATTATCGTTACATAATTATTGAAGATAAGAAACAATATGTATCATACCACACAAGAAAATACAGAAATTTTGTAAGAATCTAAAATAAATAGGTACCTAAATAATTCGCTATCAGTTCCTGTTTATATCGTATTGCATTAATTCGGATAGGTACTTATTAGATAACTGCAATTTATTGCTCATTTATTTTAATTTTAATTTTAATTGCGTTGAATTTGGTTGAACAAAGGTCAGCAAAACTCGTGTGATACCAATTCATAGATAATGTTCACAATAAAAATCGAAACAAATACAAAATTAATTTCATTTATATATTTTTTTAATTATGCTCTCTGATATTAACGAAAATTGACGAGGTAGGTCACTTTGAGCTTTTTGTCTAGAAAGAGACAGAGCTAAGTATAGAGACCTCAAAAGTGGTAATTTAAAAAAAAAAACTGTTTTTTGCAAATTTCAAGTACCTAGTTAAGTTTTTTCTGGAAGCCTATGTCCACCCCTTCCAAAATAATAAAAATAAGATGCAATCTTCTACATCGCCTTGAACTATTGACTTATACCACCTTTTGCTCCCTACCAAAAGGTTGAAAAGTTGCACATCGCCAATTACATATAAGATTCGAGCCAACATTTTTTGATCACCGAGAATATTTATTGTGAAAATTCTCAAAAAAATTGTAGCAGTGCTTCCAACTGCATTTTGATCGACGCAAGTTTTCTAAAATTCAAGTTGTTCATCCAGTGGCTTAATAAAAAGTAGCAAACATTTTTTTGGTCTTTAAAATGAAAAATTTATTTTTTAGAAATTTTTTATAGCAGTGTTACCAACTGAATTTTATTAAAATTTCGTAAATTAAAAAAAATCGAAAATTTTCATCTAAAATTATTTTAGAAGGTTAAAAAAAATTGGCTCGAGTTTAAGGCACCTATTTGAGTTAACGATTGAATTTCGTAAAAATTAAAATATTTAGAGGATAAAAAGTGGTATCTAATTTCAAGATCAATGGTTTGGAAGATAAAGAAATCAGAAATGCATTTTTCAAAAGATAGCCAACCTCAAAAATCGTACTTTTTCAAAAATGTATCTCACTGTGAAGTCCCTTAACTCCATTTTCTTTCGGGCTGGGGGATTAGACAATTTTTCAGAATGTTTCACTTTTCACCACTCCACCAATTTTCGTCGATATCCAAGATTTTTTCACTTCATCCCAGTAATTATTTTCAGAATTGGAAGAAATAGCTCTACTGAGTTCAAAAAAGTCATACGACGAAAATCAATGGATTTTTAATATTTTGCAACTCTCGTTTAAATCTTGTTTGCGTCATAATATTTTTCATCATAGGATTAAAAAAAAGTGATCACAAAAACGACACAAAAAAGTCTCAAACTAAAGCAGACACATGTACATTAGGGTGAGCCGAAAAACCAAAAATTTTAATTTTTGAAAAGTTACCCCTGCAAAAGTTGTTGGCTGGATAGACTAGAAAAATAGAATAAAAAAAAATTAAAATCGATTCATATCTTCCTATCGCGAAAGAGCCCTCAATTCTTCAAAAAGTGCCAAAAATTCAAAATTTAGAAATTTAGAAAAAATAAAAAATTTATTAAAATTTTTTTTAGAGCTTCTTTAGCAACTATCTAGACCAAAACGCATTTTTTTTTGTTGAAAAAATCAGTTTTGTATTACTTTTTTTAATTTTTCTTCCGAGGTGAAGAAATATGAGAAATTTAAAAAAACTATAAAACATGGATTTTTCAAAAACGTTGCGATTTTTGCTTTAAATAGACCCTGAATAAGCTCTAAAATCGATTTGAATAAATTTTGACTCTCTGTGAATTTTTTTAAAATTTCTAAAAATATTGAATTTTTGGCTATTTCCGAAAAGTTGAAGGCTCTTGAACGATCGGAAGATATGAAACGATTTTGAAATTTTTTATTTTATTTTTCTAGTCTATCCAACCAACAACTTTTGTACGGGGGTAACTTTTCAAAAATCAAAATTTTTGTTTTTTCGGCCCACCCTAATGAACATAGGACATTCGAAATCTATCACCAGATTGTCTACTGGATCTAGAAAATGAAAATTCGTGCTATTATCATGTTTTGCTAGCCATTTTTATTCAACTTTTCTTGCTCCAAATTTACCCAAAAGACCCCCCTTTCTCGTTTTCGCCCCCCCCCCAAATTATAGGAAATTTCAAGAACTTTTCTAGCAGTTTCATTCTGACGATATTTTTTTTTTTTGGTTTCCACCTCATGGGAATGGAGAGTTGGAGACAAGAAAAATCTCGTCAGAATGAAACTACTTATTAGGAAAAAATAATACAAATTGACCAGTAAAATAAAAACATTCAAGGAATCTAACGAATTCTCGGTTTTAGCGGGACCTTTCAAGCGAATTTTGTAGAAAGTTTACCCAGAGCTTTGGAAAAACATATCCTCCTCCCCACTACCCAATATTTTTTCAACTGATAAATTCTAATTACCTCCTCTTCTTCTTTCTCTAAAGGTCCAACTCCAATTCGTCGATTTTGCCGGCAGCGAGACCAAAACAAAAATTTTAGAAAATAAAAATTCTAAATAAAGGAGACAAAGGCCCTGCCCTCGTTTCGCCCGACCGGAAATTTTTTACAAAAAATTCAAGTTTAGAAATCATTGAAAAGCGATCCTTTGGTTGAAAAATTCAAGAGAAAGATATTAAAAATTCATGCTTTTCGTAGTAAAATTATCAAAATTCATGTTTCACGTTTTCATGCCACTAAACTGAAATTCATACTATTCATGTTTTGCTTATTTTGCTTGCCAGTATACATCCTGATTCACCTTTCGTTGCACAAAGCGTTTCGCATAAATCTAGTGAAAAATCAAAACATATTTTTGATCATAAAATAGACATTTTGAAAAAATTTCCATGATAAAATTGAAACAATTCTAGGTACCTACCTAAATGCAAATTTTATCCAAAAATTAAAGCCAAAATGGGATCGAAATAATTGCATTTTCCCGATTTCATTGAATTCTTACAAAAATTATCGTTTTCATAGAGAATTTCTAGGTTGGTAGAAAAATTGTTCAAATAGTGTGAGGTGACTGAATAGAAAAGGGAAGAATTGGCACTTTTCCAAAAAAAAAATTCCAAAACTTTCAAAGTGAAATTTGAAAAAAATGATGAAATCGTGCACAGTTTCCAGGAAATGAGCCATTTTCACAAAATGATCATGAAATTCTTAAAATCCCACAAGTAAAATTCGAAGTTTGCGAAGTCTCATTTTCGAAAATCGACTAAAAAATAAATGAGATACCTAATGTTAGAAACTGAGGAAACTAAAATAAATCGAGAAAATTGATTTTTTCTCTCCAAATTTCCTTCTTTTTTTCACTTTACATAAAAGTTCTACATTTTTAGAAAAAAACATAATTCAATCTAAATGGTAATTTGATGACCTAATTTTATTTCTCATCTACCCTGGGCCAATTCAACTCGCACATTTAATCCCACGACAATTTCCACACTAAAAATGAAACAAACCCAACTCTCATTTCACTATATCTTTATTATGCTTCTCTTTAATAAATGAAAATTTACAAAAAAAAAAAAAAATAGGTGATCATAACGTTACATCGATTTCCAACGCACAAATAATACAAAATAAAACGCATGACATTCCGTACCAGACAAATATTAATAATGTAGGTAGGTAGGTAGGGGTATTTCACATATACGAATCAAAACGTGATACGATATAATTTCATGGGTAGGTATTTAAATAGTACTCGTATTTTCATAATATCTAAATAAAATATTCAACATTGATAATGCTATTATACAACATTTTAAATAATCTTTCTAACAAAAAATGGGAAAAAACGATAAAACTTGTCATACATAATTTAAAGTATGTACTAAATAAATAAGTATTCTACATCACACGCAGGAATAAATAATTCATTGCTTGTATAGTAATATATCGCGAAAGAAAGCAATAAAGCTTTATTAGAGAAATTAATTAATCCGACGACATCTCCATTAGCTAGCGATACATTTATATAGCGTAATGGTAGGCCAATCGAATCACACCATTCGTAATATCTTAAATAACTATCCTGTCTTTACTTTCGGTCAGTAGCACACCACTGAAATTCCTGCCAGGGGAAAAAAAACACAATAAATTATAAAATTCGACGTCCAAATAAACAGGAAAAATTTACCAACACCACGAAACATATTACACACATGCCGCATGCCATGCAAATTAAAGCTCGAAATCGGAAGCATAGGCGAATTCAAATCACACGCCACGGAGGAATAGAAAAATACAGATAGGTAGATTTTATACAGAAATATCGTTCGATCACTTACTTCCTTTTACACGCGAGTAATTAATATTAAAGCGCTCCGAAAGGATCTAGAGTGGTCGCCTGTTGCGCTTGAGGAGGAACTATAGGCTGCTGTGGTTGATTCATCATTGCTACATTATTGTACGGGGGTGCCGCCATTCTAGCCGCAGGCATATTTTGCATACCCTGCACCCGAAAATAATTTACATATAGGAGAAAGCTCGGCACGCCGCCAACATAAGGATACAAAATCGATGGAACCGAATGCATCGTACCCGAGTAAATTTTCAAGTCAACAAGTTGCATGTAGATTATTGTATAATTATTTAGGTAATTTTCTCCTACTCCCTCTCCCCCTCACCTCGATCCTTAATTCCACCTTTTCCGACACTAAGCGAAGAAAAATTTGAACGCGAAGTGCAATCCTGGACTCCTTATTTTTACAAAAAAAATAATCAAGCAACATTTCATGCAAAGTTTTGGGAATCACTAAACTACATTTAAAGAGAAAAAAAAATGAAAAAATATGAGTTTTTGGGTGATTTCATTTTTCTTTCGGGTCAACTTTAATCTTTAAATAAATAATCAGTTCGCAGACAAAAGATCGATATTTCATACTTGGATCAATTTGTAAGTAGAACCTACAAATAAAACGAACCAAAAATATGTACAATCATTTCGATATACTCGTAGTAAACAACTAAGTACGTAGAATTCGTTCATTTTTTTATTTTATATAAAAATTATCATTTTTTATTTTACTCTCGATTATTGCGAAACTTGAGGAATGTTGATGAAATATTGAATGAGTCAAATATCAAATTTTCACTTTTTATTTTAGAAAACTGGCGTATTTTTAAATGAAATTAATTCGTCGTCAATTACTTTAATTAGTATAAGCCTAGAAAATTCAGATACAATAGGCACATATTAGATATTTGACCCTGAACGTAAGTTAATTGCTTCGCGTTTTAAGGTGAAAATTAAAACTGAACACGCGTTTCAAAGCAAAGATTGTGCACGCTAAATAAACCGTAATTAATTGTATGAAATTTCAAAAAAATATAGAAATATTTTGCTAAACATGCAACTTGTTAGCCATCAATTGTGTATAATATAATTTTAAATTATTAAACTAAGCAATATTCTAAAAAATTTAAATTACGAATATGCATAGGAAGAAAATCGTTTAAAATATCGATTTGAACATTTTCATATCAGTGAAAAATCTCAAAGTTGGCATCATGGGGGAGGGGGGGGGGGTGATAAAAAAATCATCGAAAAATCAGTAGGCCTATAAAAAAAAAAGCAAATCGAATTTTTTTCAAATGGAATCACTTTCAATTAATCGAAGAATTGTATTTTTTAATAGGTCACTTTGAAATATTATTAGCTGTCAAATTATTAATTTTTTTTATATCGGAGTGGTGGCGAGGGGGGGGGAAGGTACTTGAAATATTTCAGCACTTTTTTTTCAATTTTTCAATTTCTTCAAAAAAAATTTTATATGCAAAAATGTTTTTTCTGACTTGGAAATAAATTCCAGAATTCAACTCCTCTCCCTGCTCCAACATACAACACTGATAAAATTAAAATCTATACTATTATTATCTAATATTAAATATTTTCTTGAAAATGGCAACGTATAACATGCTCTGAGTAGAAAAAATATTTCCATTAAAATCTTCCTCGTTAATTTTTACAAAAAAAAAAAAATGAATAAAATTATTCGATATCAAGTAACCAATTACTCAATCCCACACCTGCAGTTAATTAAAAATGAACACCGAATTCCATTTTACCATCACCACCGATACCAAAAATCATTATCACACTAAAAGTTGTTTTTTTTTAATTCAAAAATACCAAAGTACTACCTATCAAATTTGCGTTTATCTATGTACAAAAAGACAAGATTATCAATCTTCATAACGAATCTTCAAAAGAAAAAAGTGATAAAAATTGAAGGAGTGAATTTCTTTTTTTAGAAAAAAATTGATGTGTAAGCAACATTTTACGAGAATTCAAAAAATGTGCAGTCTATTTTACAGGATGTGTGATGAATTGTCAATTTCAATACATCGACACTCGAGAATCGACTTTGATTAGGAAGGAATCCTTGAGAAAAGCAATGGATGAATAAGTTGCCTATTCGTAAAATAGAAGGAGAAACTAACGTTTGAAAGAGAAAGTTCAACCGAATATTTACAAAAAAGAAACATTGATGATATATTGAAAATTGATCAACTGAATAAATTTCCTTTCGATGATTTTTTGACCAACTTCAAAATAAAAAGGATCACAAACAAATGTTGAAACAATAGTTTTAAAAATGTGTATTGTAGAAATGAAAAATGATTTGAAAACTGAACCTGGTTTCAAAATGAGGTTTCCATCCAATTTCTAGAATTTTTTCCCCGAAGGCTACCGGGTTCGTGAACTCAGCTTTTGGGAAAAAAATATTCGGAGGAATGAAAATAGGGAAAATGTCCCTTCGGGTAAGAAAATTTGGGAGGAAAAAATTTGGGAAAGTGGATGTTCGAGAAATAAAATTCGAGAAACAGTAAGGTAACCTCAAAATGATTTTTTGCTCAATACCAAAATCAAAAGGACCCGATGGCATTCAAAACAGAATAATTTGTAAAAAATTTTCAACTTCAAAACTGACTGATTTTAAACACCTATCTCTTATTTGAGCCCTTCAACTTTGATACCTCCTCCCCCCCCCCCCAAAAAAAAAAAAATTATTCAGTTTTCAAATTATTTTTCATTTTGAAGATAAAAATTTTTCTACGAATTTTTCTTTGCTTCGACCATTCACCATAGTTACGTTAATAGCTCTTTCAATTCCAAAGTTAAGCAATCAATCACAGCGCTGCGAAAATGCAGGTCAACAATAAACGAAAAAAACAATATTTTACGAAAAAAATAAAAAACTGAAAACTGAAAACGAAAAGACGTGACTAGATTTGTGTTTCTATCACGTTTTTATTTTTATTACAAATAAATTTCCCCTAAAAAATTAAAAAAGGAAAAATACTGAAAAATGTTCAAAAAAAATCTTCCTGAATTTTGTTATTTCATCTGTTTTTAAGAAGAAGTATTCAATATTCTGAATGAAAATAAGTCAAGTAAATATTTTAAAAAAACACGACCAAAAATGTTCAGCCGTTTCCCTGTGTTGCGATTTTCGACAATCACATTGGTGACAATATCTCCCCTCCCCCTCCTTCTTCCTATCTCTTCTTTCGTTTCACGGATAGAAAAAAATGGTAGCAAATTACAACATAAAGGAACGGTTTTTGTTGGAAGTTTATTTCTCCAAATATGATAATTTTCATCAGAATATAAAGAATTACCTATTTTTTTTCAAACAATTTTTTTTAAATTTTCCAAAACATTGCTTTTGTTTCGAGTTACAGTATTTTTAAAAATAAACATACAATCAAAAACGAAAAAAATTTGGTTCAACGAAACGAAAAAACTAATTATTTTTGAAAGTCATAAAACAATAACCGAACGAAGCCAAAAAATTTAGTTGAAATTATCATTACAAAATCAATTTGGTTTTCAAAATAGGTAGGTAAGTCTAAGTACGCTGATTTTGATGATAAAATTTATTTGAAATATTTTTGCCTTACACCTTAATAAACCTTTTCAATTTTGAAATCGGAAAAAATCATCAGAAGGGGATTTTGTTCAGTTTTCAAATCATCAATAATTTCGTTAATTTCCAGATTATTTTGCTTCAACAATTTTGTAGAATCAACACAAGTTAGAATCATTTTTTGAAACTTTTTTGCTCCAACCTTCCTTCAAAGACTCTTCAATTTTGATGTAAGACAAAAAAAAATCATCAGAAGAAATTCATCCAGCTTTCGAGGTAATACTTGAATGTTTATTTCCTGAAAAAGTCATTTTCAATCCATTCATTTAAATTTCAACAATTTTAATACATATAAGTAACATGCCCATTAAATTTTTTTTCACCAAAATCAGTTTTTTTTTTCATATTTTACACAAAACTGAAACCCACTCCCCTGACCATACGTAAAACAGAACATCGCAATACCATAAGAAGTCTCGACATGCATCATACACCATTTTTGGCAGTGTTATCGTGCACATTAATCGAATCCCTTATACCATAAGTGCATTAAAAACCTCTTACCATCGAATAAGCAGCCGGGAATGTAGTCGCAGGATTTGTGGGAGGTATTCCTTGCACCTAAAATCGTCGATAGTGTAAAAAGTAGCGAAGCTATATTACAGAAAAAAATACACCGCCGGCTAGCTTTCCAAAAACGCAAATCTTACCATAGGTCTATAATTAACTCCGGTTGTGGCCGCCATCGGTTGAGGTGTCCACGACTGTGCATTGTTACCGCTTTTTGCCGGTGAATTCCATTGAATAGGTCTACAAATACAAACCACAGTTTAGCACATCTTCACATAAGTAAATGAAAATTTTCAAATATCGATCACTTACTTAGTTTGCGTACTAGTTTTATTAATGGTAAGGTTTTCCGCCAAGCTGGCTATACTGCTCTCAAGATCACCAGTTATCACTTTGCTGGTTCCCGTACTCGTCGGACACGCAGCTACCGATCCTGCGCCAAAACACAAAAATCACTCAGTCATTAGTCCATATTGTATTAAAAATTCGATAAACGCTACACGCCAGCGCCGCATCTCCAAGCAATCACCACTACTTACCCGGTGGACCAGGGGGGAATTTAACAGGAGACCCATACAACTGTTGTTGTAACGGAGGATAACCTTGCAAAATAGGTTGCGCACCCGGCACGCCACCTGGGATAACGGGTATAGGCGGTTGGGAAGAAGCAGGAGGTGGAGGACGCGACGGCGATCCCATTGCAACTCTGATACTATCATTCAAGTCATCTAACGCCGTCTTGGTTCCGGCACCAGGCTGCCCGGATGCCGGAGGAGGCGGTCTGGGTGGCGGAGGCGCCATGCCAGCTCGTAAATTTCTCGCTTCCTCGCTCTCACCAGATAAACCACTCAGATCGCCGACATCCTCCCCTGTGAATGGGATGGTACCAGAAGAAGGAATTGATCCGTCAGAAGCAGCTTGAAAAAAAATGCCCAAATGTTAGAAAAATGCGAAAATTATAAAACAAAAGGTTCGGTTTTTTCGTGTAAAAATCGCGTTGTCTTTTTCGACAAAGAAAATAATAATCGACTACGAATATTTCCTATAATGGGCAGCGATGCAATATCTGACGTGAATGTTCCGAGTAAGTACTGTTTTCAACCTCAACTCTCTCATACGTCGGATCGTAGGTACGAAAAATGAGTCGAAATTTTACCAACAGGTGACAATATAATTCAACAAGATCGAAATTCATAATATATCAGGGACGGATTCATAATAAGATGTATTCATCCACATCCAGTTTTAAACAAAAAAACAGAGAAAAATAGGTTTTTTTCGAATTAAAATTCTGAAATCTGAGAAAAAATTCATTTAGAATCTGATAATTTTAGAAATTTACTAAAAAAAAATAAAATAAAAATCGGTAATCAAAGCGAATATTTTGAATTTTGAGATTATTCAGAATACTGTTTTCAACCATTAAAGTTCGATTTTAATTTTTTTTTCTCGAAAATTACACGAATTAAGTTGAATAATTGCCCATATATTGCTAGTCACCTCATCAAAATAAAACAGCCTTGAAACGTGCCCAGAGCCAGTGGAAAAATCCCATTTTATTCTCATCAAATCCGTCCCTGATATGAATTGATAAGATTCCAAAGAACATGATTAGTGCCTAAAAACGACTGGTTATACGATTTGTTTCACATTATCGTAAAGTAGATTGCATACACTTTCTGTACAGGAGCAAAGTTTAAATTTGGTATTGGTTAAAAATATGATATACACAGGATGTCTCATTTTGGTTTGTCAAGTCAACATCAGGGAATAGAATTCCTTGAGACCACAAATATTTTTACTAGATGTCTAACGAATGGTTATCAATTCACAAAATTTGAATATAAACTCATGAAACTCAAAAAATTCCTTTAAAGTTGATGAGAAAAGTGCACAGGCATCATAGCGAAATTTCGAAGAAAAAAAGTGACTTTTTTGAGCAAAAAGTGACCAAAAAGTGACCAAAAAGTAACCAAAAGTAACCAAAAATTCGAGTTTTTCAAGGGAATTTTTTTTACAGTTTTTTTGGGGGAATTTTTTCTGTAGTTTTCTGCAAACATTTCAAAGATAAATCAACTGAAACGGCGTGAATAATTTCATTCCAGGTATCATAGCGAAATTCTATCAAAATTAAGTAACTTTTAGTAACTTTTTTCGAACAAGAAGTAAAGGCAAAAAGTAATCAAAAAACGAGCAAAATGTAACTAAAAATTCAATTTTTTAGATGGGGGGGGGACAATTTTTTTTGAAGTGTCCTGCAATCATTTTAAAGATTAACTGAAACGACGTGAATAATTTGATTAAATTCCTTCGTCAAAACTATAAACAAATAATAATTTCATTACGTTTGTAACACACAGTGTTGCCGAATTCTAAGGTTGAAAAGTTTCCAAAAATGTTCCGGAATTCGTAAAAAAATTCTGGTTTTTTATTTCACCACCACTATAGCTAAAAAAAAGAGGGCTGAGAAATCAAGAAAAAATGTGCGGAGGGGGGGGGGGTCAAAATTCAATGAAAAAATTACGTAATCTAAAAATCTAATTTCTTTTAATGGCACTTTAGGAGGCAGATATACATAATTAATTTAATTATACTTTGAGCAAAGAAAAATTGAAAAATTACGAGATTTTTGGAACAAACAATTAATATAATGACCTATATAGGTATTAGGTATATTATACTCTCTAAATCGAAATCAGTCAATTTTCGTAAAACTGTGCCTTTTTGAATCAGTGAAATGAATTTATTTTAAAATCTGTGATATTTCAATTGTTTGTTTGATTTATTTTAGTCAAAATTACTGATTTATTCTGTCAAATGGAGAATTGACTCAAAAATCAATTACTTTACTGATTTAAAAAAAAAAACAGCTGTTTTTTCAAATTTATAAATATAATTATTTAAATACTGCCCGAGCGAAGCGAGGGCAATTTTTTTTTGAAAAATCATTACTTATCAACTTTTAATTTTTTTCTTGAAGAATTTTGAAAAATAACAATTTTTACGTGAAAATTTGAATTTTTGCTTGAAAATGCGAAAAAAAGTGACTTTGGGAGGAAAAAAGTGACTTTTAGTGACCAAAGTCGAAAAAAGTGACAAACACCCTAAAGAAGTGGCCTGCTATGATGCCTGTATGGATCTAAGAAAAAAATCTCTGTCAGAATTGTCAGAAAATGCATTTTCAAAGTCCATTAAAAGTTTGAAAAATTTGTTTTTTTTTCTTCTTTTCCCCCTTTCAAAAATGGTCCTAATATCCTAAAACAGTCTAAAATTTCTTCTCCTTGCCTTTTTTCAACCCATCGAGTTCCAATCACTGAAAAATTCAATTTTTTCAACCTATTCCTTGGCAACGATTTTTGGATGTTATAGAGATTCTCATCAAAATCCTCTGTTTTTCTGTTGCTGATTAAATTGAGATTGTTTTAGTTTGCATCTTATAAACTTACAAAATTCTTATTAATAACCAATTTTTTAGACGAAATTTGGAAGCCATTTTCCCATTAAATTTCAAAATTTGCATCCAATTCAATCCTTCTCAACCTTTATTTTTTATAATTCTCAATACCTGGTCGTATTCAAAGTTTGCAACTTAACATCCATTCACCAGACAGCCAGTAAATCAGGAAGCTTTATACAGCAATTTTTTCACATTTTTACGTTAGTTTCACATTGGAAGCATTTCCAAAACCATAAAAAAGCAATTAGTGAACGTAAAAGCGGGTAAAAAGAAATGTTACGGGGGCAAACAAAACACCAAAAACACCCTCGAATTCCAGATTGGTAAAATCAGACCTATCTTTCAGGCGAGGAAACAAAAAAACACCAAACACCCGTCGAGAAAGCCACCTAACTTACCAGTCGTTGTAGTTGAAGAAGATGTAGTGTTTGTGTCACCAAATACTGAAGTAAATGAACGATCATCGACGAACGCATTCGTCAATGAAGGTTTATTATTAGAAAAACCTGTCAAAATAGAACCGATTAAGCCAATACGCTAGGAATATGTTTGACTAGCACCTTTTACCACCTACCATTGGTCATCCATATATTATTATTAGAAACGTTATTATTAAATGCGGTCGCAGCCGGAACCGGTGCCGCAGGCTGGGCGAACATATCGGCAAATGGATTGCCCAGCTGAAGTAAATCATCAGAAGCTTTCGTCTGTATAATTTTAAAAAAAAATTATCGTTAATGAGATATGAACTTGGACTACAGATAATCGTTGCACCAATTTCCAACCTGATTAGTATTTTTTGAAGCGGCAGGCGCCACAGGCGCTGAAAACAAATCGACGATCGGTTGCGTCGGTGAACTGAGGAATGGATTTGTCGTAGCAGTGTTGGCGTTTGAATTCGCGTTCGGAATACTGGATACTGGACTTTGAACTTTCGCCTGCTGTAACCATACGAAATTCGATACACGTTCGTTAGTTGATGTTTTTTTTCTCGTCGAATACGATAAAAAATAAACGACGTTGAAATAGCTTACTTTGTATTGATTTAAGATAGCTTCTTCTTCGGCCAATGCTTGCCTGGCTGTGTTTTCGTCTACAATTTCGGATTGCTGCGCTGCAGTACCGAACGACGAACTAGTCGAAGATAATGCACTCACCCCGCTCCTGACGTCGGTTCTTTGTTGCCTAAAACGATACAACAGAATTGAAGTTTAGTATAACATAATTCATTTAATACAAATACGGATAGGTTTATCAAGTTAAGAGCGAAATAGAGACTTGAAGAAAAAAATTCACAAATGGCTGGATAGCAGACAAAAACAGAAGTAAAAATTCAGAGATCTCAATTGAAAAACTGATAAAAAACTAAAAATTGAAAAGTCAAAAATCAAACTATTTACAGCCAAAACTTTTGAGCAGATGGTTTTGGATGGACACCACAAACCACAACTGATTCATAACCAAATTTCAATACAACTTTTCAATTTCAACTGAAATTACGAATCAAAAATGAAAGTTTTGTGATTAAGTTCCAATATTTTTGTGAAATTTGAACCATAAACTTTTGGGAAACTTTACAAAAAAATATATAGCCTAAAAAAAAAATTAAAAAATTCATTTAATCTTTGAATGATGAGAAAGATATTTCAAAATGGTACATTTTAATAAAAAACATTTTAAAATGTTGAAGGTTATCCAATTTTTCGACATTTTAAAATTACAAAAAAAATGAAATCTTGAAACATAATTTTTTGAAAGGGATCTCAAAATTTGGTATTCTAACTAAAATTCATCAAGCACCTATTTAGTAAAAAGGCTGTAAACTACTCCTTTCCATGGTATTTCTCGAGAATTATACCTATCACAAATAAGTACATTCTTGGCTCCAAAACGAATCCATATTGGGAAAAAATTGTCACCCCCCCCCCTCCCCCAATAACAAAAACTCATTGAAAAATAAGGTAAAAAAATTCAATAATCAATTGAAATTTTAAATTTTCAATAAAATGACAGTGTGTCTAATCAAAATTTTCAAAAGCTAATTTATGAATTTTCCCTGATTTTTTTAAAGAAATTTTAAATGTTTTTGACACATAAATGATACCCAAACTTTCCCCACAATTTTTTTCAATAAATATTCGAATAAATTAAAATGATGAAGAAAACTAATAAAAGTTCCAAGTTTGGCTAAATTACGTCTTTATTTTTTCATTATTTAAAAAAATTGTTGAATAATTTTTCAATTTTATGGATTTTTAGATGTACTTTAATTTTTGAAAGTCAATTTTGTGTTGATTTTATGACCTTTTCATGACTTTTATGACCATCCTCCTGAAATCATGATTTTTCATTTTTTTTAAATAACCCGCTAGACACCCTGAATGATGGAAAACGCTTTAATTTTTTCGATAGTGAAAATAAAACGAACTTTCAAAAATTCATAGGACAAAGGGAGAAGGAAAAGTCGAAAATAAATTTTAAAAATTTCACATGCCTGTTAAAATATAAAATTTTGAGAAAGCTAATATCTATTTTTGTAACAAATTCAGTCCTCAAGCCAGAAAAAAATTCAGGGGAGAGGAAAAAGAGGGTTCCATACTGAATAGTGAAAATTTTCTTAAATTTCAAAATTTAAAATAATGCAGTTTTCAGATAAAAATCAAACTCTGAAGAGAAAACCACAAAAGGAATTCTTACCAACCTTTTTTAGAAAATTCCTATACTTAAACATGTCGAATTGAAAATTTTTGTGAACACTGGTTTTGGTTTGGAGCATATTTTGGCTCCCATTTTGAATCTGTTCTCATAATGTGAGGAACAAAATCAAAGTTCATGAAAAATTTGATGTGTTAAAATTAAATTAACTGCTTGAAACGATTCATCAAAAATTTTAAATACATAAGTAGGTCGAACTTGAAATTGGCTACGAATGGAGGAAGGAGGGAGGAAACCGAAGGGGTGACTTGCCCCCTCTTTCCGCTTCAAAGACAACGCTCTATTTTTTGTCTGAAAAATTGAGTTTGAGGGTTTTTTTTTGACCACTTTACATTTCGAGTTGGAAAAAATTAAAAAAATTATATCCATCAGAGTCGAAAAAAATAAAACAAAAATTCTATCTATTTCAATTTTTTTTTTGATTTTTCATTCCCTAATTAAGTCAAACTTTGATACCAATCCACCCCCCCCCCCTCGTTCATATTTAACAAAAAAAAATAAGAGTTTTTGAAAATTTACTTTTTGACAAAGGAATAACCAATATTTTCTCGAAAATTTTTATTTCTGAATCTAATACGAAGTTTGGAATTCCAAATCCATATTACTCTCATTCAAGTAATTTTTCAATAAAATGTGTTGAAAAATCGTCAAAATTCATAACTCAATTTTTCTCATCACAAGTCCCTATCTCGCTACCTCGATCAATTTAATTTTACTTACGTTGCCGCTTGCGTTGGCGTATTGACCACCGATTTTTTACCCTCCAACGCAGCCAAATGTTGTTCTAATGCATCTAATAAACTGCTAGGTGCCTACAAGAATAAAACAAACACTCATTAGTCTATTGCACGAACCAGAATGCAAAAATCAACAAAACCACACGTACTTTCGTCAAATCCGGAATTTCGCCCTTATCGATACCGACATTTTCGGCGACTTTTAAAAATTCGCCAACTCGATCCATTCGAATTAGGAATTTTTTATAGAGATCAAGAGCTTCGCGACATTGCTTCTTATTCATTTCGAAATATTTTTCTGAAAAAAGCACACGAAAAAATTGACCAACAAGATTTGCCAATTCGAAAATATATTAAAAAAGCGTTTAGGCGACACCGGTTACATAAAATACGCGAAGGTCGCACGAGTTTTCCTAAACTTTCCTCATACGTTTATAAACATTCTTGAACGCTTCGAAGCAATCCTTGGGGCAACATCTTTTGCACAGCTTGGTCTCCATGCAGCGAAACTTATTCTCGATAAAATTATCGAAATCGCTTTTTCGCATCGCTTCGTAGGTCCACGGATCGGTCTCTTGTTTCACCTGGACCACATCGGAGGTACAGGTCGACGTAGACATATCCTTATTCCAATTCGGATCCGCGGACGGAGCCTCGTCGCCAACGAACTCTTTACCGACGTCATAAATGGTTTCGACGATTTCTTCGTCTTCTCTATCTTCCTCCGAGGGACTCGTGGTGCCGACGACGGTACTGCTCGAGGTCATCTCCCAAGTACCGGATTCGGTGGCGCTGCTCGATGATCCTTTGGTTTCTCCGACGCCCACTTGCTCGGTGTACTTTGAAATTTGGAACATTGCGTCGTATTCGCATTCTTCGCCGGTTCTTCTATCGCCGTCTACTTTGAAATCCATCTTCAACCGGAGCAATAAATCCTTTAAACTGTACTCTGTGCTCGAACCGAAATAAAACTTTATATCCTTCCAATTTGAAAAGTATAATTTTTGCAATGATTCTGCGAAATTTTCGTTTTGCTTTAACCAATCGTTGGTGTATTGTTTTACATAAAACATCGTACAATTCCATTAAGGTAATGTCGTCTCGATAGCCTTGCAGCTAAATAACTTTTCACGTAACCTATTGCCAGGCAATTTATTTTCCTAAACGATCGACCATTTTCGTTGGAAATTCTAAATCGTATTTTTATTTTTACCTTTTTTTTAACGAACCGTGGGCAGTAAACAGTAGATGTTTTTCGGATAATTGCATCGGTTAATTTATTAATTTACCGTGTCGTTTTCGTGTCATCGCGCCGGCCAGCCAACGAAACCCGGCCATGATAATGGATACTTTCACATAACTGCGACTTTTTTGCTGCGTATTTTATGTAACCGTTGCGTACCGATCTGCAGGTGCTTTCACCTACGACATTAGCTCGGATGGATGGACGTTGGACGACTTACCTAATAAATTGATAATACTATCGTTATAACCGGCGAACAATCTAATAAGGTCCCTAAATAATAACATAAAAGCCATGCTAATGACGGCGTTGGCTAAATCCGCCGCAGTACAATCGAATTCCAACAAAGCATCCAGTTGACTTTGCAGTACGGGTAAAGTTTTCAGTAATTTATCCGCGTTCATGGTTCTTAAAACACCATCTTCTTTTCTGAAAATTACAATACGCTCGATTAGTACTCTCGAAAGGTAACTAAAGTACAAAATATCTACCTATGTGGTATAAGGTACGTTAGCGTCACGCAATCCTGCCATATTTATTAATCAAAAGTTTTTTCTTTTCTGATATTTTTCGCTTGCGATAGACGTACATTTGAGGTGAGGTGGGAAGGGGGATGGGTAATTTTTCCGTAAGTCTTTTCGTTCGTTCGTTTCTTCGCACACCATTTTTTAAATAAAATATCCGACCTTATTTTTTTTAATAATAAAAAAACCTCTTTAACGATTCAATTATTAATCGACTAATCGTATACTCGATTAATTTTTAAATAGCCGGCTCTTTATCTCGAACAAACCCTCCTTAAATAAAAAATGATACTTTGAGAAGCTATAGAGTTTTTGTTCGGGATTGATATGGATGGAAGGAGGGAGGAAAAGAGAAGATTTTGCGTTTAATCATCGCGGATTTATACGAAAAGTATTATCAGCGAAGCGAATCCACCCTTCGTGAAGAAAAATTAAAGATTACTATTCTTAAATATGTATTAAGGCCAGCCAGCGTTTTTAATGGAAGTCGAATTGTTGAAAAAGGCAGCTCTGTCGACCCCTCTTCTCGCCACGAAATTACGTAGATTTCGAAATACTTATACAGATTTAATACCTAGGATTTTCTACATTTGCGTAGCAAATTTGGCGAAAATTTTAGGTTGAGTTGAGTCTCGTTAAGGAATTGGGAATAAAACAAAATTTTCGTAAAAATTTATGAACTTATTAAATTTCTGAAACTTAATCGCGAATAGATTGGCAATTATGTTAATGTGTTTTTCAGTTTCTATTTTGAATATCGAACTCTAGGGACTTTTGAAAACACACAAAATTTTAGGGTTTAAGGCTTTGACACGCAAACTCGAATTTTTATTTGAATTTTTTTACAGTCGAATCGAAAATTGAACTTTTGAAATCACAAAAATTGACAAATTTGAAAATATGTATTTTATAGGGTCGTTTCTATATTATAAACGTGCAAAAATTCTAGAAATTTCAAAATTCAGGATTTCATTTCAAGGTTTTTTCGTTGTAACTTAGCAAAATTCATCTCATATTTCAAATAAAATAATTTTTTTGAAGAAATTTTCCTCCGTTTTCTTCCCTTTTTTCAAATAAAATCTGTACAGATGATGAATTTTTAAAATTTGAGTCATCGGAACAGAAAAATCATTTTAAAAATTCCATCTGTGAAGGAAATTTTCAATTTTTAGCCACCTCTCCCATGATGTCACTTTCGATTTGACCCTAGACTGGTTTAGAAATGGTGAAGGAAAATCCGAATTAAAAGACTTGATGGATTTCTACTGAAATTTTAGCTTAGAAATACAAAAAAATATGCCAAGTTTTTCTTCAAGTTTTTGAATCATGCACCCTTTTTTAGCGTTGGATTGGAAAAATATGATATCAAAAAAGAACCATCATTCAATGATGAGTATTTATTGATATAGCGATGTACGAGTATCACATTTTGGTACTTGAAGACATCTCAAAAAAAGATTATGATTGACCAATCATGCCAAATTTTCTACGAATTTTATTTTTTCTTCTTTCGATCATTCCCATATCATTTCTCAAAAATTTTGACCTCGGGTTACTAAGCTGATATTTTATATTCAAAATTGATACTCAAAATTTAAAATGTGAAAAAGCAGTCGAAAATTCATACACAGGAATTTGAAATTTAAATTGAATGTGTCACAACAAAAAGGGCATAACTCAGCATATGTCCTTTTTGATGCGACAAGCGATTCGTATTCTCTGAAGTTTTCTGTATCCAATGAGCCCCCTCACACCTTCCAATATATTTTTCTCGAAGAATTATGGCGTTTTTAAAATGCGAAGTTCGCAATTTCGGTACCTAGGTACCTACATTACATGTTCGATTTTCGAGAATTTACATAATGTTCAATTTTTTCACTGTTCAGATGATTGTAAGATTTTAAAATTTTAATGAAATGTTTTTTTAGTTAATTTTTCGCCATAAATTTGAAAAAATAATAAAATTGGTTCAAAATGTATTTTTAGCAGTTTTTTATAACCAAGAAAATGAAAAAAATCAGTTGTCATTTTTCAAAGTGCGATATATCCGCTCCCTGAAGAGATAATTAATTTGAAAATTTTTTCACGAAAATGTTCCTTTTTTCATTCTCTTCAACTTTTGTATGAACATTTTTTTCTAATTTTCACTTCCGAAAAAATTATACGTCATCAAACGTAGAAGGGTCGAAATGAAATTTGGTCACAACAAAAAGGACGTATAACTCAACCTTTTGTTTAATAGAAAAGATATCAAGTGATGGGCGAGCTGTTTTCATATAGCAAAAAGATGAAATTTCAAGGTAAAATTTTTTCCCCAGCTCAATTCCTTAATTTAGTATTAAAAAAAGTATACTCAAACTTCAATCGCGATTTCCCAAAAACGCCATTTTTTCTATGTCCTTTTTGCTGTGACACGTTCAATTTAAAAATTTGACGATTGACGATTTTTGATATTCGAAAATTAAGACTTTAAAATCTAATATTTTACAGTTGATAGTTCATTTTTCAAAAATCTAAAATAATATTTGAAATTTGATACTTCAAATTCAATTAATTTTCAGGCGCGAGTCCAGGAAGAAATAGTGAAATCACCCCCCTCCCCCGATCGAAAATGGGGTATGACTTAAAAATTATCATTTTCTACTTTTTTACCGAATTTTTCCAAACACAACGCCGTTTTTCAATATTTTCTCACACAAACCTTGTTTTCTTCAATTTTTTCAAGCCCCTTCGGACAAAAACTCCATTTCACATCCCCTCCCCTCCTCTTCCCTTCCCTCAAACGTGTTCTGAATTTGCGCCAAAAATTGGGTACTTGAAACTTGATATTTGAAATTTTATATCTGACAGTTGACCATTGAAGTTTCATATTTGTGAGTCTGGACAAAGAAACCACCCTCTAGATACAAAATTTGGTTTTTGAGTTGATGTTCCCCCTTGATTCTACTTCTTCTGAAAGGCCCAAAATCTGTGTAAACTCAAAAACCAATTTTTAATGTCTAAGGGTGGTTTCTATATCAAGGCTCACATTTGATATCTGAAATTTCATTCGAAACAGGTATGATATTTGAAATTTGATTTTTATATTTGAAATTTAATATTTTGATATTTCTAATTTGATATTTTTTGCACCAATTTTGATAAATAGATACAACATTTCAACAATATTATTCCTAAACCATAAATACCCTAATTTTTTTTAGCTTTTCTCAATATTAAAGTCATTCAACGGCCTTATTTCAAATCCAACTTTGAAAATGTTGGTTTTCTCAACGCGTTTCAAACCAATAAATAAATAAAAACCACGAATTCGTTCCTTAAACTTATTCTTGGCAGAAATAAAAAATGTCTTTCAATTCATACCGTAGCCAGACCAAACGAGAAGGGATGAAGGGAAATGACAGCTTTGCCTCATTGTCGTTAAAAATTGCAAAATAATTTCATAATTCAAATGGAAAAATTACGTTCGATTCGGGTAGTCTGCTAAAGTGTTTCACTTTTTTTCGGAAAATTTTGCATTTTGATGTAAGTAAAAAAATTAAAGAAAATTGTTTTTAAATTGGGAAACTTGAAAGCAAACTATAAAAGTTGAATTTTTTTAATTTTTAACCTTCTTCTCCCCCCCCCCCCCTCATCTATGATGTTGATTTTCAATTTTTCTGTAAATGACATTTGAATTTTTCTGGAGATCAATTCAGTAAAATGAATCATAATCCAAAAGATAGAAGAAAATTTTCTATTTTTATATCTCCCCTCCTCTTTTTCTTCACAATCATAAACATATCAACGTATAATTTTTTGGATTTAAACACATTGATAAATATAAAATTGCAAAAAAAATTACAGATGGAAATTTTAGAAATCTCTGAACTCTTGCTCTATCTAGAACGCAATCCACCTCTCGAGATGGAAATTTTCAAAATTCATCCGTCTTTCTCTCGAGTATCAACGGGTTAATACAATTATCGATACGAACGTTTACGTATTTACCGAAAACTGAAACGTGCAATACATTTAACTGCTCTTCTAAAGAAAAGATAAGACCCCACCCAATGCACATTACCACCATTACCGACTCGGTTTGTCATCGTAATCACTTCATTGAGAAGGATAGAAGACTCGTGGGAGTTGGAGAGGCACTCGAGTCACCCTACGTATCAATCGAATTAATCTTTATAGACGACACTTTCGCAACATTTTCGAATCAGAATCAGCGAACTGGGACATTTCCAAGCCACGATAAATACACGAGAAAATATCGTCGCGCGTCCTCGACGCATACCGTCGGTATCGACACCACGCAGTCTATTCGTAGATAAATTTCTGTACAAAATCGCGCAACACCGATAATTCAACTCCATCACTTTTGCAACAATTCGAAATTTCACTACTAACAATTCGCTATCTACAGAGTCGAATTAATAACGCAAAATATAGGCATCTAGTTTTAGGTACGTCTACGTATGTAGGCAGCAGCTATAAATTTTCCGCATCAATAAAAGCTCGACTGTGATCCGAGTTCACACTCGATCAATCAAGCCACACGTTTCAGGCGGTTTCTCTCTCTCTTATACCGAATTGGAAAGAAAACGAGGGTCGATAGAGTTAAAACAAACTCATGGTCCAGGTAGGCCATAGGTATACAAATACCGATTTTTTTTCCTCACACAAACTGTTGGTAAAACGCTAAGCCGATTATACCGGTCGGAAAATTCAGCTACTCACCCGCGTTTAACTTTACAAAAATCGAACGCTACTGTTCTGTACGATAACGCTTTTTCATTTAAATAACGCGCGTATCGCCTGATAAATGGTGACATGTCATATCCTGAAACAGAATAAAAACAGAGATAAATTAAACGTCGATTATTTAACGATGGTCGTGATACTTATTATAGCGATAAAACAATATCTGCTGCGGTTTTCTTCTCTGTGACTCGTTTTAAATGATGTATTGTTTCTCATCGAAAACTTAATTCGACTCGATGGAAAAAAACTTACTTTCGCTAGTAGCACGAAGTATAAATTATACCTTTGAGCTTTCAACTTTTTCACCTAATCTGCGTTAAATTACCATCTTGGTAACTTTTTCAGTCAAATTTTTCAAAATTTGAAGTCAATAAATTTTTAAGGGGAAACTGGGCTAGAATTGAGAAATGAAAATGTATAAAATTATATTTTTTTTGTGATTCTCAGTTCAATTGAAATTTCTCGATCGTTCAATGGCGGAGACGTAAGTGGAGCCAGGGTGAGCCCGACCTATTTTGAAAAAAAGCTTGGCCCAATCCGTTATTTTCAACCACTTTTCTAAGAAAAAAAAAGTAATTAGAGCTTTTTTGTGCAGGTAAGCCAAATTTTGATTATCGTTGAATCTTTAATTCAAAATATAAAAAATTGCGGATTTATTAATGAACTGGAAAGGGAAGCAATTAACATGCGTACCGAAAATTATATCGAAATTGAAGAACCTGAAAACAAGTTCGAGAAAAAATTCTGAAGTTTTTGTAGCAGAAGCTCGTTTAAAATCTACATGCGATAGAGTCAAAACTCAAAAGATGATTTTAAAATGAAACTTTTATCTAATATTCTACTTCTCAAGTTCGAATTTTATCAATTATCAACTCAAAATTTTTTCAATTTCTTCAATTCTACTTTTTTTTAAAATTGTAGGTATCTAATTTTAAAATTTCTTCAAAAGTAACATTTTTTCAAACTTAAATTTCAAACTTAAATTTTCTCAATATTTTTCCAACTCAGATTTATTTAAATTTTTTTCAATTTCATATTTTTATTTAAAAACTTTTTCAATTTCTTCTAAGTATTCATTGAATTACAAGAAATTTTGAAGAACACGAAGTTGAAATTTTTTGAAAAATTCAATGTTGGAATAAATTTTAAGAAAATTTCAATTGAAAAAATTTTTCATTTGAAAAAAAATTGAGAAAAAGTTTTTGAGTTGGAATTAAGTAATATTTCTAAGAATATGAAGTCGAAAAAATTTGAATAAATCAAAATTGGAAAAATTTTAATTATACTAAAATTTCTACCGGTAACCTATAACATTTCTTAAAATTTTTCAACTTCATATTTTTTAAAACTTCTTCCATCTCCAAAATCTTTTACAATAGTAAATTCAAAATGTTTTCTCAATTTTTTTTTCATCTCTGAATTTAAAAAAAAAATTACATCTCATATTTTTTTGATATTTATTGAAAATTATTAAAGAAATTCGATGACCAATGAGCCTTTAAGCAATTTAGGATTATTTTACATAGAAAAAAGTTTGGCCAAAAGTTTGAATTTGGACCAAGTAGCTGAAGAATTTGCTGTACTTACTTAATTCATAAAAACAGCCGAATTGTTTTATATGTAAATAATATTAATCTCAGATTATGAAACATTATGTAATAATTGTATTTTCATTTTTCTCCTCCATTTTATGCGAATGGCATAATTTTCTATTCAGGTGTGCGTTTACTTTAAATTGCCTGAGATTTAATTTTCCATCCCCTCTCCCCGATGCATTCAGAAAAAAATTCCCCCTGGTAAATTGAGCCCCCTCCCCCTCCCCAACTATGATTGGCTCTTATGTACTCTTTTAAAAAAATAATCTTCTCCTGAGATATCTTTATTTCCACGATCAGTTCAGTTTTCAATCATTTCAAAAGGTATAGATAAAATTCAAAAATAATTCGAATAATAATTTTCCACATTCGTCATACACAGCTCAATAAATCATTATTTTTAGTTCGAAATCGACCAAGATACTCGAGTCATTTTTTTATTCAAAAATATCCATTGATTTTCCTAACGATTGGTGAAAATACTTGCACAACTGAGCATTCAAATTAAAAACGAGTAAACCAATGATTTTCAATTTTGCACTAAAAAGAAACTGATTTCAAATTTAGCTCTAATACGAGATGATTAAGTACAGAGAAAAATTATCATCATTTCAGTATTCTATACGCAGAAGCTGTCTACATTCAACAAACATATCTACACATTCGCGACAAACATAAAAACAGAACCAATACACAGAAAATTTCATCAGTCATCAGAATATCGCGTGTAATGAAACTGCCAAGAAATTATCACGTGCGTTAATCGTTTTTCAATACTTTATCAATCGAGTCATTTGGAATCGACTCTGCCAAATCCATTAAATTTTCAAGCCATTAATGCTATATAGATAATGAATTCGTTGAAACCAACATCAACATTAAACATATAGTGATATCGCCAGAGTTCGTTACCATGTGTGTGTGTACAACCTAATAAGGATTTTCAGAATTTATAAGCAGTCTGCATTGTGTGTGGAAAATTATCACGAAACTTTTGAAGAGAGAGCCAGATTTGGAAATTTTTCATTGCGAATGAGAATGATTCAATGTTTAATTGAGATAGTCGATGAATAGGTTTCTTTATTTTTGCCAACAAATCAAAACAAAAACAATCACTCGTACACGTTCGCAACACTTGAACATAAATTGGCGAGTGGATTGAAATTGAAAACAATTCGAGTTTTTAAATATTTGTTGATAAATTTTGAAAGTAACGTTGTATCCCACCAGCATGATCAAAAATACGATCGAAATCAATCGAAATACGAGGATCAAGGTTGGAAAAAATATACATAAAATTAATCCCTACTCTGACGTAACCCCCCTTTCCCACACGCCTCTAGCCTTAGTCGCTGTATATGGCGTAAAATACAAAAAAATCTCAGATCTAGATTTAAATGTCAGATTATCGAATCTAAAAATTTCAAAAATCCGTAGAAAAATAATTACCATTTTCAAGAAAAAGAGAAAAAAATTCATTACTTAAAAACTGATTTACTTATTATGAATTTTTTAAACGACAAAATTACAAAAAAAATTATCTAATCAAAGTACAGGGTGACCTAAAACTTCCGAAACGCAAAAATTGCTTCGTAAAAAAAAAATAATAGGGCCCAACGAATAATGAAAACCCATTTACGACATAGCTGAAGCTTCATTACCTTTAAAAAATATAAACTCATCCCTCATTGATTACGAATCTTTAAAAAAATTTGGACTTTTTCTATTTTGGTACCTTTCAAAAAAAAATCTCAAAACCCAAAATTTCGAAAATTTTAAATATTTAAAAACTAACAGTTGCATATGACAGAGTTTTGGATAAAGATCAAAAATCGTTGCATGCAGATTTTGCCTAATCAAAGATTTGAATGGACATCCTTTTAGCATAAAAAATCAAGTTTTCGTGAAATTGGCAACACTATCTCCCCCCCCCCCACTCAACCCTTTCAGATATTTTGAGTACAGAGTTGACGTTGTCCCTACCGACCTGCATGTAGGCAACCCTTCGTTCAGATCAACGCAAGACAATGTGGAGCGATTCCTCTCTAAATTACGAAAAAAAAAGTTGCGTTCCGGAACTTTTTGGTGATTAATGAAAATCAAATAGGTATCATAATAATGACGGGGTTCTTTCTGGGAAAGTTGGGCAGAGGGAGGGGGCACTAAAGTTATGTCTGGACCTCAACATGACCTTGTAAAATTTTCCCCTCCCTTCACGGACTCATTCGCAACTATTCACCACCTGTTTTTCAAATCTGACTAGTTATTGTAGATTTAAAAAAAAAAATCGAAGTGGTTCAGCCGAAAAATATCTTAATATAAGACGTATTCCTTACCTTTTCACTCATTTTCAGAGATTTTGTAATTTGAAACGAAATCATATTTTCCATGTTTTTGAATTTTCATAAAAATAAATGAAAAAAATAAGGAAGGAGTCCGAGGGGGGGGATGACGAAAAATCACTAACACAATAATTTTTTGGATAAAAATATCCGTAATTTAATAAAAAATTTCTCAAAAACAATTTATTTTTCGATTTTTACCTACAATTTTTTAAAAAACACAGAAAATATATATATTTTTTAAATACATCTGAAAGATAGTACAATCAATGGTGAAAAATTGGGCTCAAAAATACATATTTTTGATCAGAAAAAAATTCATTCCTAGACTTGAGATAACTTTCGGAAAAAAATATAAAATGAACTATTTTTTAGCTAAATGTTAAATTTTTTCTGAATTTAAGTAAATTTCAAGGACAATCGGAATAGTATGAGAGTAAAGTCGGGGAAAGGAAAATTATAATTTTTACCAGGTCGTTTTGAAGTCTAAACTGAACTTTGTGTTAAACTATTCTCCCCCTCTCCATTCACGAAATAATGAAAAAAAGTAAAAAAAATAATAAGATTCAGCATTGAAAAACGAATAATTCAGTAATTTTCTAATCTTTTCATGACTTGTTCTCTGAGCCAGATTTCTACTGGAAAAAAAAAGACTGCCCTAAGAACGATGATCAAGTAATTGTAAGTAGGTAGCTGAATAAGAAAAATTTGACCACATTTTTTTCAAATTTCCAATTTTCAACATTCACACCAGAAGTAAACTTGAAAAAAGAATTGAAAGTTTCAACAATTCGAAAATAATTTGATCTACTATTATAATATCCAAATTCCAAAATCATTGTAACGTTTCTTTTAAAGGGGAAAAATTCAACAAAAATTTACTCAAATTTTAAAAACCATTATAAAAATCACCCCTTCAAAAAAAAAGAGAGGAAGAAAGAAAGAAAGAAAGAAAGAAAGAAAGAAAGAAAGAAAGAAAGAAAGAAAGAAATCAAGCCAACAAAATTCAAGAAAAATACAGTATTTTGTAAAATTATTTTTGAAAAATCATCTTTTAAAAATTTCAGGATGTTTAACAAAATTTTCAGAACCAAAATTCATGGCTTTAATTTTTCATGTTTTTTGTGACATTTTTTTAACGAAATTTTCAACGTCTTTAGTAAGCACTAAATAAACATTTTTTAATCATTCAAATAAATTAAAATAAATTATTCACATTCTTGGATAATTTTTCAAGATCTTGAATTTTTAGACGTATATTGAGTTTTGAAGAAAATCAACTTTGAGCTGAAGAGGTGATTTAATGAATTTTCATTTTTTAATAACTTGTAATGGTACCTTGGATCTGAATTTGAAAAAGTGCAAGAAAGAAATTCCTATTTCAAATCAGACTGAACTAAGGAGTACTGATACAGTGAGTGATACTATTCAGAAGAAAAGTAGAACCAAAACAAGAAAATAATGAAATTCGATGATAACTTGACTCAAAAGATCAAAAATTACTAAATTCATTCAATTTTCATTCGGGGTAAATTTTGAAAAATCCCAGTTCTACCACGACTGTACTTATTATTTTTGCATTTGAGAGGGGAAGGGGAAGAACTTTCGCTCAATATTCCCAAATATTGGAAAAATCGCAACATAAAAAATTATTATAAAACCAACAAAGACGAAACACATCCGGCGATAAAATATTTCCATGAAAAATACTCGCGTCGCTGACATTTATCAATCGAAAAACTTGAGCAGCCCACGAAACATTGAAAGAATTGCGGGAAAAAAATTCCATTTCCACTTTCCCACATTTCTATCTCACCTTTGGAACGATAAAAGAACACTTTCGTGATGGAAAATACGACACAAAGGAGACCCGAAATACGTATCGTTTCTAAAATATAAGTGCCCCTGCACAGCTTCAGCAATACATCAAATAGTACAGAGTACAGACCTCATGGCCATTAATCCGCTCAATAAAAAACTGAAATACGTTTTCATTAAAATAGAACCCAGAATATACCACATTTTCAATACCTCACCTCCCCGTAAACGTTTGCTCGATAGCTCGAGACTTCAAAACAAATTGATGATAATTTATACGAGCCAATGATGGAAAATAGAATGTCATCGCCTTAACTAGTTCATTGTCTATCTATTTAAAGCATATTTTTATGATCTACATTACTCCTCCTACACAACGGAAAGGTTGTTTATTCGACTTACGCAGGGTACGTCGTACTTACACATAGCTTTAGTGCAAACAAAAATATTTTTCTCATAAACTACCTAAACATCGGCAATATTCGTAAATGAAACTATTTTCATTCGAACAGGTGTCCTTCAAATACATCCACCTTACACCAAGTTGCCCCTATACCATAATATGGTTTCATTCTCACAAGTATCTCGTATCCCATCTGAGACCAGCCACAGGTACTACAAATGTGCCGCCGAATACGACACATACGACCATACAATATGTATAAATTGAAATATTTCAATACATTAAGTAAGTAATGGTAGGTAATAGAAAATACAACCTATACCGTGTTTCGTAAAATATACGAGCCGACAATACAACATACCTACAAGCTTAAAACGCCAACGTACTTAATTTCTACAACGAAGGAGCAAATTTTCGCTTTTGTTTATCGTTACAAATTTTGGCAAGGATTAATTTTCTCGCTTTATTAAACGCGCTGTTATATGTTTTGACGCGCCTTGTCATTTTCCTTATTCGCACTACACCTTCGAATAATTTTTCGGGTGATAAATTATTCGCCTCTAAACCCAATCGCAGCATTCGTCAAGAAACAAATTTCACGTTGACGTTTTTCATTAGAATTTTAATCATTATATCAAAGGATTCGCTAGATAATTTCATTTTAGATCCCCATTCGCATTACGAAAAATTAGATATACTTGCAATATTTTATCTCTAAATTGCAAAATTCTCGCCTTAGTCAATAATTCTTTGAATTTTCCACGAAATTACGTATTTTTTCGACCTAATAGTATAGTCGCAAACTGTAAATTTTTCAAAAAAAGTGGCTATTAATGAAAGAAGCATGAAAGTTGGTATGATACACCACAAGACCAAAACAAAATTTTAAAGAACGTGAGCCACTTTCAGTTCACCATAGGGGGTGCAGGGGGGTGGTTTTTTGAGGCTCCATCCCCCTCATGTGATGAGGTTGAGCAAAGCCGGCGTTTTTGGGGTCAATTTCATATATTTCAACCTCCCTGAACACGATTATGCCATTACTTTCAAAATCTGATGATTAGAAGTGCCCCAAATTTCAAATTAAAAGTCCCCCCATTTACCAATATTTATGAAAAAAAGCCGAAAAACACAGTTTTTCGCCCTTACACCTTACACAATGATCAGGAACGAATTTTCAATACGATATTCGGATAGTAGAGGTCAAATCCGATCTATAGACTCGCATCCGAGCTTCACAAGTCTTTAAGGGGAAGAGTAGGAGGTGCTACAATGTCGTCAATTTTGATGATTTTTCGAGTATTTTACAGTTTTTTTGAACATTTTGGTCTGTGTACATTATATAACAGATCTCGGACCATTTAGATTTCCATATATGACAAGTAGACACCTACACCAATTAATCTGGGCATTTGTGAGTGCGCCCAGAACCGCAGTTGATGTGATGGGGGGGGGGGGGGGGAAGGGGTTCAAAATTTCATTAATATGCACTGTCTCCGTAGACATGTACATTTTGAATTATTTGATACCTTATGTTTGATAAGGCGTTCAACTTTTCATATATAATGAATTATACTGTAATCGGAACCCTTTCCGTCTTCTTTGGGGTGGGGCTCGGGGTGGAGGGTGAGCAATTCCAAAGAATTATATTTTTTCGGAACAATTACAATTTTCACGTATTTTGTATTTTAAATTTCCTTATTGTTGAAATATAAACAGATGATACTTCAGAAGGGTAGCCTATAGGTACGTATCCCTTGGTATCCATTTGGGTCCTTAAGGAGGGGATGGGGTAGAATGAAAACTATGCATACTATAGCGTGTGATATGTCTAAATATACGTTTTTAAGGTCGTAGAATACATATCTGGCAATATTTTCATGTTTGGGAGCAAAGGGTGAGTAGGAGGGGTAGGTGGTTGGGGTAAAAAGCAAAATTTTGTTATTTGAGTACGAAAAATGTGAAATCCTGTGGATTGCATGCTTCTTTTCCACTTATGACTGAAATATGATTCGATGGTTCTTCACAGGGTGAGATTTCGCGGAGCCCCTTGCTTCTAATTTTGAAAAATCTTCATCCCCGACTTCCCATCCACTACACCCAAATCAAAAAATATTGCAGAATTTGTGTTGTAAAACCTCAAAAACCTATATTTAGACATGCTACATATAATTTCCTATCCCTTACTGCCTTCCCCCCTCCCCCCAGAGTGCCAATAGGTGAACAAACTGACTTAAAATTCGTGTTTTGTGACCTCAAAGCGTTTTGATACCACATTTTTCGTACTCAAACAACAAAATTTCGCTTTTTACCCCAACCACCTACCCCTCCTACTCACCCTTTGCTCCCAAACATGAAAATATTGCCAGATATGTATTCTACGACCTTAAAAACGTATATTTAGACATATCACACGCTATAGTATGCATAGTTTCATTCTACCCCATCCCCTCCTTAAGGACCCAAATGGATACCAAGGGATACGTACCTATAGGCTACCCTTCTGAAGTACCATCTGTTTATATTTCAACAATAAGGAAATTAAAAATACAAAATACGTGAAAATTATAATTGTTCCGAAAAAATATAATTCTTTGGAATTGCTCACCCTCCACCCCGAGCCCCACCCCAAAGAAGACGGAAAGGGTTCCGATTACAGTATAATTCATTATATATGAAAAGTTGAACGCCTTATCAAACATAAGGTATCAAATAATTCAAAATGTACATGTCTACGGAGACAGTGCATATTAATGAAATTTTGAACCCCTCCCCCCCCCCATCTCATCAACTGCGGTTCTGGGCGCACTCACAAATGCCCAGATTAATTGGTGTAGGTGTCTACTTGTCATATATGGAAATCTAAATGGTCCGAGATCTGTTATATAATGTACACAGACCAAAATGTTCAAAAAAACTGTAAAATACTCGAAAAATCATCAAAATTGACGACATTGTAGCACCTCCTACTCCTCCCCTTAAAGACTTGTGATGCTCGGATGCGAGTCTATAGATCGGATTTGACCTCTACTATCCGAATATCGTATTGAAAATTCGTTCTTGATCATTGTGTAAGGTGTAACCCTATTGGCAAGGAAACCGCTATAAAAAACGCACAACGCCATAAAAAACACTATAAAAGTCGCAGA
This sequence comes from Pseudococcus viburni, assembly GCA_033439095.1. Lineage (NCBI taxonomy): Eukaryota > Metazoa > Arthropoda > Insecta > Hemiptera > Pseudococcidae > Pseudococcus > Pseudococcus viburni. Next base: position 156,371 of record JAVBJF010000284.1, on the reverse strand, counting down.
AGCTTTAAAAAACGCTATAAAAAACGCACTGCGCCATAAAAAACGCTCTAAAAGTCGCAGACGCCTTAAAAAGCGCTCTGAAAGTCGCAGACGCTTTAAAAAACGCTCAAAAAAACGCTTAAAATTCAGTGCAACAAAAAATTTTTAAATTGTTTTACACACTGTTAGAAAAGAAACTTTAATGTTTTTTGAATGTTCTGAAATTTTATGAAGTTTTAAACCTCTCTACCCAATCATTCATCCCTTATAAGACAGGTATCCCAACTCAAAGTAACATTTTGAGTCCAAATAAAAATAAATTGAAAGTACCTATGTCATAAAAACCCCTATATACTTCATCCTAATTCCAGCTGTTGAAGTTCTATTCTTAAATTTTTGAAATTTCAAAATCACCTCATTGCCCTGCAAAATATGAAAAATATGATCTTATCAATGAAAAAAGTCTATAAAAATGGTCCATATGTAGACATCAGCACCTATAAGTAATCGTGAATAACCAATATCGTTGACCTATTCAATTTAAGAATGATTTTCCAAATTCGCAAATTTGTGTTCTTGGCTAAAAAATTGAAAATTGAATTTTTTCCAGAAAAATTTTCTACCAAAAATACCTATAAAGAACTCAAAGCAGAGAATTTCAGAAAATTCTGCTGTAAAATCGATCAAATAGGTCACCAATTTTGATTATCCGTGATCTCGTAGGTATGTTCTGAAATTCATGTAGGTAGACCATTTTTACTAGCTTTCCTCCAGCACTGGGAAATTCCAACATTTCTTGGAACCTTCATAACTTCTTGAAACCGCATCCATTTGATTTGGGAGGTCGGAAACAGGGCATAGATATTAGGGTGGGCCGAAAAACCAAAAATTTTGATTTTTGAAAAGTTACCCCCGCCAAAGTTGTTGGCTGGATAGACTGGAAAAATTAAATGAAGAATTTCAAAATCGATTCATATCTTCCGATCGCGCAAGAGCCTTCAATTCTTCAAAAATTTCCAAAAATTCAAAATTTCGAGAATGTCGAAAAAATTTAAAATTGACTAAAATTAATTTTAGAGCTTCTGTAGTGACTATACATATAGACCAAAAAACACATTTCTTTTGAAAAAATCAGTGTTTTATAACTTTTCAATTTTTTTTCAGAGGTGAAGAAATATGAGAAATTAAAAAAAAACTATAAAACATGGATTTTTTCAAAAAAAGTTGTACATTTTGCTCTAAATAGGTCCTAAATATGCTCGAAAATTGATTTTAATGAATTTTGATTTTTTTATAAGTTTTTCAAAATTTCTGAAGATGTTAAATTTTTGACAATTTTTGAAGAATTGAAGGCTCTTGCGCGATCGGAAGATACGAATCGATTTTGAAATTTTTTATTTCATTTTTCTAGTCTATCCAGCTAACAGCTTTTGCCTGGGTAACTTTTCAAAAATCAAAATTTTTGGTTTTTCGACCCATCCTAATAGATATAACAACTAAATTTCACATTTTTTCGTTGATTATATTTATTACATTTTCACACTTCACAGAGCAATGAGGTAAAATTTTGAAATTTTAAAAAATTGTAAAATTTAAGAAATGAACTCCAGCATCTGAAATTTTAGATACAAATTTGTTTATGGTTGAATTTTGATTTATTTTTATTTGGAGTTGGGATACCTCCCACGTAAGAGAAACTAAGTACCAAATTCATTTTTCACTCCCTCCCCTCAAAAATACAGATTTTGATGTATTATTACTCCAGAAAATTTCAAATTCTTTCATATTGTCAAATTCAAATCATAAGTACACCTTTGAAAATATAGAATTTCATGTATTCCTTTGAAAAAAAAACATAGTCTTCATTTTTCCAAAATTTATTTTTCATTTCTTCTTAAATTTATGGTGAATTTCGAGTTTCCAGCCCCTAAGGAGTAAAATATGAAACCTCTAAATGTGCCCTAAAATTTTATTTTTCCTATTCAATAACAATAAACAAAAAATTTCCTTAATTTCATCAAAATTGAGAAAAAAAAATTTCACTGACACTTAGGTTTAAGTATCACATTTTATACATAAGCTTCCACCTGAAGTGGTGGCGAGCTCCTCTAAACCAGTGAACACGGATCGAGTAAGTATACATAGTACAGATAATAATAGGTAGCATTACACACTAACCATGCGTAAGAGGCAAAAAAAAACGCCTTTAAAAGCGCAGGGCGCTATATCTGGACTATCGCAAACAAAAACGCATATAGGGCGTTTTTTTTTACTTCTTTAATGGCGTTTTTTACTGCTGTTATTTCAGCTTCAACAAACTGTTAAAAACGCTATAAAAAACTCTTAGGCGTTTTTTATAGCGTTTTTAACAGTATATTGACGCTAAAATAACAGTAGTAAAAAACGCCATCAAACAAGTAAAAAAAAACGCACAAGGCGCGTTTTTTTTCACGAAAGTCCAGATTTGACGCGGTGCGTTTTTTTAAGCGGATTCCTTGCCAATAGGGAAGGGCGAAAAACTGTGTTTTTCGGCTTTTTTTCATAAATATTGGTAAATGGGGGGACTTTTAATTTAAAATTTGGGGCACTTCTAATCATCAGATTTTGAAAGTAATGGCATAATCGTGTTCAGGGAGGTTGAAATATATGAAATTGACCCCAAAAACGCCGGCTTTGCTCAACCTCACCACATGGGGATGGAGCCTCAAAAAACCACCCCCCCCTGCACCCCCTATGGTGAACTGAAAGTGGCTCACGTTCTTTAAAATTTTGTTTTGGTCTTGTGGTGTATCATACCAACTTTCATGCTTCTTTCATTAATAGCCATTTTTTTACAGTTTGCGACTGCACTATAATATGAACACGCGTGTTGATGATTTGGTTTTCTTTTTTTAGAAAAAAAATTGATAAAATTTTCTATGAATAATGATTAAATTCAATATTGGATTGATTAATTGTAATCGATTACTCCATTTTTCACGTGAAAATACCGAAGTAGGTAATTCTCAAATGATGGAGGTGAAAAAAGTGGAATTTTTTCTTTCACTTTCAACTTTTATTCAAATGAATTCCAAATTTTGATTACTTGTCCAACTTTTTTATTCGAGTTTGAATTTATATCACAAATTGAGTATCTCATTAATAGAAGTTTCAATGATGAAAAAAAGGCACAGCAGGCATCAACAACGGAGAAAAAAGATACAACCCAAACAAAAACACTACGTACGTAACTCGTAGTTGATTTTGAATTTGATTTCATTCGTCAACACGCATAGGTCATTCATTGTTAAATACAATCAAACGAGAAAATTGTACCAACGAACCTTGAACTTGATGGCATTGAAAAGAAAGAATACCATGCGAATTTACTAATTTTTGCCAAGATTTTGATACAGCTTTGTATTAAACTGGAGATGCGAAAAGATGCAGAGAAAAATCGTGATAAAGGTATTTTTATATACAGGGTGTCCCGTCGGTTTGAATAGATGAGACGATGACTGCGGCGATAACATTTGCAGTGATTATCAAGAGATTTCACGTGATCCTACATTCATAAAAAGACTTTCAAGAAGGTAAAACTCAAAACATGCTTTTCGTATAAACTGACTTAGAAAACTCAAGTAATGAAGTTTTCTCCAACATGTTTCAAAAAATTTTCTACAACTCGGGGAAATTTTTCAAAATTCTACGTTAGATTAGAAAAAGAGATCAATCTACGAAATGAAAATGGCTCTAAGCAGGTTAATTACTCGAAAAATAAAACATTCATGCAACTTTTTTTCACATACAAGAAGGATAACACCGGACAATATTGAATTTTTGGGCCTGAATAGTCAACATGTTCATAGTTCAACTTTTAGACTAGTTTGAAAAATTTCAAAATATGTACTCCAAATCAAAGTACATGAGGACTAGGATAGACTACGTAACTTTTTTTGAAAAAATTGAAGAAACGGGCAGCTAGGAAGTTTGTGAAGTTGGAGACAATTTTTTAGTTACATGAACCATTTTTGACCAAAATTGGGAAGTTTGCAATTTTTCAAAAAATATTTGTAATTTTTTTGCATCTCTATCAGCGACTCTCAATAAAAAAAAAACTACTTTTTGTGATCTATCAAGAGGTATTTCATTGAAATATGTTCTTTCATCCTGCCAAAATAACAGCTCGATTGAACCTTGAGCTGACATCAAAAAATTGCATTTTCAACTTTTTTGAATTTTCAACATTTTGTAACCTCTTTGAAAAACTAAAAAGTCTTCAGGCTTGAAATCAAGTTCATACTTCCATTTTATGAATGCTGGTTCAGGATCTTTGGAAGGTAAATTTTGAGGACCCCTAGGAAACCTTCCAACGCGGATTTTTCAAACTGAACCACAAAAATCGCTACCTATGAGTTGAACAAACATCCTAAAAAACGATTCTAGGAACGTTACAAAAAAATGAATCAAATTGAAAATTTTGGTGTGTCATGTTTCAAAAGTTCAAAGTATCATTTCAGCATATTTTCAATTCAAGCATAAAAAGAAAAATGTCAAAATATTATCAAGCGTTTAATGCAAAAAATCATATTCAAAATTTAGATTTTCAACCCTTTCAATTTCAGGGCTGTAAGTGTAAAGTATTTACAGGGTGTCCATAATATTTCAGAAATAATTTTCCCTGAATTTTCCAGATTTTCCAGACCAATTTTTCGAAGTTCTCCAGATCTTTTACATAGAATATCCATGAAGCATGGAGGAGGGAGAAATTTTTGCGTGATGTTCTGATGTACTTATACAATCCAAAATTGTGCAGAAGAATGGAGGAGCTGTTTTGCAAAACGCAACATCGCATTTTAGGTAAATGTTGGGAAACCGCAAAAAACTGTCATCAAAATTTGGGTGGGGGTAGCTTGCTCGAAATGGGCTTAAATGAAAGAGTAGGACCCAAGGAATAGGCTTTGGGGTCTTTTCCCCAATTTCCAAGTTTGGGGAGGGGTTGGGGGGGTTGTTATGAAAACAACACAAAAAAGCCGAAATTTTATTATTTTTCATGAAACGTTTTGGCTTCCAGTTTCGCGAATAACGCTGATATCATGACGGCGATTGGTGGATATTGTGTAGAAATGTCTCGGTTCATTTAGCCTGCCAGGGGTGATATGGCAGTTTTACACGAGTGTAGTACCAATATGTAGCTTAGACCAATACGAGTTCATCGCACCCCCTGCAAGCCCCCCTATCTGTTCATGGGAGGAAGATAAGTGTACCCGAAATTTCATTCTTCAAGTGAACGTAATGTACTTAAATTTTGAAATAATCGAAAAACCAAGACCAATACCTTGTAGGAAATTAAATTTCCTACAAAAAAGGTCATCATTACTTTTTGCCTATCTCTAATAATACAGGCGCTATTATGCAAAGAATGAAAGTAATTGAAAAACATTGAAGTACACTTTTTTCTTTTTCAATTTTTTTTCTATCTAAGACACTTGGTATCAAAAAAATACTTTCGTATATTATGTAAAAAATGATTTCCAACAAAAAAGGTTCTCATCAATTTTTGCCTATCTTCAAAATTACAGGCGCTATTCAAAAAAAATTGAAAATATATTTTTAATTTTTTTTTGAATAGCACCTGTAATTTTGAAGATAGGCAAAAATTGATGAGAACCTTTTTTGTTGGAAATCATTTTTTACATAATATACGAAAGTATTTTTTTGATACCAAGTGTTTTAGATGGAAAAAAAATTGAAAAAGAAAAAAGTGTACTTCAATGTTTTTCAATTACTTTCATTCTTTGCAAAATAGCGCCTGTATTATTAGAGATAGGCAAAAAGTAATAATGACCTTTTTTGTAGGAAATTTAATTTCCTACAAGGTATTGGTCTTGATTTTTCGATTATTTCAAAATTTAAGTACATTACGTTTACTTGAAAAATGAAATTTCGGGTACACTTATCTTCCTCCCATGAACAGATAGGGGGGCTTGCAGGGGTTGCGATGAACTCGTATTGGTCTAAGCTACATATTGGTACTACACTCGTGTAAAACTGCCATATCACCCCTGGCAGGATAATACATTTTGGTAAATAGTTACCAGTGTTACCATCTTATAGAACGTAAAAAGTGCAAAAAAATGTGTATTTACTGCGTTTTGCAGCGAAATGAAATTGTTTTTTAGCCGATTGAGGTGGAAAAAAGTCGAGATGGCTTCTGAGAATGGTTTCATCGTATTCCCCGTTGAATTTCCTATAAGACAGTGGTGCTAACTCGAAAACGAAAAATTTGTCGATGTTGCGTTTTGCAAAACAGCTCCTCAATTCATTTGAAATGCATGTTGTCTAGCGAATTTTTTTTTACAAAAATCATTCATTTTTACGAGATTTTAAGATGCTTTTTTTCCAGTCAAAAAAAACGATTCTAATTCAATTCTGAAAATGTTTGACCCCCCCCCTTTCGTACAAAAACTGGAGTACTTCAATTTATTACCAAAAAATTTGAAATAAAAAGGAAAAACTCCATTTTAAAGCAAAATTATAAAGTTTTGGAAAATGAGACGATTCATGTATGCATACGCGTACCTACATAGTACATACATACATATAAGAGTGAGACTGTCTACCAAATCAAGCAATAAAAATTCAGATTTTTTCAGGCTGAAAATTAGAAAATTTCTTCTTCAATCCCTCCCCCTTCCCCCCTCCCTTCCCAAAAAAACGTCTGTCTGAAATTTATAAATTCCACACAAGCACCTACAATTTTTTTCGACTTGCCCTAGTAAATAAAAAATCAATGAGGGGGTAAAATATTATTTATTTTGCTGTGATATATCAATGTGTTGAACCCGAGCGAAGAAAGAGAAAATTAAAAAAGACCTAAAGGAGTTGAAAATTCATCACGTTTCCCTCATTGAGGTTTTTCAAAATGAGATGACCAATATTATAATTTCGAATTCTCTTCTATCCCCCCCCCTTGGTCAAGGGCATCATAGCTTTCTTTCTCATCGCCACTTATTCAAAACTAAAAAGTACGTTTCCAGAAAAAATGGACTTTAAATGAATTCTGTAGAAAGAAAGAGTGCAAATTACCCTCGAACGTGACGAGAATTTTTTTTTTAATTCACAATTTAATGGAAAACATGCATTTAAATACCATTTTTTTGTACATCACGGTTAATGAAAAATGATGAATAAAAAAATAAGTCAAATGACGTAACAATTTGGTTCGAACCGAATAAAAGTAAATTTTTTTGAAAAATTTATAATAAAATAAGCAAAGAAACATGTTCTAGATTAATTTATCCTCCATTTGGATTCTTAAAAAATTCCAGAAAAAATTCCAAAATTTCCTGACTTTTCCTAACTTTTTAGATTTTTAAAATTCCTCAACTTTTTTAGGTTTTCCAGAGTTCCCCAAAAGTGGACATCTTGTATTATTTCAATTCGAGCAAATAATCTTATATACGACTGATAAAAAGCTCTACCACATTTTCGTTCTAACTACCAAACTCTATTTCATTTTATTCACTTACCCAGTCGAGCTCCAGCAGCTATAGAATGCATGCGCAAAAAAACAATACATAGGTAAAGGTATTCATTTAGGAAAAAAATAAAATTCATAGCCTATAACCGCGATTTCTTCGAATTCAGAAGAAAGAAAACAATTAAACTTCGACCATATATCGATATACCTAGGCATATACGAATTAGGAAAAAAACCTCGTCTTACTAACCTTGGACTCCGCTTTTATCTAAAAAGTTGCTTAGTTGAAATGTACTATTACTGGAGGCTAAATACTGAGTAAATCTCTGCAACAAAAAAATACACATATGTGAGTCTGAGTGTATAAACCACACAGCAACGTACTACAGACATAACAAAACATTAACAGAAATATTTTTTCAAATAAGCCTCGCCTGCCATCAATTATTACTAGACGATCGTTGCCGTACGGTAATTGCTCCTAAACTGTTTCTCATTATCTCGGTACATTCGTTACCAGAGATCGGACGTTCCGGCACAAGATCCAGGTTACGCCAAATATTCACACCGTTGTTTCCACGGTATGACGATGGCGATGGCCACGACGGAAGTAAGAACGGTAGTCCACGCGGTTACACGAGTATCGCATGTTCACAAATAGCATTACCGAATAGGTTAGGTGCACCGGCCTCGGCGCACCGAATGTACCAGACTGTCACAAATGAGAGGACTTGAAATATATGGCTTGCCGAGTTGTTACACGAGCAAGAGCAAGAGCAAGAGCACAGCGCAATAAGTACATCAGCGTACAGCAAAGCCCGCAGATCAAATCAGCGTATGCATTCGAGAACTTCCTAATTGAAATTTACCGTTAATTTTCGCATACTCAAACATACGCCGACGTCGTTTTGTATGCATAAATGATGGAATCATCGTCGTATACTTGTTAAATTCGTGTATGTATTTGTCTATCGTTTTACATTTTATTCGACTTTTACGACTTGAAATTTCAAAATGTGTTTTATGACGTTGAAGTGTGGGTCAATGCTTGAAAAAATATGGGGGTAATTTGAACGTTTCCAAATAAACCTGCGATACTTTGAAGCAGGGATCCGGAGGGAGGGGGTCTAGTCCCTCCGGCAGCACCCACCATGATTCGAATCACGAAATTTATGATTCGTGACTGAAATGATTCGAATCAAAACTTTGTGAAATGATTCGTGATTCGTGATTTAAAATTTTGGTCCGTGATCCGTGATTCGTGATTCGTGACTTGTGAAAATGATTCAAGTTTTTCGAATCATTCCAATTTTTCATGTACATCGCTGTACAATTATGCAATATGCATTTTTTTAATCATTTTTTATACTGATTTTCGATTGTGGCGATTTTTAATACCAGTGAAAGCCTAAAGGTTTCAAAATCGAATCAAAATGCTTTCGAAATTTAAGAATAGTAATGATCAGCACCCACCATGATTCGAATCATTTTTTATTCGAATCACGAAATTTATGATTCGAGACTGAAATGATTCGAATCAAAACTTTGTGAAACGATTCGTGATTCGTGATACGAATCATTTATTTAATGATTCGAACAAAAATGAATCGAATCTTTTTTTTCATGTGTGATTCGGACATTATGATTCGAATCGCAAATGATTCGAATCAATGGTGGGTGCTGCCCTCCGGCTCCGAGATTTTTGATATAAGTGCCTCTCGGCTCCGGCTCCGAGATTTTTGATTAAAGTGCCTCCGGCTCCGGCTCCGGCTCCTTGATTTATTTTGTGTCTGTTGCTGTCGGTGGCGTGACGCGTTATTAATACATATTATGTATTGACAACGCGTCACGCCACCAACAACAATTGACACAAAAAAAATTCAAAGTAGAGACCTCTGGAGCAGGGAGCCGGAGGGGAGGGTCTGATTTGATACCTCAGACTCTGGCTCCGGCTCCAGGAATTTTAAAAAAAGTGCCTCCGGCTTCGACTCCGGCTCCCAAATTTTTGATCAAAGTGCCTCAGACTACGGCTCCGAAAAAATTACCCGGAGGGGGGGCTCCTCCCTCCTCCCTCCACCGCCACCTCCGGATCCCTGCTTTGAAGCAAATTTTAAATTGAATTATTCGACTATTATTTTAATTTTACATTCATCGTTAATCTTTACCTGAGCAAATGACTCATCGACTCGCGAGGGTTTTCCTGGCTACCTAATTCTACGATAATACGTTTAAAATCGACAACACAACTTGCACAATACTATCATCCTATGCGTTAATAGAAGAAGTAAAAATAGAGAGCAGCAGAATTTGACAATGGAGTCAATTCAATCCAGATGCAATACCCAGGGGCGCACCCATGGGAGGAGGGGCTCAGGGGGCTCGAGCTCCCTCCTTAAGCTCGGCGAAGAGATTTTTTATCATAAAAATGACAAAAAAGGTACGATTTTTTTTAATTCGCCCTCGCTTCGCTCGAGCAGTATTCTAGTAACCGTTTCTTAAATAAACACACCACTCTTTAAATTTGAATCAGTTGAATTTGCAAAAATTCTGTCTTTTTTAGTCAGTAAAATAATTTTCATTGAAAATTAGTGATTTTTCACTGATTTTTCGGTCAAAAATTACTAATTTCTCAGTCAATGTCCCATTTATCAGAAAAAACAGTATTTTTGACTAAAAAAATCATTAAAATTCGTCTTTTTTCAATTTTTCTTCGCTCAAATCTGTAATATGAATATATTATTTGTGTACTGAAAATACCCCAACTACTCCAGCCCCACAGAAATAACAAGTTACTTCATTTTTTCACTGAATTTTGACCCCCCCCCATTTTTTCAAAACCTGAGCCCCTCCCTTACATAATTTCTGGGTGCGCCTATGGCAATGCGTATTACACAAAGTAACCTATTTCATCGACTTCTAAAAAACAAAACAAAAAGGCTTTAACAGTTTTTGGAGCAAACATAAAATCCTAAGATATTTTCCAACACTTGAAATTTTTGCAAAAAAATCCTTGTTTTAATATTTTTGGCCAGAAAAATACAAATACAATTTTTTTAATTTTTTCAAAATTTAAGGCTCATTGGGGGTATTAAGGGATCCCATCAAATTTGACATAAGTTAAGAGGTCAGACATAAATTTCACATGAAATATTATTAGATGCGAGCAATACATATAAAAAGATATATTCATTCGATTTTTCAAAAAAATTTAAATGGCAGCCCTGTAATTTAGCTTATTTTTGAAAATGATTTTTTCGCAAAAAAAAGTTCAAAAGCTTTAAAAAATTTTTAAATGGTTTTGAATATTTTTAAAGTTCTTCAAGACCATTTGGTTTAAATTCAACAAAACTGATTCTAAAAGGCTCAAAACTTAGATATTATAACAAGAAATTACAACCGTACGAAAACATATTAAGCCTCCTCTTCCCACTTCCTAGAAGTTGGAGGATAAAAAAATAATGGTGGATTTTTTATCAAAAGATGAATAGGGAAAATTGATCAGGAAATTGCATCTAGATCTCGAAAGGAACTGATGAAATTTTACTTCCCTTCGCCTGGACACAACCCTGATCATTGCTTATTTTTCTTGAAATTTGACAAAATTCAGATATTTGCAAAATTTTGTCAAGATACTTCTAGATAATCGAACAAAATTATTGACGAAATTTTTCAATCCTTTACCTCCTCCCCCCTCCTCCCGCCACCACCATGAATTTTGTTCAAATTTTTACAGAGAATTCAAATGTAATTTTTTTCTACATACCCCTGAAAATTGAGGTAAAGTTGAAAATTGAACTTCCACGACATTTTTGGATAAAACACCAATATTTACACTATTTTTGGCAAACAATCTTTTCTCTGTCAAAATCATTTGAAATTAGTCTGATTTTAAGGACATTTGTCCAATGGATGAAAGTTGGACGAAGAAAAGGATAGAATTTTCGCCAGATCTTTTCGAGATCCAGATTTAGACAATACTTCTTGACCCTCTCCCCAATCACTTCCAAACAAAACAAAAAAAGAAAACAATTCATTCTGATGTGGAATAATTAGGACTTCATTTCTACATAAAATGCTCAAAACTGTGTCAATTTACTAGGTAACAGAAAAATTGATCCGAAAACTTTCAAGCGATTTGTCGAAAGCTAAAAAATATCTCGAATTTAAAAATGGATTTATTTCTCGGCTTGGTACGATTAAAGGAGAACGAGGGGGAAAACGTCAAACGACTATTTTTTCATCATTTGATTATAAATCTGCTAATGAGATCAATGACTCCACTGACTTCTATCAAAAAAGTAATTCCAACTATAGATTATGACATTTATGACTGCTAAAAAAATGTGAAATACGTATTTAATAATAAAAACAACATGATGATTAAATACACAGTCACATTTATTATTTATATATTTTTTTGTTCAAAAAAGAAAATATTATCAATTCTTTCAATCCTATTTTTTAGCAGGGGAAGCGGGTAAGATTTGAGTTAAAATTCCTGTTTCTTCTGAATTTTAAATAATTTCATTTTTTTCGTAAATATTTGATTTTTGTTAAATCAAAAATTTTGAAATTCAAAAATTCGTGAATCAGACATCTTTTAAATAGTGTGAATTTCAGTCTTTTTTGACTATTTCACAAAAAGTGACAAATAGAAGTTTATAAGGAGCGTGCCCTCGAGCAACTTTCCAACGAACTTTTTTTCAATAGGTACTTTCAAGCTCCAAGGGGAGTACGAAAATTAAATTCAAGTTCCAAAAGACACAAAAGTAGGTATCCAAAACTTACCTATTCCTACTTCAATTAACAGCACATGGTTCGTAATTCAAAAGAAAAGAAAACCATGTACAACATAAATTAAATTTCCTTCCAACGAGAATTTTATTTAAAATGAAACTTTAAACTTTGACTATTTAAACTTCCCAGAATGCCTTTTTACTTGATACTCGTACTTTGACGCTTGCAATATACAAACGTCTCATTTTTTTCAAGCAGGTTACAATTTTCATGAAAACTCGGCTTCAGTTGGTATCATTAATGACAGACTTTCAGATACTTCGTAATTTTATTTTCTTCAACGACACAAAAAAATTCATCGATTGAATTATGAAATACTATTTGATTTTAAAAGGCTAAACATCGTAAAAATGTTCAATTTTCGCCCTCCCAGCTCTAAGTTAATTTTACTAAAAAACTGCTAATAATAGGGGTAATACAAATAGACGATGATCAATGTAACCTTGAGAGTCATTCAACTACACTATATCATTACAGATGTCGAAAAAAATTGAAATGTTAGAACCGAATAATTTTCCAGGTAACAAAATGTTTAAATGTTTGCTCTGCCAGTTGAGCCAATACACGCAACAATGATTTAAATTTACCAATAATCGACTATTTTCATACGACTGAAAATTTCGCTCAAAATGACCATTAGGGTGGATCGAAAAAAAAACATATCTTGAATTTTGACCAAATTTGGTGAGGTGGTTTACTTTGAGTGGGAGACTTCACAAAAAAATTCTAAGCCCCCGAGAGGCAAGGGGAGGGGAGTAGGAGGTGCTCAAAGTGCACCTCCTTTTGAAAAAAACGCTGTTTTTTGCGTTTTTTAGCAAATCAAAATTGTGTGAGAAGCCTTCGTAAGGCTTAAAAAGATGCGATTTGAGTTTCTACATCTCCCTAAACCATCGCCATCCTTCTCCGATCAAAACTCTCTCACCAAATTTGGTCAAAATCCAAGATATGTTTTTTTTTCGATCCACCCTAATGACCATACGAAAATTAAAACAGTTCCAAAGTCTATAATTTTTCATGATTTATGAAACTCATAAAAAATAAAAATGAGTATGACGATCTGGAAAATTTTTTAGTACCAAGAACACAGTTTTAACTACATAATTGAAATAAAATTATCAAAATTGAGAAAAATTCCAAGACTCTTTCGCACGTAATTATAAAAAAATTACGAAATAAGTTGATACTTACTTCATTACCATAGCACATCAAATGATGAACCGTAATCAGTGCTTTAAATACGACCACCCAATTCGTATTCTGTGATCTTTCTATTAATAAATTTGCTAATTGTGGTATAGATACGTTTGGCTCATTTGTACAATGAATTAAATCTGCAACAGATGACAAAAAAAAAAAATTAGATTTTAATTACCCAGGTATTTATTTTATTAAACGAAAAATCTTGACATAATATTATCTCAAGATTTAGTAGCTACATTGAAACGAGAATAGGTAAGTCATTTATTTACTATCCTATTAGTAACGTCGCTATTTAGAATTTACCCACACGAATTTTTCAACGTCAAAATATAGTCAAAATCCATCTTCGGTATTTTCATAAACGTGTCATTCAAATACCTCGACGTATGCAACCAAATGATGATATATCATCAGCGAACAAAGTAACACCGATTATTATTCCCTCATGAAATACAGGTTATATTACAAAATCAACTACACAATATACATTGCATGTGCACTCGTTCACGATGCAATTCCGTCAAGTTAAATAAATTAATAACGTATTGGAACAAAGTCCGAACTCGTTATCATTTCTAACGGGCTTGAAATAAGCAACCTTCGCGATGATTACATCCAATGTACCCCTAAAATCGAATGTACCTTATTATTTTCAAACAGAATTCTTTTCTGAATCTGCAGTTACACCTTCACCCAAGTTATAACGATGAGATCTTAAAATTATGTAATTTTTTTCGCCATTCCAAATGCCGAGATATTGTTACGTTGGTATATAAAATTAATCTATCGCCTCTAATCCTATACACTTAGACCTACGGATAATATTTAGGGCGTGCGAATTTCCTCGTGCATTTAATCAACGCTTCGAATAGTCTATTTTGGCGGTATCAACACAATGGCTAGTCGAGCTAATAGACTAGAATTTTTTCTCCGTTTCCTCATTTAAATTTAATCGATACAGATGGAAATGGAAAACGTTGCCACGAATAACGAAAGGGATAAATGGTGGGAAATCTTTTTACGTGTTTGCTTCGTTACATCACTGCCTGATGCGAATGTCTTCCTATATTTTTCTCCTTTGGCAAATTTAAAAATGCATGACTCTGGGCATTAATTGACTTTAACTCGAGAATAATATCTCTATCTTGAGTTCAGCTATCATGCTTATGAATAATATTCGGGTACAATACCGAGTATTTAACCTTTGACTCGTCGAATACCATCAATAGACTATTAATGAATCGTTTTTCGATTATCTAATTTTCTTCGGCAATTACTATATCTTAAGTATACATATATGCAAGGTATTTATGTAATTCAATTAGTATAAACCGATGTTCGGTTACTTTTTATCATCATTCATTCGTTGCATTCGTATCACGTAAATTGCCTTTAATTAATCAATAAAATTTTGAGCTGCCGAATAATTGTTTTTTTTTTTTGATGTGCCTGAGTAATAATTTTATGAATGAATAATTAGCATAGAAAAAAAATAAGAGAGAGAAGAAAAATAAATAAAAACTAAGATGAATCGTTTTCACTTCTTTATCAAAAAATGTATGGAGGAGGGGTACAAATTTTGAGTTTTGAGAAAAAAAGATCCGGTGAAAAATTCCTCTGCATCTCTTCCCAATTGCCTTTGAAACCTGACTCGGCAATAATTATACCCTCCCCCCCCATGACTAGTTGCAAAAAAATGGAAAAAAATTCAAAAATAGGTGTAATGAAGAAAAATTACCGTCGATGATCTTGTTGGATCGAAATATTCGTAGTAATAAAATCATTCAAATAAAAAAATGTTCAAAATCATTTTTTCAAAAATTGTACAGAAAATTTATAAACTAACAAAATATTCCTTTCATTAAATATCCAGAAATATTTACTTCTGAAAAATGAGACAAATATGAAAAATGGACGTCAGCAGTTTTTTTGGTGCGAATATTGGCTTTTCAAGTGAGAGAGAATTCATCGAAAAATGATTCACAATTGTTTTTAATTTCGTAGTAGGGACTGATAAAGAAAACTTTGCTTGAAATTCTATCACTTTTTTCAATTTAAAATTCCCTCGTTCCTCAAATATTCCCTTAGTTGTCGTAGAAATTCAGTGACAAAATCTGAAAATCAAAACTCTTGTTTTTTTGTAATTTTTTTCATACTATTTTTTCTAATTTTTGAAATAAATTTCAACATGATACCCCTCTCTAATTAAAAAATTCAAGTGGATCATTTTATGGTTGGATTAAAACAGCACATGCTCAAAATTGCATATCTACATTAAAATTTTGAAGAAGAATTTGAAAATTAGTAATCTTTTAAACAGAATGATTCATTTTTCAATAGTTTCTGAGTAAAATTTTCAAAATTCCCTGTATTTCAAGTTTTCTAACAAGTGGCCAGTGAAAGAGATGAGGGCGGATCTGGAATGACCAAGCCTTTTAAAAAATGTTCTGATTATCCAATTTTCTCTCACACAATTGAAGCGTTCGTTTCAAAAACAACAGTAGTCCAAAAATAGAATTTTATAGGAGAAAAAAATAATATGCATAAAACGTTTCTGCGACTAAAAATTAGGCTCGGGAGATGTTAGTTCGTCTCAAAATGTGGATTGAGGGCCTACAGAGCAGGTTTGACCGTTCATATACCCCTCCAGTTTTCAAAAATTGGAATGAAAAATTTTTTCGCGTACTTCTAAATGACAGGTTTTCGAAGTATTCGAGTTTTTTAAACAAAAAGCTCGAAAACCTTTGATTTAAAAACTCAAAAAAAATGTTTTAGTCTTTTTTAAACTGCAAAATAAAAAATATCATCGTTTTTTTCATAAAATTCCATTTCCGAAACAGTAATTAAAAATATTTTCAAAGGACTATGGTTGTTTTTTAAACGGAAGCTTCAATTTTAAATCAGCTTCCCTTTTAAACTTTTTTTTCACATCCTAAATTAAGCAAATTTTTAAAAATGTTTTCCCTCGTTTTATTCAAGTTAAATTATTCAGTTTTCTTGCAAGGTTGAAAATTATGGGCCTTAATCATCATCACTTTTTTCCAATAATTGGCACTTTTTGGCAAAAATTAACTTGGATGAGGGAAAAGGCAAGAAAAACGTAACTTTTCAAGCAATGGATCGTTTGCCACATGTTACTTTTTGGTGAAAAAATTAATGATGGGTATGGAGTGGGAGGAAAATAACTCTTCAAAAGAATTCTTCTCCCTACTCCCACCTTCTCAGGAAAATTTTTTTCACTTCTTCCCTGCTTCATATTAGATTCTTCCGTGCCCACCCAAAAAATTAACCATTTTTTTCACTGAAACAGCATGGTGTTCACTGACCACTACATCTAAAAATGAAAATTCTTGAATGGATTCTTCTCCCTCCTCCCTCCTTCCCAGGAGAATTTTTCTCACTTCTTCCCAGCTTCGTATTACTCTCTCATTCTGAATCAGTGAAAAGTCACTGATAAATAGTCAGAATTGCAGCACAGGAAAAATCAAACAAATTCACTGATTTTTAGCGAATTTTCGCTGATTTTTCAAAGATTTTCACTGATTTTTCAGCAAATTTCATAAATTTCACTGACATTTTAGTGAATTTTCACTGATTTTCCGGTAATTTTTCTCACTGATTTATTTGAGAGTAAATTCTTCTGTGCCCACACAAAAAATTAACCACCTTTTTCACTGAAACAGCATGGTGTCCACTGTCTACTAGATCTAAAAATGAAAATTCTTGCTATTTTCTGGGGTTTCTGGCCATTTTCATGCCACTTTTCTTGCATTAAGGAAAAAGAAAAATGTTGAAAATTCTTGCTTTTTGCAGTAAAATTATCAAAATTCTTGCTATTTTTTTTGGTTTTCTTGCTACTAAGGCGAAATTCTCATCTATATAGGTCAGAAATTTATTCAGATACCTCAGATGAAGAAACATATGGGCTATTCCATACTAAAACGAACCAAAAATGAAGTCGGGTCTTCCGATTTCGCTCAAATTTTTTTTACGAGTTCCCCTTGGTGGTCTATTCACAAAACCACGGTCATTTTTTTTCTAACCCTCAAGGGGGCGGGGAGGAAGGCCTCGAAAATTTTATGCAATTGCGATTTTTAGCAAAACGGCTCAACTTTGAAGGCTCATATCTCGAGATAGGTGGTAATTGGGAGAACACTGTTTGCAGGGTCGGAAAGAGAATTGATAGGAGATTCAAACGCGATAATAACATTTTGAAAAGCTCAAAGTTGAACTTTGGCAGTGAAAGCTCAACTTTCATGACGAAAACAAAGTATGAAAGCTACCATTTAAAAATCTGAAAAAATTTCTGTAAGTAGTGCTTTTCACCCCCTCTTCAACCAACAAATTTTCAAGATGGAGTCTCTGAACCCCTGGGGGGTAGAGGGGTCCACAATTTTGACCAAAATTCAAAAAAATCGAAAAAGTGGAGTAACCCATCGATTACCACTAATTCGAGGGCGCTGATTTCGAATATGTACTTAGTTTTTTGATTCGACCCCTCTGAACCCCCCTTCAGCCCCCTTGATGGGGTCAAAATTCAAAAAAATGAAAAATAACGTGTGGCATATCGTTTGATAGGTTTTTGAGGGCCCTGAGTTCGAATATTTACTTTTTTTTTGGATTTGACCCTCCAGTGCCTCCCTAACCCCCCCATTTTGGGAAAAAGTATGTTAAGGAATGGAAATATCGTGTGACGTATCGATTCCAACTAATGTGAGGGCGTAGAATTCGAATATCGACTTACTTTTGTGATCTGAGGACTTCCTCCCCCGTGCGCTGACCCACCCCCTCCAGTAATAGCAACAAAACTCCTAAAAACTCGGTTTTGTATTCCCTAATAGTGTAGCATTTACAGTGCTGTGCAAATTAATGCGGACAAGCTGTTTTTCCACTTACGCAGTCGTGAATTAAAACGCTCGTAGCTCTGGTCAAAATGAACGTTCCGGGCTCGTTTTGGTCTCATTCGATTCGTCAGACTTTCGACTACAAAATGAGACCGGAACGAGCCCGGAACGTCCATTTTGACCGGAGCTACGAGCGTTTTAATTTAAAACGCTCGTAGCTCCGGTCAAAATGGACGTTCCGGGCTCGTTCCGGTCTCATTTTGTAGTCGAAAGTCTGACGAATCGAATGAGACCAAAACGAGCCCGGAATGTTCATTTTGACCGCAGCTACGAGCGTTTTAATTCACGACAGTCACGACTGCGTAAGTAGAAAAAAAGTTTGTCCGCGTTAATTTTTATGAATTTAGTGCAACTTGCGACGGCGACAGTTTTGGTCTACGTGAACGGTTTTCGCTCGTTTTTGTCTTAAAAGATTCGTTGGAATGTCTACTATAAAACTAGGCCAAAAGTTTCGTCCAATTTTATTTTCGTTCAAAACTACAGAGATTTTCGTGAAACACTAAAGTTTTACGTTTTTAAAAACATAAACGCTCGTAGCTCCGGTCAAAATGGACGTTCCGGGCTCGTTTCGGTCTCATTTTGTAGTCGAAAGTCTGACGAATCGAATGAGACCAAAACGAGCCCGGAACGTTCATTTTGACCAGAGCTACGAGCGTTTTAATTCACGACTGCGTAAGTGGAAAAACAGCTTGTCCGCATTAATTTGCACAGCACTGTAAGTTCACTTCATGGAATATGTTTATACCACTTCACTTTTGAAATTTTATTAAATAATCGTTCGTTACTAGAATTCCAGGTTTTATTTCTATATTGCATACATATACGAGTCCATATTTAAACAGCAAATGAGTAAAAAAATACGGTGAGGGGGTGGGTCTGCGCACGGGGGAGGAAGTCCTCAGATCACAAAAGTAAGTCGATATTCAAATTCTACGCCCTCACATTAGTTGGAATCGATACGTCAGTCACACGATATTTTCATTCCTTAACATACTTTTTCCCAAAATTGGGGGGCTAGGGGGACACTGGAGGGTCAAATCCAAAAAAAAGTAAATATTCGAACTCAGGGCCCTCAAAAACCTATCAAACGATATGCCACACGTTATTTTTCATTTTTTTGAATTTTGACCCCATCAAGGGGGCTGAAGGGGGGTTCAGAGGGGTCGAATCAAAAAACTAAGTACATATTCGAAATCAGCGCCCTCGAATTAGTGGTAATCGATGGGTTACTCCACTTTTTCGATTTTTTTGAATTTTGGTCAAAATTGTGGACCCCTCTACCCCCCAGGGGTTCAGAGACTCCATCTTGAAAATTTGTTGGTTGAAGAGAGGGTGAAAAGCACTACTTACAGAAATTTTTTCAGATTTTTAAATGGTAGCTTTCATACTTTGTTTTCGTCATGAAAGTTGAGCTTTCACTGCCAAAGTTCAACTTTGAGCTTTTCAAAATGTTATTATCGCGTTTGAATCTCCTATCAATTCTCTTTCCGACCCTGCAAACAGTGTTCTCCCAAGTACCACCTATCTCGAGATATGAGCCTTCAAAGTTGAGCCGTTTCGCTAAAAATCGCAATTGCATAAAATTTTCGAGGCCTGCCCCCCCGCCCCCTTGAGGGTTAGAAAAAAAATGACCGTGGTTTTGTGAATAGACCACCAAGGGGAACTCGTAAAAAAAATTTGAGCGAAATCGGAAGACCAGACTTCATTTTTGGTCCGTTTTAGTATGGAATAGCCCATATCGAACTTCCAGTGCAATAACACCACATCTCAAAATAAATAAACTTTTTTATTTTTGGTGTGAATTTAAAACTAATCAAATGAGCACGTTTCAGAAAAAAATATAAGGGTCAAATTTTTTTGAGATGTGGTGTTATTGCACTTGAGGTGCGATATTTTCATTCCCTGAGTCATTGCTCATCTCCGTTCTAAGATACAAAAAAAAAACCTTAAAAACAAAAATAATCATGGATTTTCAAAGACTTGCTTCCATACTTACATATTTTTTAAATATTTTGAAAAATTGCGTTTTCTAAACAGTACCCATTTTTAGTGACATGGGACTTCATAATTGGCTCACTATACCAACAATTTTACCCCACTCTCTGTCTCACTACATTCATTCACATATCTAAATTATAATGGAAAATGGAATCCTACTGCAATAACTTCAATCAAATTTCAATTGTTTTCAATCACTTGCCCTTCAAATCATTCGACAAAAATTGCAAGACCTTCGTAATTTCCACCCAATTCGTCGAATCGCTAAAAATTCAGTACACAAACTGCAGGCGAATTTAATCAGAAATAGCATCCCATACGAGAACCGAAGCCTACACACCGTGCAATTTTTTACGCTCACGTTTTATAGGGCAATAAAGTAAAATTTCCTTTTCCGACGATATTTAATTTCTAAATTTCCACAATGCTGGCTCAAAATATCCCACATACGGCCTCGACGACAATCTGCGTCGAGACGTTCCGGCACCCGGGCTGCGGCTCAAAACGACGGCGCCGAGTTAATATATCGGCGCAAAAAAAATAAACGCTAAGGGTGAATGTATTTTTAATCCTAGTAAAGCTTGTTATCCACGTACTCATTTCCTTGCCGGAAATTTTATTTGTCGGCTTGGTTAAATGTCATTCGCTTTATTAATTTTTACCACGTGATTTTCAACAATTACCGTTTCGCTTGCCAATCTAACCATGAGCAAAGTTGAGCGAAATTTTGTTAATTTTTTTCTAATATTCTTCGATTCGTGTCAAGTACCTGAACGTACATGTATAATGTAACTTCTGAAAATACATAATAATCGCAATCTTCTATTCGAATTCTGGGATGTATAATCTTTACGTAGGAGATGTATGAACACGATATGGTGGTACTGTATAGAATACGCAAGGCACACAAGGGCATATTCAGCACGTTACCACATAACATGATTTTTATCGCTTATTCCTTGACAGATATACATATACATATTATATGTTTCCTTACAACTATGCTTCGAAAATGTTTATCAATTCGATGTTCCGTTCTACATTATCAATATGTGTACATCGTGCGGTCGTATGTTCTTTTTTTTCTGGTTGTTTTCGCATAAATATACGAACAAAATATCCATCCACCCATAAGTAACACCCTGTCCCTCGAGATGGCCTGTAATCTGTTGATACTTTAAACTCGTACAATATGTAATACCTACAGATACCCGAAAGTATACATGGTTTAATAACAATGTATAACACACCAACGTACAAATACAAACTATTATGAAAAAGCTAATTAGTAACCATATAACCTATCCACGGTTATTAAGCACGTTTCCGCGGTACTTTCACACACTTCCAGTTCCACCACGAACCGAGATCGACAGCCAAATAGGAAACTGTCAGCGTCGCCATCGTCGACCGTCCAGAAAAAATTTAAAAATTTACGTTCGTCGAACATCAATTTGTCCTTATACCGAATCAACCAGAAACAGTTTTGAATTCAAACTTCCCTCGCCTCTAACACATACTGATGTGTATGAAGGTAAGTATTAAAATTTTAAAACCGGTTCTTTTGATTATACATAACGATTCGTTGATCAACAATGTTTAGATAAGGTTACCAAATAATTCCGCATAAACCGATCGCCGAATGGATTTGAATGATTTGATTGTTTATGAATATATTCGACGTGATTGCGTAAAATGAAATTTACTCGTTGCGATATCATCTTATGATTCAAAAAAGAGGCAGGCGTTGATTTGAAATTTTCAAAAAAAAGAAGAGAAAGAAGCAGGCATACGATGTAAAATTTTCAAAAAAAAAGTAACTTTAGCAACACCGAAAAAAGTAACTAACAAATAACTCAAAAGTAATCAAAATTTTCAAAATTCATTCATAATATATTGACTATACTCTCTCATTCTGAATCAGTGAAAAGTCACTGATGAATAGTCAGAATTGCAGCACAGGAAAAATCAGCAAAAATCACTGATTTTCAGCAAATTTTTGCTGATTTTTCATCAAATTTCATAAATTTTACTGACTTTTCAGTGATTTTTCTCACTGATTTGTTTTCAGTAAAAAATGTTCACTGATTATCTCCTGTGCTGCAATTCTGACTATTTCTCAGTGATTTTCAATAATTTTCACTGATTTATAATTGAGAGAGTAGATTTCAATATTTCCCTTCTCTATTTTTTCAATTCATGAGCTGACACGATATGTCTAAGGGTAAGGTAGCCCATTATCGACCACTTTTTTTTGAGGCCTCGCCATTTCAAATGTATAAGGGTTGGAAATGTAATTGATATGCCTCAATGGATACCTTTCAAAAAAATTTAGTATTTTTTAAGAATTTTTTTCTGAGACATGTCAAAACGCAAGGTCGAAATTTTGGGTTCCTAATATCGACCACCGACTGATTTTGTCCGCTATGAACGAAATCTACCGGAAAATATTTTTTTCGTGTTGCTCTTTCACAGATGAACAATTTGAGACCAAAATGACAACCCTACAACCGAAATTCGAGAAAATTAAAAAAAAACGAAATCACTTAAAGATAACAGATTACCTACATTAGATTATAGGTGGTCGATAATGGGACACACCATAAAAATGAACTTTGAGTGAATTTCTTTTTCACTTAAAGTTGTAATTATTAAAATGCGATGATTACATCAGAAACTTTGAACTTTCTCAATTACAAAAACACTAGAAAAATTTAATTCGATAATTTTAAGAAAAAATTCCAAGGCGTGCGAGCAATTGCTAAAAAAAGTTTTTGGCCTTCCAACTTCTTCTTGTCTACGTTTCTCCGCGAGTTTTAGCTTTCAGGATGTCAGAGTGGTCTTATTTTTCCGGATTTTCACAGACGACTATGAAAAAAAAAATTCAGCTCGTTGTCACCCATAGCAGCGGAGATAGACGAGGTGGTCGACATTAGGCATCGGTCGATAATGGGCTACCTTACCCTTATTAAATTCCAAATAAAAAAACAAAAACTCGTACTTTTACCCCCCCCCCCTCCCTCCCCCTCCCTCCCTCCCGGTAAAGAAGTGAAATTTTTACGCGACAAATATAATGCGACAGTCTGAATTATTTATTCGAATACTTTGACAACACAAAAATCACTAGGTGTAGGACTAGGTATACGTACCTTTTTCACCCCACCCTCCTAAAAATGATCTAAATTCAATTCAGAAAAATGTTCAGATAAGTGAAAATTGGAATCTCACTTTTCAAATCAAATTCAAATTTATTACAGAGGAATTTTCAAATTTGAGGAAAATTATTTCAAATCGGAAGAAAATTCTTTGAGATACGGTAAATTAGGTACGGCATGTTTCCAATTTTTCAGGATTGAATAAGGCATGAATTTGAATATTTTTTTACACAAAGAAAGACATCTAGAGCAACATTTTTCATAACAACGATTTAAAAGCACGAAATTTGTTCTTTTGACAATAATACACAATAGTCACTTCTTTCATGAAATTCAGACAAAATTCACTACTTTTTTCACTACTTCGCTTCTTGCAGATACCTTGCAACTCTAGAAAATGTGAAATTATCGTGGATAGACGAGCGAATCGAGATTGAAATTTTGAAAATTGATTTTCCACCCATCAAAATAAACATTTTCCAGGACATCTTAACAGAATATTCAATTGAAAAATAATAAATTCCGGAAATAGAAAGGAAATACTGTCCGAATGAAATTTTTATATTTTTAACATGAATTAAAATTGAATTTTCATAAATTTATTGTTTTAGGCTAATTAGTAATCCCAAAAGTTGGAATTAGGTATACAAACATCTGGGCCTGAAGAGTAGAAAATATTCATTTGCGTAAGTTTAGGTCACGTAGATAGGTACTTAAATACGTGAAATAAAATAGAATACGATTTTATTGGGGTATGTATATTGGATAAGTCGCAGCTTTGAAGAGAGGTGATTTTTTGTTACTGCCGGAATTTACATTTGGAAATTACTATAAATTTGTTGGAATTGCCTATCACCAATATGGATATAAATTGAGACAGGAAATTCAATTTCTTGCGATTACATGAAGATTATTGACCATTTAGCATCATACTGTGACAAAATTTCAATTTCAATTCCTTAAGGATATTAAATTGGTATTGGTTTTCAAAAGAAGCAAGTTGATGATTTTAGTAAGGGGTCTCATGGCCAATGAAGGCCTGTCCTTCCCAAAAAATTTCCAAATGCCACTGATAAAATTCCCAACCTACATCATATTTTTGAACCCAAAATTCTTCCTCCCTCCGGCTCCCCCCAACGGAAATGTTTCATCTGGGAACCTCAAGCTTCAGTACTTTTGGCCTACTTTGTATCCCTCCAAATTTTCACATTCGAGCGACATGATTGGGTTCGAAGATTCATTGTGAGCCTGGAAATAAAAACCACCCTTTGGTGTCAAAAATTTGTTTTCAAGTTGACTGATTTTGGGCTTTTCCGAAGGAGTAGAATCAAGCGGGAACCTCAACTCAAAAACCATTTTTTGACACCTACCTAAGGGTGGTTTCTATATCCAGGCTCACAATTCTTTCGATAAAGGAAATTAACAATAATTGAAAAGCGGCAGCAATTTTGATATTTAAACGAACAACTTTTAAGGAAATAATTAGACTGATCATATGGCAATAAGTTAGAATGGTGGAGTCTACTGGGATATGAGAATGAAAAATCTGGGTACTTTCTTGTTTTTTCATTTCATTTTTCCTTGCTTCAAATCTGTCTAAAAAAGTACCCCTCCTCCCCCTATCATACGCTCGTTTCGTAAAAAATTTTATGCACATTTTTTGACAGTTTCATCAATCAAAATTGTATGGTAACAGGTTTGAAGTTTACAGTAAGCTCAGACATTCTTGTTATTACATTTTAAACTCTTACTTTCTTACTGTGAAATTGCTAAAAACTTGAAATTTTTTTAGTTTTTTTGCTTCTGTAGTTATCTTGAAAATGCGAGCAAAAAAAGTTCTGTACTGAAATTGCAGATCAAATTTTTGTTGAAGTATTCGTTTTATGTTCCTTTAGTAAGTTGTATAATTGTCGTTGTGTTACGTTATCGTTATAAGATGAGTCATGTTTAGAGTTAAG
The DNA here is from genome assembly GCA_033439095.1 of Pseudococcus viburni. Classification (NCBI taxonomy): domain Eukaryota; kingdom Metazoa; phylum Arthropoda; class Insecta; order Hemiptera; family Pseudococcidae; genus Pseudococcus; species Pseudococcus viburni. The sequence continues at coordinate 130,918 of JAVBJF010000284.1, read as the reverse complement.
TCATCGGTGAATAGTTAGTTCCTCAGTTAGTCATTACGAAGTTGTTGTACAGTGTAGTCGAGAGACACACGCCTTCATGAACCTTTTTTGAACAGTTGAACTATAGTTTAGTTTTAGTGTTATTCTTTTTGTGAGTTATTTCGTGAATATACGTTTGAGTACCTGAGTAAGTGTTTTCTATACTTTATCATGGCAGCAGAGCGTTTGAGTGACGATTATCCGGCCAGTAATTAGCTGGAGAGTCTATGTACTCAACCTCGAACGCCCACGCCGAAGTTCCGAAGTAATAAGTTTTTAATCATAATTAACGTAAACGATTTCGTGTGCTAAAATAAGTCCGATGTTCTTACAATTAAAATTAAAAATCCGAAGTGTACCTGTAAATAAGTGCAAATAATACGTAAGTGTACAATATAAGCTTTATTTCGATTAATTTAATTATAAACAGTAATATCCGATGCTAATTAATAAGTAATAACTAATGCCGATGTCAAAATTTACAAAAATTTAATATTTCCGATGTTTTTCTAATAATTCAATCAATATAGCAATAGCCGATGACGTCATAACCGATGATGTGGTGAAAATAGCCGACGCCATTGTAAACAAACAACATTGCATCAGACCACGCTGTTTGGTCAATGTTTGTCTTGTTCAAGTATGAAATTTTCGTCTCCGAAGAAATTAGAAGTTTTTCTTGTTATTTTGAGCATTTTTCAAGTGTTTTTGTGATTTTCGTGTTATTTAAACGTCTTTTGAACTTCAGAAGGTAAGAAAAGCCACGAATCGTAATTATTTTTTAGTCAAAATTCCACCACATCGATATTTCTCGGAATCGGCGAAATGGACACCGTCAAAACGTGCCCAAGTAACCAATTCCGGAAAATAATATAAATTTTATAACATTTCGATGAAAATCCGATGATATTTTAAACCCCTTATGGGTACGTGCGATAATTCATAACGTAAAATGCACAGTATAAAGTTGATCGTATATTTATAAATCTAGACCTATTCTACGTGGTAAATGCCAGTGTTTTGATGTATTGTTTCGACTGGCATTCGATTTAAAAAGCCTAAATGCATGGGTGAGCTAGATAGTACTCGATTATAGACAGTGACAAATCCGATGTACCAAAATCATAACATTACCGATGTATTAAGATAGCCGAAGTAAACGCACTTGATTTCATCCCAAGTTGCAATCTTTTCCGATGAATTTATTAATACTTTGTAGAAATAATATCCGACGGGGAGTTATTCAAACCTATGGGTCTCCCATATAGGCCTTAATTCAATGCCGAAGTGGCGACTAGACGAGTTGTTTAATAATCAACTGGATGATCGTCAGCTTTTCTTATATTAAAGTAAGTCGTCTTGAAATCTAAACAGAAACGATACCAAGTCACTACGTCTATTTTCGATAACAGATATCTCATGTTGTACGATTGAGATTACTATCTAGTTCGCAAGCAGTTTGTGACGTTGAGGGGTTTCATGTGCCGTTCCTGACTCTCTTCTTCCGATCGAACTGGCGATATTGAATAGCATGTGCCGTTCCTGCAGACGTTCATATCGCTGCAGATTAGTCTAGCGCTCTAAGACTGGTCTGTACTTGCCAAATGGCGAGCTCCTAAATAATCGATGCAATCTGACAATATATTAAAGCCGATGTGCTTACCGATGAATATAAAATTAGAAAATGAATATAATTCCGAAGATAATAATTTAAATGTGATATTTCAGAAGATGTCAGATAGACGATCCCGACGTGATGACGAGCGAGATAGTCGAGAAAATCGCCGACCTCGTACTCGATCAAGATCGGGGGAACACCGAAGTGTACTGATTAATCCGAATGATTTGGAACGATTACGCCGAGCCGAACAGGAATTGCATCGTAGAGTAAGTTAAATCTAAGCCGAAGTTTATTTTATTTTCAAAATTTTAAAAGTAAAAAAGAAAAATACGTTCGTTCACATACCAAATCAAAATTCTATAAGTATATACTATTACAGGAGCTAGCCTCTCAACATGAGCAAAACAACTCGACCACGTCTCTAGATCCAAGCAGGTCTTCTAGTAGAGTAGAGAATAGGTCAGTCGGTAATAATTCAAACAATCAAGCCGTCTCTAATCAGAATAATTCGAAACCGTCTAATACAGGTAATAACTCCGATGAAAATGATAATAATTCGCAAAGCGAATCATCCGAAGAATCAGATGAAAATGAAAATGAAGTTGTATCCGAAGAAAATGAAAAACAAATTGAATCCGAATCCGATGAAGAACAAGCCGAAGAAATTGTAGTCGAAGCCGAAGTACATCCAATTCCAGTTAATGCTACGCCGACGAATACTATAATTACGCCGATGAAATCTAAAGTTGCAAAACCTACCGAAGCGAATAAAACAATAATACCGATGCCAAATTCAAACAATACGATGGCTATTGTCGTGTCACAACCTGAAATTCAAACTAATCTTGAAATTCCGAAGCTTAAACATAAACCATTTGTATTGAAAGAAGAATCACAGGCCGACGATGAAAGCGATGAGAGACAGGATAACAATAAAAAGAAGAAAAATAAACAGAAGAAACGTAAACAAACCAAATCGAAATCGAGTACTGAGAAAAATTCGAAGAAAAAGAAAACTGCCACCCCCCTCCAACAATCGAAGGAAAAAGATGACCATGGACGGAGAACGGAGGAGACGTCGAATAAAAATGCCGAAGATTCAGATTACTTTGAAGGTCAAGACGACGAAGAAGACGATCGCTTTGTACATTCAGAAAAATCTGAAGACGAGTTTGAAAAAGAAGAAACAGAAGAAGAACAAGAAGAAAACGAAGACTCAGAAGACTCCGATTCATCCTCTTCGTCCAGTTCGTCTGACTCATCGAGTACGGAGGAGGATTCCGATGAAAATGGCAATAAGAAGCGTAAACGCAAGAAATCGAAGAAAAATTCGAAGAAATCTAAAAAGTCTAAAAAGTCGAAGAAATCCAAGAAATCGAAGAAATCTACAACAAACTCTGCCGAAGCATCTACGTCAACGCCGAAGTCCACTACGGGGACCGATGAACAGATCCGAATTCAACAATTTCGAAATGCACCCCTAGTCGGAAAATATAAACTGACGAAGAATGAACACTACGATATATGGTATGCCAGGTTATCTAGTGAACTTTTAGGTATGGGATTAAACCCAGAGGCCGAAAAGATTACTAAGACCGACAACATTCATATGAAAAATACGTTAATGATGCGACTGGACAAACAATATATTGAAGAAATCGTCCATTGTAAAACGTTTAAACGTGCGATTAAAATTCTAAAAGACACCAGACGTGCTGAAACCAACGCTACGCCGAGGGCTGTCAAACAGCAATTTTTCAAAATTAGGCTTTATCATAATGAATCTATTAGTGACTATTTCCATCGCATACGTAGAGCTAGGATTCAACATCACGCAATTACTAATAAAAATATTCCTTTATACGATGTTTTTAATCAAATCCGACATGGTTGTGAACGAAGGTATCCATATATAAACACCGAAATCGACATTAAAGGCGGAGATTATCCGAAGGTAACTATACGCGAACTTAAAAATATTTTGCTTAAACAGGAAGCCGAAGCCCGTGAACGTAATGCTCCAGCTCGAGCAAATTTCGCCCATCAAAGGGGAAATAACAGCCGACGAAACTTCGCACCTCACGCCCCCCAAAATTTTGGGCAACGGCAACCGCGTTTTGTAAATCCGAATACCGATGAGATACGATGTTTTCATTGCGAAGGCCGAAACCATACGAAGGAAGAATGCTGGTATAAGGGCCAGAAACGATGTTATGGATGCGGTGAAATGGGGCACGAACGAAAGAAATGTCCCCTTCCCCCCGATCAGCAACGTCCCCGCGGAAGAAATGAACGCAGTGAGTATAGATCTTTCCGAGGTCGTAGACCGTCTGGAAGACCCTACGGTAAACGTACTTTTAGAAATAATAAGTTCAATAATAATTCGAAGTTTTACAATAACAAAAGTAACCGAGGGTACCGAGGTAATAGAACCGGCTCGTATAATAATGTAGGGTATCAAAATTCGAATCCGATGTTCTTTGCGTTGCCGATGCCACAGCAATTTCCGATGTATCAAAATTACGATCAACAAAATCAACGTGGAAATAATAACTCTGGTAAAGGAAATCGAAGACCATTCCGACGTAATAATAATAGAAACGATGACTCGCAGGGTAAATCTCAGCAGTCTCAAAAGAAATCCGAAAATTAATCAAACCGAAGTTATTTTTGTTAGAAGATTGTTTTATTTCCGAAAGTTTTTTATGATTTAACCGAAGAAATCTTAATTTGCTAGGGAAACTTTTTATTTATTTTAGAATATGTTTTATTTTAGGTCACGAAGAAAATTCGTTTGTCGAAGAAAATCGAAAAACTCAGACCGAACTGCTACGTGAAAAGCAAAAGAAATACCGAGAAGAAGAAGTTAACGAAGCTCGTAAAGCCATGCTGGAATTACCCAGTGTTCGTAGCTCGAAAAAGTCGAAATCCCCTCCCAGAAAGTCACCGCCGAAGAAACCCTCGCCGAAGAAAATCTCGCCGACGAAATCGAAAATTCCCTCTGAATCGGTAGCATATCTCGGTAAAAAGAAAGAACAAACTCCACCGCCTAAATCACCACCAAAGACGTTGAATAATGAACGAACCGAACGCAAACGTCAGATTGCGGAAAAACTAAAGCGAATCGCCGAAGAAAAACGCCGTTTAGAAGAAGAAGAACGTAAAGTTTTACAAGAGCAAGAAGAAATTAATGCTAGACGATGCGCGATTGAAAATCAAATGAAAGAAAAACTACGAGAAATTGATACAGCTCAAAAATACGTTGTAAAACTACTCGATGATCTAGAAAATTTGAAAGAGGAGTACGACGCCATTAGCGATATTTCACCGGAACCATCCACATCGAACGAAGCCGCGACCAGCGCGCCGATGATGCAAACGTCTACGGTGAAAATGACCATCGACAATGAAGAACCTCCTCCCCCACCAAAAACGATCCCGCCGCAAGGAACATACGTACCATACGAATACATGGCTTGGAATATCGAGAAGCAAGTATTGCAACGCATGAGACCGGGATTTATTCCGAAAAATGTTATACCGTATTTCGTGAACAATCCAAATTACGACCCCAATGCTTTACCACCGACGTCGCAAACGGAAGAAGTTCCAATCTCACATCAAATCCTGGTAAATGAAATATTACGAAAACAATATGTTGAACAGGCAACCTTCGCTGAAGAAACCATCCAACCACCGATTCAGCCGTTAAATACGATCGATATAACAGAAGATGAGACACCACGAACTCAAACGATTAGAACAATCGATATTACTGGAGATCAACCGATGGAATTTGATCAAAACGGACAACAAATAACATCTGAAACTTGTCCAACTCCGGTAACCAACGAAAAACCAAAATCACCATCGCCGAAACCAGCGGAAACAGTCAGTAAGAAACCTGCCGAAGTTAAACCCAAAGTTGAAAAGAAACCGGCGAAATCCACATCCAAAAGATTTGAAAACGTTAAAAAGGTGTCTCAATCAAAACCTATCGAAACGAAAAGACTAAAACCTGCCGATAATCCGAAGAAAAGTGCCGATGTCTCAAAACCGAATAAGGTTGCCGATGATACACCTAAGAAACCCGAAAAACAACGTCCGATGTATTTACCGCCGAAACGGAAAGAATACGATACAGGCTCTCGAAACGACAACGTTCAACAAGCTGGAACGTCACGTGAATTTGTACCTCGTGATCCTCGTGTTAATATACGAGGCCCAAAAAGAAATGAAAACCAAGAACCAGCGCCGACTCCACAAACCGGCGGGACAGTGCAGGAAGATTGGGACGAAGAAGTGCGACTTAATCCGAGTCAAAATTTTACGTACAACGCCTATCGATCCGTCCTTCCTAGCTACGTCGACGAGTTAATACATGAATCCCTCGCTCTCGTCCAATCGCGAATTGCGGTAGTAACCGAAGACCAATTGGTGGATCAAGGAATCCGAATCGATTACGCTATCGAAGAAGTAGCTGCTGCGTTCACTGCCGATGCTGCGTTGGATGCGACTACTGGTAAGAATTTAATTTTTATAGGCGATTCGGGCGCCACTACTCATATTGTTAAGGATAGCGTACATATAACCGAGCCGAAGGAATGTCTACGAACAATCGAAGGTATTAATCCTGATTCAAATTTAAAAGCAAACGTTACTGGTAATATTCAAGGCCGAAGTGTTCTTTGTGATAACTCTGTAAATTTAGAAAACGTCTTAGTAGTTCCGAATATAATCGATAACTTATTATCGTTCCGAAGATTCATAGATCAAGGTCATACCGTAGTTTTGAATAATAAATGGGCAAAAGTTTTGGAAAGAAATTCTAACAAAATTATTTTGAAAGGCAAATACAATCAACCGTTTTGGTATTTTATTATCCGAAGTGATCAAAATTTAGAGAAGGGTTTGGTTACTAAAACTAGAAATAAGACGTATAAACGAAGCCGTTCACCTTCTCCTGTAGACCTATCCAACCTCTCCCTTCATCCTCCTAAGAAAAAGAAACCTAATCCGAAAGAAACGAAAATGGAAGTCGACTCCGAAGAACCGAAACTTACCCTAGACGAAATCGAAGCAAATAGGTTATTTCAAATGGAACAAGACTCCGATGATATCGATAAAAGAGAGTTAATTGATAACATTCAGACAGACTACGAAATACCGATAGAGTACAAAATTCATCCAAACGAGGGAGCGAATATCGAGCCGATGATGACGACCGAAGATTTTAGTGCATTTTCGAAGGAATGTATGAAATGGCATTGTAGATTAAATCACATGTCATACGAGAAAATGGTTCATCTCAAAGCGTACAGTAACTTTTTAAAAGACGTACCGCTAAATCGGAAACTTATCGAAGAATGCAACACGTGCAACATTGCCAACATGAGAAAATTACCATTTAAAGAAAGAAGAACTCGAGCAAAACGTCCATTTCACACCATCCATTCGGATATCATGGGTCCAATCACACCAAAATCATTTAACAACGGATACCGATGGATAATCACCTTTATCGATGATTACAGCAGATTTGCAATGGCATATGTAATGCACAGTAAATCCGATGCACTAATTTGCTTTCAAAAATTCCTTGAAGAAATTAAAAACAAAACCGATGGAGCTGAAAATCGAACTGTACGAGTTTTTCGATCAGATAACGGAGGCGAATACATCTCAAAACCGTTCAAGAATTTTCTGAAAAGTAAAGGCATAAAACATCGAAAATCAGCACCTCGGACAAGTCAACACAACGGAACAGCCGAAAGATTCAATCAGACGATTATGGCCAGAGTTCGAGCTATGCTTGTGGATTCTGGATTACCATTATCGTTCTGGGATATCGCACTCAGTGCAGCAATACACGTATACAACAGAACACCTCACGCTGGAATTGGATTCAAATATCCACTAAAACAAGTATTCCCAGACGTAAATCTACGATTGAAGCAACTCCGAAGATTTGGATGCATTGTATTTATGAAACGATTAGAAAGAATTTCACCTGTTGCGCCAAAAGGAATTTATGGCATTTTAGTCGGATACACACCCACCGGATACAAAATTTTATTACCTCAATCGAAGAAAATTATCAAAACGAAACACGCAAGACCAAAAGAATCAAGAGTGTATAAACATTTATCCGGATTACCGAAAGATGAAACTGAATCTCTTATGAAAGAAAAAGATTGGCTTCTGGAATTTGATCAAATTTACCGACGAGATGAAAATGGAGAAAAATTACCCGATACACCGACAGTTGAAGATGATTCCGAAGATGAACAGCAACCGACGACATCTAGTGCTCCAGAACCAACACCGAAGAAACGAGGTAGACCTGCAAAACCGAAACCTTCATCATCTCAAAAAGACGAGGGAGAAAAATCAAACATTGCCGAAGATATTGAACCTGAACAAATTTTGTTAGCCGAAGAAGATTTACCCCTCGATAAAAACGCGATTGATATAAAACGACATTTCGAAGCAGAATTAGAACGAGTACGCGCCTATGCGATGTTAACTGAAGCAGTCGATGACCTTGAAGTTTACGCACTTATGTGTGGTTTAGCAGGCGACCCAATCTCAGTAGAACAGGCTCTGGCTGGACCAGATCGTGAATACTGGGAAGAAGCGCTAGCTGACGAATTAGGCTCACACGAACGACACGAATCATACATTTTTGTAAACCGTCCACCTCCCGAAGAAAATCCAGTAATTATAGACTCCATTGTTTTATTGAAGACCAAAATTGACACATGCGGAAGATTGAAATATAAAGCGAGACTTGTAGCGCGTGGATTTAAAGACCCTAGGAGTTACTCCCTAGCGGAAATTTATTCACCCGTTTCAAGAATTACCACCATTCGAGTATCATTCAGCATAATTAACAAATTTAATTTGGACGTATACCACCTCGACGTGAAAACAGCATTTTTGCATGGAGATCTACAAGATATAACGTACATGGAAATTCCGAAGTATATGAAAGTCGATGATCAAACCAGAAAGTTAAAAGTGTTACTTCTCAAGAAAGCGATTTATGGATTAAAACAAAGTCCGAAGCGCTGGAATGCTCATTTCAATCGAATAATGTTAAAAATTGGATTCGAACAAGATATCAACGATCCCTGTATCTACTGGCTTCGGAAGAAAAACATTCAAGCATTTCTCATACTTTACGTAGACGATATACTATTCGCTGGAAACAATGTAAGAATAATGGACAAAATTATCGATTTATTATTAGACGAACTGGAAATTGTAAATTTAGGAGAACCGAAGAAATTTGTAGGACTCGAAGTCATTCGTAAACGAAAAGAAAACATCTATATCTTACATCAGAAAAATTATACCATTGAAATTTTAAAAAGATTCAACATGCTGACTGCAAAATCCTATCCGATTCCGATGATTCATCAAAATCGAAATGATAAGGAACGCCTGATGACACAGTTACTTTTTGCTGGAATTGAGCCGAAGAATCGAAAAGAAAGAAAATGGTTTAAGAGCATCGAAAAGAAGAAACAATACGACGAAGCCCCCTTCCCCTACAAGGAAGCGATAGGCAGTTTGATGTACTTAGCAAACGGAACCAGACCAGACATCACTTACGCAGTTCATATGCTCAGTAGAAAACAAGTAAATCCCTCTCGTTACGATTGGGAGTGCGTAAAAAGAGTTTTTCGATACTTGGTTGGAACTCAGCATTATGGACTTACGTACACAGGAAGTGCCGATGGATTAATAGCCTACGCTGACTCGAGTTATGGAGATTGTCCGGATACCAAGAAATCTACCACTGGTACAGTAATTAAACTGTTCAATGACGTAGTTGCTTGGTCCAGCAAACGACAAGGAAACGTATCAACGTCGACGTGCGAAGCAGAGTACGTAGCTTTGAATGCAGCTTTGCAAGAAACCATTGCAATAAACGCTACTACTGTTCGCGCGATCAACCAAAATTACGAACCCTTTCATCTGTATGGAGACAACTCCGCGTCGATTCAATGTACGGAAAAACCTGGTGTCCCTTCCTTACGTCACATCCCTGATATTAAACTCCATCACATCCTAAATTTTGTCATAAACGAACGTGCGATCATTCATTGGGTCAGCTCTTCTGAGCAAGACGCCGATATTCTCACGAAACCTCTAACCAGGGAACCTTTTAACCATCTCCGAAGTCGATTAGTCCAAGAAATAACTGAATTGAAATAAAGTACCGAAGATATCATTTATTCGAAGTTTTATTTTATTTACAAAGTTTTTTTTCTCATTATTTTTTTTCTTTAGGTCCAAGAGATTTAAACGTAACTCTTGACGCGATTGCCGACCTGCGTCACGCTGCCGAAGTTATAAATGTCGACCTGCCAGCTGAAATTCACCGTATTTATAAAAAGTTATTGTTCGAAACGAAAACTCCCGAGGATCAACTGAAGGAAAAAAGAAAAGCGGCTCGACGGAGGAGTACAGAACGACGGCAAATTGATCGGAGAATCGAAGAACGAGTCAAGGCATTGTTCGATGACGATGGGTTCGAGGAAATGACCGAAGCAGAAGAGAATCGAGCCGATGTAAATATAACGATTGATCCGAAGAAAATTTCGCAGGATGAAGCAAGGACTTCCGATGTTGTTCGTAATCTTGTCGAAAGAATGGAAGCTGAAACAAACGAGCTGAACTACGACGAAGCCATGGACTTGTCGCAAGAACGAACCGAAGATAATCATGCCGAAGATATTATAGAAGACGTGCCGATGACCGAAGCTAGAGAGGAAGAGCTTTTACGAGTATTAGAAGACAGCGCCGATGACGATTCGAAGAAGTGATTATTTGTAAGTGTTTATTTTGGTTTCGAACCACTTTTCATTTTTTCCTATTTTGTTATTTGTTATTGTGAATTTATCGTTACGTGTTTACACTCAAAATTCAGAGGGAGTGTTGAAGTATTCGTTTTATGTTCCTTTAGTAAGTTGTATAATTGTCGTTGTGTTACGTTATCGTTATAAGATGAGTCATGTTTAGAGTTAAGTCATCGGTGAATAGTTAGTTCCTCAGTTAGTCATTACGAAGTTGTTGTACAGTGTAGTCGAGAGACACACGCCTTCATGAACCTTTTTTGAACAGTTGAACTATAGTTTAGTTTTAGTGTTATTCTTTTTGTGAGTTATTTCGTGAATATACGTTTGAGTACCTGAGTAAGTGTTTTCTATACTTTATCAATTTTGATCTTCAAAGCAATGAAGACATCATAAGGAAAAAATTTGGAGTTCAACTCAATTTTTTCAAAAATTATTAAAAATTGTTATCAAGTATTTATATCATATTCGTAATTCCTATTTTTCTGAAAGAAAAACTATCGCGGAGAGAAAAATGTTGAAAATTGTAAGTGTTTCAAGAGTAGAGAAAAAAATGAACAATTCCCAGCACACTTCAAATAAATAAAAAAATAAGTGAAAATTCTTTAGATTTTTGATCAAAAAATTATCATTCTTCGTGACTTTCATGATCTAAGTAAAGGAGAAAATAAGTGAAAATTCTTTGGATTCCTCACAAAAAATTATTACTTTTTCATGACTTTCATGACCGATAAAAACACTATCCCCTTCCCAAAACTGGTAGAATTGTATTTTTAGTCAACGAAATTATTTTTCAGTCGGAAATTTTTCTAAAGTACGAGTTTTTTAAAATAAAGTTTTCATTTTGAATTGGAAAAAATGGGAAAAATCATTCTTCAAGTGAGTAAAATCCGAAAAAAACACATTTCAGTTGAAAATTTTTTATCCTTCCAATGAGTCAACTTCAGTTCGTCCCCGCATTATTTCAACTTCCACAAAAGAAAAAGAGTTTTGAATGATTATAAAATTAAAAGGCAGTGTATAATTACACATTTCGAAGTATTTTAAAAATTCGTACTACGTTATAATACTTTGCAAAATTTTAGACAAATTACGAAATTACAAACTCGATAGGACAACACATTCCATACGAATTTCAAAAACCTCATACTTCATAATCCGATTAAATCCCAATAAATAAATTAATAAATAGACCACAGTTAGGAAATCTTCAAACACACTCGTAAATTTCCAACTATACTGCTACGAATTTCTCAATTTCACTCGGTTCATTTTCACCATTATATCAGAGGGAAATATCAACGGTTCGAAAAAATTTCATCCGGATGCTATTTGATTTAAATTGACAGCTGACGCGATAAAGCGAAAAAAAAATCAGAAAAGCGTTGTCATTCTTTAACGACAAAAAAATTATCGTTTAGAGCTGCCATTACCAACGCAAATTTGGACTCGACTCGTCGTCAACATCAAAAGGAAACGCGTTTGATAAGACGTTATCAGTATTTAGTTCCCGCGATGATGAAGTTATTTGCTATTGTGCAAAGTAACAACTTGATGGTTAATTTTCAATTTTTCTCCACCATATTCGATTCTATCGTTATAAAAAACAAACAATCTTCAACTTCTTACAAATATCCTTCGTTTAACAACGACGAGACTAAAACCGAAAATAATTCAATGACGTTGATCCGAATAAAATCGTTTTCATTAATTCGGCGGCAACGCAACGTGGCGAAAAAACCGAGGAAAAAACAACAGTTCTACACGAAAGCGTTACATTGTATTGAGGTTAAAGTTCCAAACTGCAGATCTCTCGTACTTTATTACAGTTCTCTTCGCCGATTAAATATTACCTTTTCTCGTCATATAAGTCATTTCATTGATGGCCATTCATAAAACACGTTGATAATTTAGCCACTTTCATTTTCGACGTCGTGAGTAATTTTTTCTCGATGTTTCGCTGTCCTCAACCAAATATAAAAATCGTTTCCAGGGTGGAATTTCGCGTGTCGCTGTCGTGACGTAATCGAGGTCTATTTATACCCGTACATATTTTCGTAAAATATTTATACCGAAGTTAGCAACCCTTAGAACAACATAATCACAACTGTCTCTGACTCGACCAACGTCAATCTCACGCCTACGTTCATTTCCTCTTCGTGGTTACTACCGTTTTGTTACACAGGAATGAAATTTTACGATGGTATAAATTTCAAAACACGACCCTTCTTTCGAATTTGTAAACCAAACAAAACACAATTACTCGAAAATCTGTCATAAAGCTTCACTGGTGGTTTCATTTTTTTTTACGTAATCAACATTCTACAAGTAAAGCTATATATACGTTTATATCGATTTTTCTTCTGGTCTGATGTCTTTCGTGAAAAGGAAAAATTACTAATCCAGCACGAACCGTTCGAGAAAAAGTACCCAACTATATGCTCCTTTTTGGCGAAGACATTAACCAAGGTCATACCATACAATGCCCTACATAAGATGAATTTTTCTGTTTCGTACTGTCTCGCAATCAGAATTTCTACGAGGATTTCAATTCGTATACCGATGAAACGAAAGTTTTAAGTATTTTCGACTATGAAATTACGTGCGAGTAAAAACAAAGATTTCCAATTTCCATTATGTACCGAGAGCTGTATAATTGCTCTTAGCACACATTTGGATAACCGAAGTCAATTGGACGTAGCGTTTATGTAGATACGAGACCGACGATATGGTTTAATTTTCATTATTACGCCATGTCATCTCGACGAATATGAATATTTTTCCATAAACCACATAATTACAGGTAAAAGTATTAGGTATACTGAAAATTACACGTGTAGATATGATCATTGATCATGCAATATCAAATAGCTACACAATTTTCAAAGTGTGGCTAAAATTAATACGAAAATATCCATCACTCTCCTTTTCAAGGACCATCTGCCAGAATCAATGTATTTCTCGTAAGTGTACATTTAAAATTTTTCAACAGCTGTTAAAGTTGTTAAAATATCATAAAAATAATTTGAAACGATTACTGAAATCCGCGAACGTCGTTAAAATTACCATATATGTAGATTCTTGCTTAGAATACGAAAAATTGTTGGAATTGCGAGCCATGTTTTAAGATTATGGTGAAAATTGGTGGATAAGAATTACGTAATTATGTTGAAACGTCATAAAATGGTTCAAAAATTATAAAAATATTACAAAATTTGATTCATCATTCGACAAAATTTTTCGACTTTTTTCCAATTTTCACAAATTCATTACATAATTTTTTGTTGACAATTTTCGAAAATTTTCAGTGCCTTAGGCGGGGATAGAAACAAAAATTCTAGATATTTTCAGCATTTTATTAGTTCATCATCATAGAGGCCACTGGATCTGAAAAATAAAAATGTTTGCTATTTTCTCGATTTTTCTCACCATTATTTTATTTTTCTTGTTTCAAATTTGCCCAAAAACCCTTCTTATCCTTCGATTAAAAAATTCAAGGAAAAATTAAAATTTTGAAAATTATTACTTTTGCAGGAAAATCATTAAAATTCTCGCTATTTTCTGGGTTTCTGGTGACAATAGGGCGAAATTCTTGTTGTTTTAGGATTTTTCTTGTTTTTCTTGCTAGTATATAATATACCATGATCATTAGGGTGGGCCGAAAACCCAAAAATTTTGATTTTTGAAAAGTTACCCTCACAAAAGTTGTTGGCTGGATAGACTAGAAAAATAAAATAAAAAATTTCGAAATCGATTCATATCTTCCGATCGCGCAAGAGCCTTCAAGTCTTCAAAAATTGCCAAAAATTCAAAATTTTGAAAATTCTGAAAAAATTTAAAATTGACTAAAATAAATTTTAGAGCTGTCTGTAGTAACTATCTAGAGCAAAATGCACTTTTTTTTGAAAAAAGTCAATTTTATAACTTTTTTTAATTTTTTTCAGAAGGTGAAGAATTTATGAGAAATTTAACAAAACTATTTATAAAACATGGATTTTTTCAAAAAAGTTGTGCTTTTTGCTTTAAATAGGCCCTAAATAAGCTTTAAAATTAATTTTAATGAATTTTGATTTTTTTGAATTTTTTTAAAATTTCTGAAAAATATGTTGAATTTTTGACAATTTTCAAAGAATTGAAGGCTCTTGCGCGATCGGAAGATATGAATCGATTTTGAAATTTTTTATTTTATTTTTCTAGTGTATCCAGCCAACAATTTTTGCCGGGGTAACTTTTCAAAAATCAAAATTTTTGGTTTTTCGGCCCACCCTAATGATCATTCCTGATCTTATTATTTTATTACTCTCTGATTCCGAATCAGTGAAAAATCACTGATAAATAGTTAGAATTGCAGCCCAGGAAAAATCAGTGAAATTCACTGATTATTCAAAGAATTTCGCAGATTTTTCAGTGAATTTTCACTGATTTCCAGTAATTGTATTTCACTGACTTGCTTTCAGTGAAAAAATTTTCACTGATTTATTACTGTGCTGCAATTCTGACTGTTTTTCAGTGATTTTTGATAAATTTCACTGATTCAGAAATGAGAAAGTAATTTTCATTATGCTGCTTCGAAATAATTTTTGTGTAAATTTACTCTATTAGTCCATCATCAACTCCCTTTCTCCTTCCTTTCTCAAAAACCCTCAGATTTTTGCAAGATATCTTCGTTTGTCTTCAGCTGTCATGTCATCGACATCGCACAAACCAAGTACAATGATCTAATACCAACGCAACTTGAATGAAGAAAAATAACTAAGTCTGATTACAATAAAAATTAAAACCGCGAGATCAATTTTGACTCGTTAATGAGTCACACGGAGTACACGCTAGGTCTAAGCCATAAACAAACGGTCAATCTTAAAGTTCAAACGTTCCAAGGTTTCACGTGTTAAGTATACGTATTCTGGCTCATCTACATAGAGAATTTCCCCACTAATATATTTTCAACGAGAATTCCAATTTTTGACGGGTTTCACTTCGTTTTCGTCGGCTCTGATTTACAAGCACCAAATGCGTTGGCATTTTTTTCCTTACGCATATGAATTGTATTCATTTGAAGTATAGTTTTTTAAAAATATCGCGAACATAATTTTTTTGGAATATTTTACATCAGGAGAATTGGAAAGTACCTAATTCGATATGTCACCTTATTTTTTTTATCTAAAACACGAGCTAAAAATAACAATAATATCATTAACCAATAATACGTAACTCGAGTACGATAATATTGAAATTTTTATCTTCGTTCACATATTTATTTCAAACAATTCAATCGAAAAGATACCAAAATTTACAACAGTCCAACGATTTCCTGGCATTTTTCCCAAACTTTCTTTCGATATTTTCGTTTCCTCTGCCTTGTTTTTCGTGCCACAAAATAAACGAGAATTAGTTCTAGAAAAGTTTGAAATTTACAAAAGTTTCTCTTCTCATTAAAATTTTACCGGAGACGTTTTATTGGAGTACCTATTTGTCATTTATTTTTCTGAAGGTAAATATAAAATGTTCATTTTTCTATCATCTTTTGTACGAATAGGACCAATTATATTCACTCTTCAGAATATCTAAGTAATTATCGTTCAAACGATACAATAATTGTAAAAATGCAATCAATATAACTTGCGTTCCTGTTATCGAATGTTGAATGAAATCATGCTCGTGATACACTCAGGGTCATAGGATCAATAAGGAAATGCATGGAGGGTGAAAGTACAGAACCTTACGAAATTATTTTTTTTATTATTTCAAATAAATGCATTACAAGTGGTTCTAAAAACGGTTTTTTGACAACCTCTTGATTTCTGCGAAAATTGGAAGAAAGTCGACATAAACAGTTTTAGATGGAAATTGAAAATCAGCAAACTAAGAAATTCTTCAGACTGATAAAATTTTTGTCGATTTTTTAGATTTAACATACAATTTTTTGGAAAAAGCTATTTTTTTCCCAAATTTTCTCGATCAAAAATGCAACTGTGTGATCATCAAGAAGAGAAAGCAACCTTCTCTCTTTGCCAGGGAATAGAAGCTCAACGAAAAAATTTAAGATTTGAAGTTTTCAACTCAGAAACTTTGGCTTCAACTTTCAGTTTACTCTCTCATTTCGAATCAGTGAAAAATCACTGATAAACAGTCAGAATTGCAGCACAGGAAAAATCAGCGAAATTCACTGATTTTCAGTGATTTTTCACTGATTATTCAAAGAATTACACAGATTTTTCAGTGAATTTCATAAATATCACTGAGTTTTCAGTGAAAAAATTTCACTGATTTTCTCCTGTGCTGCAATTCTGACTGTTTCTCAGTGATTTTCGGTAATTTTCACTGATTTATAATTGAGAGAGTACTAAATTCATCCCCCATTGCCCTCGAAAAATTGAAATAATCTTAGGTACTTCATGTTCTGAAGTTTTCAGCTCTGAAACTCTAAATTCAGCGTTTAGTTTACTAAATTCACCCCCCCCCCCCCGTACCCTCGAAAAATTGAAATAATCTCAAGTACTTTATGTTTTGCTGACTTACTCAAATTTTTCTTCAACAAATTAATTAATACAGTAAAACGTGATTGCTACTATTTTTTAAAAATGATTTTTCTCGACTTTTCCAGGGTTTTCAAACTTCTTTACTTGAAGTACTCACACAGAAAAGAAAAAATATTTAGATTTCAACAGAGACGTAGAAGTCCACTGGATCTAAAAATGAAATGGGGGTTTCTTGCCATTTTCATATAATTTTTCCTGCTTCAAATTTATCCGAAAAATAATCCCTCTTTTTTTACCAATCAATTAAAAAATTTAAGCAAGAGCAAAATGTCGAAAATTCTTGTATGTATTTCACCACAAAATTATCAAAATACTCGCTATTTTCTGGTTTTCTTACCATTAAGGTAAAATTCTTGCTAATTTGTGTTTTTGTTTTTCTTGCTAATAGACACCTTGCGAGATTAAGACCGAAACGAAAAGGGAGGAACATTTCTTTCGGCTTCAGAATATTCAAACTTTCTGGGACGGGACGAAGGGGAAAAAGGATCATACAATTTTCTGAGAATCGACTTTTTTTCATACTTTTAAAATAAATTCATAAAAACATCGAGACCAAAAGAAGCGAAGGTGAAAATTTCAGCAGAAAAATCTATTCAAAAGCTGAAACTTAACACTTCGAATAATGCTTGGTGAAATGAGCCTGATAAGAATTGTCGCCTATTATCTTGCCGCAGTTCCGGTTCCTGCTATCTTTCCTTCCTCGTTCAATTTGGCCCTAATTCTAACAAAATCACGAGCCCTCATTCGGCGATTTTTCGTAACAAATGTAGCACAAAATTCCCAACAGAGCAGAAATGTTTCACAAGGGACCAACTTGCGACATTTTTACAAAAAAATATTAATATTAAACCATTTTTAAGGAGAATAGAAAAATTACATTTATTATTTCATAATCAATATTCTTAAAGGGTTGAAGAAAAATTCTACCCCCATGGGGCTCTCTCGAATTAAATCACTGAAAATTCACTGATGAAATAATCAGAATTAAGTCACTGCAAAAATCAATGAAAAACTACAGATTCAATTAATAAATTTTCAATTTTGAATTAGTAATTTTTTTTCCATACTGATTCAATTAATAAATGCACATTTTTACCAATTTATTTCAGTATTTATTAAAATTACTGATTCAAAAATGAAAATTTACTAATTGGCTGTGAAATTTCACTGATTCTTTAGTAACTTAATTCTAGTTATTTCTTCAATGAATTTTCACTGATTCAAATAAGGAGAGTGATGTTTGATTTGTTTGGTGGCAAAATTCTGTATTTTTCGAAAAAAATTAATCTCCTTTCTCTCTACAAAAATCAATAATTCTGAAAAATCTTCAGACAGAAGAAATCCAGATGGAGAGCTCTCCTTGCTCAAAAAAATGAGGACTCAAATTCATTAATGAGAAGTTTGAAAAAGAAGAAAAACTTCGTCGAAACGTCACATGAGAATGATTCCAACTCAAATTTACAAAAGGTCACGTGATAAATTGATTAGTCCTCGATCCTTCTTTCTTTGCAATTTTCATGGGTGTACTAGACCTTCAACAAAATGGCAATAAGTTGAAAATTTCAGCGCCAGAAAACTTCGATTCTAACAAGTCTAGCGATGGAAACTTTTTCTGAATTTTTTTCTATAAAAAAAGGATCTTCACGAGTTGAATTTCTGAAAAAATTCTTAATTATGACCTTCCTGGTATATCTTTATCTATTTGCAACCAAAAAGCATTAGAAAAATGATATCGATTCGAAAAACAATAAATTCGGTCTAACATACGTTTGCAGTTGTACGACTGATCTCGATTTAAATGAAATAACAAAACGTAAATTTGAACTTGAACTGCCACGTATTTTCATCTAAAAGACAACGATCCCTTTGAAGTCAATTTTAACGTTCAGCAATAAATTTTGGGCTAACAATTCATCAGCTGTTGTTTAACCTCGAATGTTTTATTTCACATTTCCACAGAGAAAAAAAGCCCACAAGATTCCAGCTCGATCAATTTTTCATCCTGCCGCACAGTTTCCTCATCGCACGTTCTTTCTCCGAACTTCTTAGGATGCCTGAGGCGGCATTGGAAGCCTCGTACAGTTTGGTACGGAACATGGAACAGCTGGTAAAGCTCATCGCATTACATTACCCATTGAGTATGGTCAAATACGTATACGCACTAGATGTTTTAGGTACATCGACTGGTAGTTGAAAAATCAACTTTTTTATTACTCCGGTTCGCCGGACGACGGACTCGCGGTAATTTGAATCATCAAACGGAGACTACTCGCCGGTATTCGATTCCTTCCTCCGCACCGCAACTCGAAACTGGTTATTTTTCCCGAAATATCGATCAGACCGTATCCCATTACACGTACTGCGTACCAAAGCGTTCCTTAATAATTGATCATCTCGACGGATAACTCAAACTTAACATTTAGAAATGGGCGTGAATTCGTTATGTACTCGTGGTCTCGCTCTGATGTGGAAATTTTTGCGTTTGTAACTGGTTTTCCGAAACGTTTCGGTTTGGGTATCATTTTGTCAACGTCGTTCGAATTATGACGCGTAGGTTAGGAATTTTTGAACCGAAATACTTTGTAAATTTGCACAGTGATATAGGATTTCGCCTATGTAAATATTCGAAACAAAATTTCGATTCGACACGACGATGCATGCTAGCGCAAGCGCCGAGCTATTTTTATTAAAGCTACCAAAACACACGATACGACCGACGTGTTCCTAATTTCGAATATTATCAAATTGTTTACTACAATTCGTATCTACATTTGCCACTGGCGCATTTCGGAACACAAAATAGAAAATAATTCAATAAAGGGACACCGCACCGTCGGCGTCGCGCGTCCTTTTCAAGGCCGATTTCATTATTTGATATTGGTTTTTAATTCGAATTCCACCACCGTGCTCAGAAAACTTCTTCCAAATCAATACTTGATTATTACAAGCACGAATATTTGAATCGGCATTTTGAGTATGCAAATTTCGGATTCAAAATGCTCCAAATTTTAATCATTTTTTACACCGTTCACGAGCATGGCTATATCCGGGTGATTGCTGTAAATCGGTAAGAACATGATTTCTAATTAGATAAATCGAGCAAATGGACTGGTAAAACCAAAGAAAAAAGAGCTGTACCACTGATACGAATAATTTTCCATTTCTCTTGAAACCATCTGGATTTAGATCTGACCTTTCTATCGCCTTACTTGTTGCTCGAATGAAAAAATTGTAAACTTTTTTCAAGAAATAATAAAACCAACCCTTTGAGAGCTCAGAAAATGAAAATGAAAAAATGTTTTGGAAGAGATAATCTGCACGAATGAATATTGATCCAAAGGAAGTTAAAAGGAATGAAAAAGTTGACCAAAGAGAAGAAGAGAATGGTAGCGGGAGATGAGAATGTAACAGTTTCTTCAATATTTTATGAATTTTCATCAAAAAATAAAAAACTAATTCAAATGAGAAAATTATTGAAAATTTAGTATTGAAAAAATTCAAAAATGATAATTTTGAGTCTCTTTGTTTTGAAAAAATGAATTTCTTCTCGCGAAGTCTCGCAGACTACAACACAAAAATAATATTGAGTAAAATGCTCAATAATACTTTTTTCAAAGTCCTCTGCACCCCTTAGAAAATAGAAACTTCACTCTTATTTACTTCATTTTTAAAATTTTTGGCAAAAAGTTTGTTGTGCAGTTTTTTAAGCCAGAATCGAATTCTCTATCAAAAAATTTGACTTTTTCCTTACAAGGGAGTTATCCCAACTTGAAGTAAAATTTTGAGCCCAAACAAAAAAAAATCGAAAGTACATCATACAGGACCCCGTATCCAAAATTTCAGGTGTTGAAGTTCATTTCTCGATTTTTGGCGAATTTTTGAAATTTCAAAATTACCTCCACCCTGCAAAATATGAAAATTTGATCTAATCAACGAAAAAAGCTGAAATTTGGTATATACCTTACCTTTTTTTCAACCTACCGAATCGATTGGAAGCGATTTCAAGACGTTTCGGAGCCACCACAAATTTTGGAATTTTTCCAAGAAAAGCCCATAAAAATTGTCCATGCGAACTTCAGCACCAATAATCGCGGATTATCCACATTGGTGACTTACTTGATCGATTAAAACACAATTTTCCAAAATTCGTAACTTTGAGTTCAAATTCGGATTTTTTCCAGGAAAATTTCTTGTCCAAAAATGTGAATTTGAACTCACGAGTTACGAATTTTGGAAAATTGTGTTTCAATCGATCAAATAAGTCACCAATATGGATAATCCGCGATTACAGGTGCTGAAGTCCATATGGGCCATTTTTATGGGATTTTCTCCAGTGCAGCGCTGGAAAATTCCAAAATTTTCTGGTGGCTCCGAAACGTCTCGAAACTGCTTCCAATCAATTTGGGAGGTCGAAAATAAGGTATATACCAAATTTCAGCTTTTTTCGTTGATTAGATCAAATTTTTATATTTCGCAGGGCGGGCAGGAGGAGGTAATTTTGAAATTTCAAAAATTCGCCAAAAATCGAGAAATGAACTTCAGCACCTGAAATTATGGATACGGGGTCCTGTTATGATGTATTTTCGATTTTTTTTTTGTTTCGGCTCAAAATTTTACTTCGAGTTGGGATAACTCCCTTGTAAGGCAAAAGTCAAATTTTTTGATAGAGAATTCGATTCTGGCTTAAAAAACTGCACAACAAACTTTTTGCCTATTGCCCCCTCCCACCAATGCAATTTTTCAAGTGCTCAGCAATACGACTTATACGACTTAAATTGATATTGAGAATTTTTTTTTCATAATTGAGTAGGCACAAGTCCAACTCCAACTCCAATCTATTTTTTCTATTCTTTGGAACAGTGGAAGTAGAAAAAAATCTCTAGAATCAAAAAAGTCGAACGTTCAAAGTCACCCCAGGTCACAGTATTTTCCTAAAGGACACTTGCTATGATTTTAAATTTTTTCAAAAAAAGATCTTTAAAAGCTGAAATTTTGCCAATTTTTTCAACACTTCTACCGTCAAGGAGCCCTTTCTAAATTCACCTCGGGTGTTTCTAAAAAAATCAAAAATTCGTAAAAAAAAAAAAAACAAGGTTTCCATCCTCCAACGCAAACACTATTCTTTTTTCAGCACTGAAAATTAAAACGAATAAAGCTGGAAATATTTTGTCCTATATCTTTATTATTTGGCGAACTATTACAGAAAAAATCGATTTTCCTATTTTCTCTGACAAAAGAGCGACGAACACGTTTTTATTCGAAGTAGCTTGATGAACTTTGAACTAGAAAACAATGAACCATACTTTAAAGTATACGTCTTCCTTTTAAACGAATTTGCTTCACTGAGAGCCATTGTGATTTAATCATTTCCTAAACTAATTATATTACATTGATATCATCATCACATTTCATAACAATCTGAATTTTTTTGCGAAATGATGGCAGAAAAGTGAAAACATAACAATGAATTAGCTACAGTATAAGGCGACGATAACGACACTCATCGATACCAATACTGTGCCAGACCACTACTAACACGATTTGTTCACGTCTATTTCACAATTACACGATCTACGCTATTGTCACCGATAACCCCAACGTTCTACCTGCCAAAAATCCATTCACGCCGTTCAAATTGCCATTAATGCCTCCCACGCCGATGGTAAATGAACTCGGCCAAAAATTGTCACGTTGAACGGAACCGAACGCGATACAAGATGCGGCGAACTTGATTCATGGTCATGGGCGTCGTCATTCAAACATCTCGCTGACCATGAGCAACCACTATCCTTGATCTCGAAGCCAAGCTTCTTCTACATACCTGTCGAGTCTTTTTCCCCGATCAAGTTCCAACATTTTAGGTAAATTCAAACTTAGCAATGGCAGACTAAACCGCATACGTTCTATTGACTAGGTCATTGGAAAAAGGCAAGCTAGAATGAGAAAATCGACGCTGTGTAGTCCAAGTCTACGTCGCAAGTTGAAGCCAGGTACTAATAAATCGAGTTAATGGAAAAACTTGGAACGTCGTTTGACATTACGTAATTAGATACGCGACTGGGAAATTTATACTTCACACATCTCGAGCTCGTTTCTTATATTGAGCACCATACCTTTGTAAAATTTATAATATAATGCTGTACCGAGAAATTGAACAATCGATTCCCTATTTACGCGGACTCTTTCGCGGCAACACTCCATTCAAGGTCATTTACCTTCGATGCACCATCATCGTACAAGAAGTCATAGAATAGCCTATTTCTCTACGTATCTTCAATCTGAGGCTCTGAGCAGTGCAGAATCGACCACGTATGGCGCTTGGTTCCCACTGTACGAATGTGTACCTTCAACTTCCAGAGACGGTTTGAGCAAATTTTTCTATGAAGGGAGCAGAGTCGGTCACAAAAATGTCGAATTTTTTTATGTGTTGAAAAAGATGTATCAAGATGAGCGTTGAGTCTTGGGAAACCGTGGCCAAAGATTTTTCAAATTGGGCCTTCAAAATCTAAAATTTATAATTTTTTCAACATTTCTTCATTTCAGTCAAAAAAAGGGTTTAATATACCAGCATACAATTTCCACAAAGAAAATTTGATTCATTTTTTCACAAATCAGTATCTTCGTTGAATTTTCATTAATTTAAAAAAAAATCAGTTTTAAAAACACTTCTTGTATTTTTCAAATTTTCAAATTTTGCCAAATACATCAAAAATGTTCTAAATTTTCTGAACTTTAGCCGAATTTCACACAAATTTGCTAAATTTTAGAATGTGAAATTTTCTGGGGTAATTTCCTGCCCCCTACCCACCACTTCGCCCGATGTTTTTCATATCAGAGAAAAAATTTTCGAATTTTTGAGTGTACATTTCACTCCTGAGATGGATCATTTCCCTTTGAAAATGAGATTCTTAAAATTCTAGCCCTCTACATCAATTACAGGCATCAAACAGAAATTTTTGAAAAAAATAGTGACTTTAGTGACTGTTCAGCAGGCAAAAAGTGACCAATTTTTTGAAAAAATGACCAAGTTTTCAATTTTTTCTCAACCATACCCCCCCCCACCCCACACCTCATTATTTTTTCATAACTGTATTTTTTTCTGCGATGGTTCTAAAAAAATCTTCGTTTTTCATTAATAAATCTTCACATGAAATTAAGAGTACTGGAATAAGTTTTAAGTAACTGAAAAAAAAAAAAATTGACCAATTTTTCGGCAATTTATACACCTTTTACGTAATGATATTTATAAAGCATTTACAACCCGAAATCGTGCAGAGGAATTATTTGAAATGCATGGTGTCTAACCTAACGATTTTTTTTTTTTGAACAAATTATGACAGGTTGTTGACTAAATCATACGGATGAAAATCCGGATTTTTCTGGGCTAAAAATTTAAAAATTTCGTACAAGCCATTGCAATTTTCAGCTTGATCCTGTAAATGAAAAATCGATGAGGGAGTACAATATAAATTATTTCGTTAAGATATATTAATTAATCTGTTGAGCCCGAGCGAAGCGAGTGCGAAAATTTTAGCGAAAAAAACCATTCAAGAAATTGAAATTGAACACTTTTCCCTCATTGAGATTTTCCAAAATGTAACCAATAATTTTAGATTCTCTTCAATTCCTTCTTTCTAATTTTCAACATCGTGGTCAAAGACACCACAGTATTCCTTTCTCATCACAGCTTATTAAAAAGTACGGCATCAAAAAAAAAAAAAAGAAAAAAAAAAGGATTTTCAATGAATTCTATAGAAAAAGAGTATAATTACCCGTGAGTTTTACGCGGAAATGTCATTTTTTCTATACATTACGATCAGCAAAAGATGATGAATATAAAAATTTATAAGATAAATAAAAATTATTTGGCTCGAGCGAAGCGAGGGCGAAATTTTTTGAAAATTTCATGATAAAAGAAGCAAAAAAAACACTTTTTTGGATAGGTACATTCTTTTGGATTTTTGAAAAAAGTGACTTCAGAATGAAAAAAGTGACCAATAGTGACCTTTTGGCAAAAAAAGGGACTTTTAGTGACCAACGTTGAAAATAAGGGACAAGTCACTAAAAAACGTGACTGTTTGATGCCTGAAATTAGGAACCATGAGCTTGGCTTCCTCTTTTTGTGAAATTTAACATGGGATAACACGGTAAAAACGAAAAAAAGTGTGAAAATAATCCAAAATTACCAAATGTTTCTTTAAAAATTTTATATGTAATATAACTCAATTCTGATTTTTAGGGATAAACTTTGGCCTGAAGAATTATCCTGGAAGGAGGAGGGATGTCAAACAGGGTGTCTACCAATTTTTAAAAATCAAATTTCTCGCGACTTTTTCGCGACCTCTTATTAAGGTATCTAGTATCTACCTTTCAATTTGACCCCCCCCCCCCCCAAAAAAAAAAAATCAACGAGATCAAATTTATTATAAAAAAAAAATATACACGGAAGAAAATACGTCTTTAATTTTGAAAAAAGACAATTTTTCACAAAAATTTTCCAATGACAATGGACACAATATTACCTTTGAAATT
The DNA here is from genome assembly GCA_033439095.1 of Pseudococcus viburni. NCBI lineage: Eukaryota > Metazoa > Arthropoda > Insecta > Hemiptera > Pseudococcidae > Pseudococcus > Pseudococcus viburni. The sequence goes on along the minus strand of JAVBJF010000284.1, from coordinate 105,344 downwards.
CCTTAGTCTCCCACAAGAACATATTTTTCCGCTTTAAAATATTCAATTGTCTGAAATAGAAGGGAAGATGACGAAGAGGTAATATAATTTAAGAATGGGTTTTTATAATTTATGAGCCCGAGCGAAGCGAGGGCGAAAATTTTTGGAAAAAATGTTCAAAAAGGTAAAATTTCTTTACTTTTTCTGTTTTGTAAAAGGCGAAAAAAATAGACGTAATTTCGAAAAAATTTGCGACTTTTGATGAATTTTGGGTCAATTTCGCGACTTTTTCGCGACTTCAGCGACCGGTAGACACCCTGTTAAAGGACCCTTCAAATTTAATAAAAATGACTAAAATGTATTATTTGAGACCTCCCTTAACTTCTCCTAAGATGATTCTCCGATTCCAAAATTCATTTCTAAAATCAAACCTTTTTTTTAGAAACATTTAAAAATTTTAAATTATTTTCCTTTTTTTTTTCGTTTCCAGGTTCCACAAGAAAAAGTGGGCCCAATGACTCCTAATTGATGTGAAGAGCTAAAGTCTAGAAAACCTAATTTTTTTAATAAAATGAACCACCCTTCGAAAATGAAACTTCCAATATTTGAAAATTCGATTCAAGACACACCTTACTGGACCCATTACCCCTATTTGCGTCAGCTTTATCACCTTCCCGATTAAGCCACCTTTTCATCCTTTTAAAAAGGAAAAAATTCGTGGAGGATTCGTGTCGTTTCGGCGTTTGCAACGTCGTTATGAGTAATAGGCGCCTATGAATCATACCGATTCTCATTCCACGTCTCTCTCGCAGGTCAGATTCATGAGACGAGGATCAAATTACGTAATGGCTTCGTTGAATATTAACAAACGACGGTAAACGTAAGAAAATATTACATCTGAATGAAGATTAAGAAACAACAGCGAAATGACGAGCTGTGTGTCCATCAATTTATGCGGAATGCCGAATAACACCGGTCCGAGGTTTTATTCGGTGTGAAGTGAACATCATTTCCACGTTCCGAACGATGACATTTTCCCATTTGTATTCAAGTCCCTGGTGATGATGGGTAAACAATGGTTTATTTTTCCACCAACCGTATTTTGTAGCTTATAGCTAATTGTAGAACGGCGGTTACAATGCGATGATTTATTTGAATTTGACTCAACACCACCATAGCGGGGTATTGATTCATCTAATTCAACGAAATTTCCGACATGTGCTGTAATTCGGACAAAATATTACAAATTAAATCCCAGAATAGATGGTACATGCACCAATCTATATCGTGTTTTTTCAACAAACCGTACTTCTGAACAATAATCATACCAATGAGAAAATTTCAATTATTCGACAAAAACAAACATTCAATTTTAACGCTTATGGGAAGGGAAAAAAGCAAAACATCTACATAACTAGCGTCAAAAACGAATTTCATAAATCGTTCCACTTTTGTAAATACTAATACGCTTGATTGAGCTTCGATTTCACAAAACGAGTGGTTTCACTCGGTGTTTGCAGATGTTTACTCATCATTGAAAAGTGAAAATACGACGAAAACATCAAGAGCGATTCTGAAGCGCTTATTATAAAAAGACTTGGAATCTAAAGTTTTTCAACTTGGACAAGCCAATGTGTATTGTGACGTGTGCGAGTATTCCACACTCCTGCTACAAATGCACGAGTGTCGTTGAAACCAACAAATTTCAAGTATTCTTTCGCTGCATTAAAATACGAGAAATGGGTTAATACCGATCGATTAGACTGGAATAAACATGCGCGAACTTTGTAATAATAACTTTGGGTCGCCATAATGAAATGGAAATGCTCGTACGAAAATGAAACATGCGAAGAATTACGACAGCGTCAAATTAAAGTTCAACTCGAACCGGATCGTGAATAAAAAGAGGATTCTAACGAAACTGAATTACATTGTGAGATAAAACTCGCGTGTAAATTCGGTTTTGAACTCATTTCCGAACCAGCGTTACAATTCAGATTTCGTATTGATATTTACATTGAATTGTAGATATTTTTCGAGATGAGAAGAGGCAGAATAATTTATCTTGATGATCATATCAGTTATATAATATCTTATGGTTTGGCTGAAAATTAGTCATCGAGAAGGAATGTGATGTAAAATATGAGCTGCAATTTATACACCAAAAATAACTTTTATCGATGATTAAGTGTCAAGTTGATTTTATATTCAATTGGTCAATTTGAAACGATCAATGAGCAGAAGCGTGGAAATGATTTCACTTCACCAATATATTTTTACAGTCAAGCATCATTTTTTATTGTTTTAGGTATACGACGAATTGACTGAATAACAATACCTATTATCAAAATTTTGAAATATTACAATGCGAAGTACCTAATAGGTATTCTTATCACAATGTTTTTCATTACAGGTGTTCAAGTTTAGGTATCAATTTAGTAATATAATGAATAAGTACTTACAATCTAAATGTTTCTTTTTGGGGCCTAGGAGTTCTTCAGTGGTTGCTTTGCAGACCGATTTCGCCAAGCCTTGGCCGGCGATGCTGTGCTTAGCAGCTAATAATCGATCACTTATTGTTTGCCCAGCCATGATTGCGAATGCACGAGATTAGTGCAGTATTAAAACATTCTACGAATAAGTGAAATTTTTACTGAAAACACATAGTTCCCACGAACGAATCAACTCCACTGAGATTAGGCAAACGCGATGAAAAGCATTCTCGATTAATATTCAGGTTAAAATTAAATCTATTGCACGAATTAAATCTAACACATTTTGGAAGACATTGTTGAAGATTTACAAATTTTCAATTCCAACACATTCACTGCATAAACCACACAAAGACAACATCGAAACTGAAATACAAGTTACATTCACAAGCGATATCGAAAATATTCACGTAAGTCGTAAGTTTAATTTTTAATGGATGTTTTTCGACGTAACTGGATGGTAAATTTTTGATTTTTGAAGAAAATAGGTTAAAAAAATTACCTACATTTTGTGAAGCTATTCGTAAATGAAATGCGTAAAGTCAAAAACTTATTTAAAAACTATCCATAAATGAAATCCCTAAAGCCAAAAAAATCATTGTTATTGAAAAAAGTTGAACTTCGAACTTTTTTCTTCAAAAATCTCAATCTGCATTGTGCAAAATAAGTTTGAACTTTGAAGTTTCTGAACGTGTGATAAATTCTAACCGAGCCTCTGGAAAATTTCAGTTTTCTTGCGATTCTCAAGTTTACGATTTGTAAATTGTATTGATTGAAAATGGTGTCTGCGATCAAAGGCCGAGAACATCCCAAAGGCTCTTCGGTGGTATCCTTCATCACATCTTGGTACTATGATCCTTTCAAATGGAGTATCCTGAAAAGTATCGGCTTCGCTGCAACTTCGGTGTATATTGCTCGAGAATGTAAAGGATTAGAATTAATGCCCAATGTATAATATCTTGATTTATTGTTGTTCGATGTGTTATTAGTTTTCTTAATATACCTCCTGTTTTAATATCTCGTTCTGTTTCTTATTAGTAATTTCAAATTAAGTGTGCATTTTGCATAATAATTTAATAACACTATTGGTAATACAGCAAAGGATGTGCAATAATTTCGCTTTTGAAGACCGCCTACAGTAGTATTTTTTGAAAACGTTTATGGTTAGGTGTGTATTACATCAGATGGTTAAATTTTCAAACTGTTTGTTCATTTTGATTTGTCAGATTTGTTGAATTTAAGTCGATCTTGATGTGAACTAATCTCTAATTCTCAAAAGAGCTATTCTGCTACAGCTGTTCATTGAGTCTAGTTGAAGACCTCACGGGAAGAACGGGTTAACTGAAATTTTATAAATTTTGCAGGAGAACGTTTTAAAGAAAATGTTGAAGTGGAACTGAAAAAAAATGGGTTTTCAAGTTTCGTTTTGATTTTATTACTTTTAAAATGTCAATTAGAATCATTTTACATCGGCAAATATTGCTCAAAAGTTTTTTAAAAGCTTCAAAGTCACTCAACACACGATGTGTTTGAACAACATTCTGAGAAGTTAACCCGTTCTTTCCGTGTAAGTGCCTCAATTAACCCGTTCTTTCCGTAAAGTGACACAGTTAACCCGTTCTTTCCGTGTTTTCATGAAATTGAAATATTTTTTCTCTGAAATTAATCACTTTTTTCCACCCATGAGTTATCTTTTGTTGAATTATGATTTTTTTTTTCATGTTCACATCAATAAATCAACTATTTAAAAAACAAAAATCAGCTTTTTGCACATTTTTTTCTTTGTTTCGAGTAGTTAACCCGTTCTTTCCGTGTTTTTAATTTCTTGAAAATGCTTTTTTGCTTTTATTGACAAAATTTGAAAAGTTCGACATTTTTCATATAAACCACATAAAAGTACATGGTTTATTGTACACAATGGCATAAAAAAGTCATTTTTGAAAAAACCATCAATTAACCCGTTCTTCCCGTGAGGTCTTCAGTTGCACTCAACATGTGAATGAATAATACAAGAACTGAACTTCTGTTCTATTCAACTGATCAGGTTTGCATTCGATTAAATAATTTGAAAAGATAGGTAGCTCTGAAATATGGAAAATCGAAAAAAATAAAATAAGTTGTTACTAAAATATAACTTACGAATTTGAAATGATACAAAACGAGAAGTCGAAAAATGGTGGAGTTATCTAAAAAAAGCAGATTCGACGTAAAACACATTAAAAGCTCACAATCGTGACAGAAATGACTTATTTGTCTGTTTTATCGATTTTTTAATGGAAAATGACAAATTAAAAGAATCAGTGCACGAAAACACCATCATCTACATATTCTACAAAAATTCAACACATCTCATATCGCAGAAAATAACTATTAGAATAAAATTAACCTATGTACAAATGCATAACTTGACGCAAGAAATTATTTCTTGACGCAAGAAATTATTTCTTGACGCAAGAAATTATTTCTTTCCCCCAGAAGTACCGAAAATTTGAACCAATCTGATAAAAATGTTGACTGTATCCATGTAAATTGAAATCGATCTGAAAGAAAAAAAAACATCCAAGTGATACATATTTTTTAACTAGGAAATTTGAAAACGATTTTGATACATACGCATTAATAGGATCAAAAGGTTTAGGAGAGTTTATGGGATGCGTTTCAGCCATTTGTACTATACGTTGAGTATCAAACAGAAACATTCCCGAAAAAACGATCAAACCACCATACACAGCAAAAACTGCCATTCCAGAACCCAATGCCGTTGATGCAGGAACAAATAAAGTTCCTAAGAAAATTTCGAATCAATTAGAATGACTCAGTTTGAAAATTAACTTCATTTTTACAAAAAGACACGATTAAATTTACCTAACGCTGAAATGAAAACCAAACCCATACATGCAGCCATTGGTCCACCCATATATAAGAATCTATCATTCGGTGCGCAAATCGCAATAGCCGTCAAGCTACCAATTACAGCAGCTGTGTACCTGCGAAAAAAATTACATTAAGAAAGACTAATACAAAATAATAATATCGTGAAAGAATACATTACTAACCACATAGCTTGGATGACCGGGGCACCTCCCATTAAAGCGATAGGGGCAATTACGGCACCAACGAGACCAGAGTGAAGGAGCCATCCAATGTGTTTAGTGTTAAATCCAGGAGCGTAATCCAACGACATTGTATATAAACCAGTGCCCATCATAGCAGCCAATGTTACACCGATGGCCTGTAATGATCAGGGATCGAATTGGACGAGTTGAAACCCATCGATTCTTACATTAATATTTACCAATAATGAGGATTTTGAGGCCAAATTCAAAAGAACTGGATTCTTGAATGTAACTACGGCTGCAGCTGCTGTTACTACTATGGATGACCCAAAATACAAGTACGTATCTCGAATTCTTTCGCGGACATATTGCGGCCATAGCCTGCAAGTAGAAATAAACCAATATCAGTACTGTATTGCACTAGATATTCAATTCAGTGAATACTTCTACTTACATTGACTGCTCAAGAATTCCAGCCTGATTGCTGAATCCCAAGCCATAGTAACACAGAGCTCCGATACCGAACGCAGCTGCCCCAGCAACTGCTCCTCGACCAACTGTAATCGCTGTTGAAAAAAAAAGCAGTAAGAAAAATTCACATCGCGAATGATAAATTTGATATTATTTCTAGTTCCAGTTTTTTGCCTTACCGGTTCCAGTAGCTGGTTTAGCGGCAGCTTCTGCGAAAGTTTGTCGGCGAGCTCGAGATGTTTTCCAAATTGTTTCTCGTCCCGGTTGGGAGTACATACGAGATATCACCAACTGGGTAGTTTTACCTCCGCATTGTGAAACTTTCATCAATTTTGCTCCGTAAACATTTAGGCCAGAGCCGAATCCGCAAAGTAACCTTACACCGTTCATAATGAAAATTTTATCGAAAAACGAGTAAATTCGAGGACAATACTTTCAGCACAACACGATTCAAATTAGAATAATTTTAATTGTAACCACTATCGAAAGTTTGTGACCTACAGGACCTCAAGTATCACGCAATAATTGAAAAACGTTTGAAATGTTTTGGTTTAGAAGATTTTTTTAGCAAAAGCAAAAGTGCAACTTTTTATCAAAATAATCACAATTGATAAATGTGATCAATGTTGATTACACAAGAAAAACAAAAAATACCTTTTTTCGTTACGATGAAAATGAATAATTATTTCGAATTCGAATTTTCGACGATGACTAGAAGCTAGAACTAGTTGAATGTTGAATTTTTCATGTATGGTTTCTGCTTTATGCTTTATTATATCAAAACAAACAGTTCAATTTGAAGTTGAAAATTGATTATTTGAGTGAGTCAAAAATTGAGAAGAGAAATTTAAAAATTATAAAAAAGCATGAAATGGAATGGTTCGTATTCTTACTCGTATTCTCTCGTATTAAATCGTAGAACGGCTCGTTCGAATTGGGTCCCGGTCCTAATTCAGGTACATTCGACCAGGACCAACCAAGCATAAGGCACCAAGGATCTCGGACTCCACATTTGCAAATTGCAATTCAAATATTCAATGGAAATCGATAGTTCGATACTTCGATAGGCACCGCGAAGAAGACTACGATAAAATATTTAGTATTGCATTCCCGTTGTATGACATTTTCAATACGTCGGAAGAGATAAGTAAGTGAGCACAGAAGTCATACTATGTTAATTAACTTTGATAACAATTGATACGAACAAATCTTCTAGTTAAAATGGCAACTTTAATGGTTGATAACGTTCTCGCTCATAATCCAAACAATTACTATGAACGCGCTGTAATCGCGACGTTGAGCTACTTTGTAGACAATTATTTCAAGATTGCCACCAATCCTCTTCAGTTGGACGTCCCTAAAATGCAGCCGGAAATACCGAAAAATTGGAGGGATGTCATCGGAATGAATGTAATGAACGGTCAGGAATGGCGAAACGTATACTTCGTTGTACGGAAGAAGACACAAACGTATGAGTTGACATTATCTTCGGTGTGTACAGCTGGCTTTGATTCTGGCACGATATCCGTGTTACTTGTAGTAAGTTAATGAAAGTAATTAAATTAGTTTACGAAAGTAAATATTTTATAATATTATATTCATTTTCAGCACGTTGGTAACCATCGTGGATTTTCTATGGACCTACATAGTTCTGAAGTGAATGGTTTGTGTGACATCGACCTCGATCTTGCTTCAGCATACGGTGCCCACATTTTTAAAAAGCTTATGGAGGCAATGGAATTGCCGTAAGTTCTAAAACGAATATCCCTAATTATCTGTGAAACAAAAACGAATAATTCTAACGTATTCTTCCTTCTATAGCGTGAAGAAAGCGGCTAAAGACCAAGCACCCTCGACTCCGATGTCACCTATTTAAAAGGAAGATGGGATACGTACATTTTTAATATGTCACGTTTCATGTATATATGTACCTTTAATCGAGTCACCGAGCATGTAATTATAAACACGCGTCTAATATTATCTTTTATGTTGATTACTCGAGAACCAGCGAACGTTTTGTTATTTTTTTTACTCGATATTACAACTAACTCCAAGCTCTATGCAACACTCCGATACGTGTGATGCAGCGTTGCCAACCGAAAGTATCGAAAAATCCTCATCTCGACTAAAATGCCCTTGGTCAGTGGCGTCGGAAGGTGGGGTTCAGTGGGTGCACTGCACCCCCCAAAATTCTGGCTGGGGTGCAAAGTATCATTTGCACCCCCCCCCCCATTGCATCAAATTGGGATTTCTGAAGCATTAAAACATGAAAATAGACCTTTTTAGGGCATTAAACGCTCAATTTTTTCAAAGCTTCGCTCGGGCATGAACAAAATCACAATTATATATATTATTTGAGTCAACAGTGCGAGAAAGGTTCCTTTTTGCCCCCTCCCCCGAAAATCCTTCTGTTATTCCTAGTTTTTGTACTCACTTTGCACCCTCCCCAAAAAAAAGCTTCCGACGCCACTGCCCTTGGTCAAAAATCCTTAAAAAATCCTTAACATTTTTTTTTCACAAATAACGTCACTTTTATCGTTACCTGCCACCAAATTCTGTAAAAATGAAATATAAACGTAAAAATTGAACTAATTTTACTTCGAATTATATTGAGAACCCCATTTTTATACGTTTTTCAGAAATTTTTACAAAGAAATTGGACGGAGATTTGAAGTGCCATTTGAGTTCGGGGAACAGAATTATTTGAATTTTAGAAATTTTTGGAAAATTTTCCGTTTTTTGGCCTAAATTGAACAAAAATTTGAAAAATTAGGACACTGCGAAAATTTTGAAGAAAATTTAGAAAAAATTGATATTTTAACCTAAAAAATGTGTGTTTTTTGCTCATTTTTTACATTTTTCTCAAAAATCCTTAAAAAATTCCTAAAATTATGATATCCATATCCTCAAAAAAATCCTCGACAATTTTTCAATTTTCACAGACCTCAAACTTTAAGGAACTATCCTTAAGGTTGGCAACGCTGGTGTGATGACGATCATATTTATTCTCAGGGCTTACTTATTAGCAGGGATGGAAAACTGAAGAAATAATAGTTCCAGTTCTAGTTGACTAGTTCTCAGTTCCCAGTTCTGATCATTTCAGTTCCAGTTCCAGTTCTGACGATTTTTTTTTAGTTTTTATTGGCAATTCTTGGCTGCGGATATGAAAAAAATTAAAATACCGGGTAAAAACTGAAAAAAGAAAATTCTAGATTGGATTGCTAATTATGTAATTGTTAATTAATTTGCTATGGGAGTGCCAGAATTAATCGGATACCCCGTCCGTACCCGGTATTTTAATTTTTTTCTTATCCACAGTCAAGAATTGCCAATAAAAACTAAAAAAAAATCGTCAGAACTGGAACTGGAATTGGAACTGAAATTCTTTCAGTTCCAGTTCTGGTTTTCCATCCCTGCTTATTAGTGATGGGCGATTAATCGATTACTTGTGCATTTTTGAATTAATCGATTAATCAATTATTTGGAGAAAGTAATCGATTTTTCAATTTTTTTTTGCAAAAAAGCTTCATTTCAACAAAATTTGACCATTTTTGATGATTTTCTTTTTTTTTTGTTTTTCAGAGAAGGGAAGAGGTCTCAAAATTTGTCAGGTTCTCGCCTTTTTTTCAGTTCTGAATTTCAGATTTTATCAAATTTTTATCACGAAAATTTTCCGGACTTCGAAATAAGATATTTGTCTGAACTAAGGTGAAACTATAGGGCCCTAGTCTGAACGGTCTGAACTTTGAAGATTCATGTGAGCGAATTCGGAATCACTTCACGACTGAAGTGGCCGATGACCCTAAAAATATGCACTTATTTTTCAGATACTCAAGAATTCTGTCAAAAAAATCCAATGTGTACCTGAATTCAGTAGTATGCAATATCGGATCACGTCTCGATGGTGTTGCGAACAGAAGGATGTAATTTGATGAAGAAATCATACAAAATATTCAGTTTCATGATAAGTTAAGAACTCTTTCTCTGCAGATACCGAAAAATTTCTGCGATCATGTTTAAACGATGATTTAAGCTTCAATATATCACGATCTTTGAAAACCCCATCTAAGACAGTTATCGATTTCAGGTGAATATGATCTCTTCAATTTGAGAAACGTGTTCAAATATTTTCTTAACACGAATTTACTTCTTTGTTAATTACAGCCCCCAAATATAGCTATACCATTTCACTTTGGACATTTACGCTCTACCATGATTGGAAACTTCGTATCAGTTATATCAACGCACATAGGAGACGTCGTTAAAATTAATTATTTAATGCTTTGCTTACATTACCACCAACAGCATTGCAGAAAGCCAGCCTTAGATCAATGATTAAGCCATTTGAAAAATTGGTCGTCAATTCGTACGCAAACTGTAAATGAAATTTCATGAGTGTATGCAAGATTCAGAATTCATTTCGATGAATATAGCTGGGAATCGGATTACAGCGCTAAAAGTATTGAAAATTTAATCAAAACCTTGATCGATAAAATGTGAAAAAAGTAATGCTTGGGTAAGTTTCCTTTGCATGATTATCTTTTACTTAACTTCATACAAGATGATCTGTCGTTCGCAACGAATTAATATTTCATCTTCATGTCAACTGTCCATAGGAGGCTCGAAATGATTCTCATGAACCAGTACCTTTGATAAAAAATTATGGAAGCATACTTTGTATTCAACCAGGAACATGGCAGCTGTTTTGGATAGATACAAACGTCATAAGTTTGATAAAATGTTATACGTCGTTGATAATTCGCAATCGAAGCATTTCATAAATTTGACTCGTCTCGTTGAGAAATTGGATTCAGAATAAATACTAAAAAATAATAGAGCATGTGATGTGCGGTAAAGTGAAATGAAAGAAAATTAAAAAAATCTTCAAGTAAGTAGAATATAAAAATTAATACCAGTAAGCTCAAAATTGTTACATTGAAACTTATTTTAATTTTTTTTTTAGCTACCAGAGGCGAATGTGATGGCGAAATATCGAATACTTCAGGAATTCCTGCTGTTGTAATTAATGGCTTGAAAAAAAAAAAAGAAATTCTAATTACGAATTTAATTGGAATTCGGGTTTTCAAGTGAGTCAGTCTAATGTTTTCTTCAGTAACTGTTCTAGGTCATTCGAGACAAAACTACAAGTGGAGCATGAGCACGTTCTTATGGAGAGTCCTTTTTTAAAATCAAAATCTGAAAATCCCCCGAATAAAAAATTCGAAAATATTTTCATAAAAGTGGATTTAACACAGAACATTTTACTCAAGCAAACCATTACTGACAATTTCCCACTTTTTCTTTCTCTTCTGGGGGGGGGGGGGGGATCTATTAAAAAGAATACAATTTCTTCAAATAAAAATTGAATAAAATTTACCTCAGTACGGTCGTAATATAGGTGTACATTTTTAAAAATCGTTAAAAATCTCTTACCTACGAAAGCTCCAGGCAATTTATTTTCAAAAGACACGAAAAAAATTTCGATGAAATAGCATAAATGCGTACCTACATTACGTTTGTTTCTAATAAAATAAAAAAATCGTCAATATTTCACGAAGGTTATATTTTTAAGTATTCGAAAAGCAGCTGTCACCTTTTACATACAATTTTTCAATTTTTTGGAAACAAACCCAAAAAATGTCGAATCGGTCTTTTTGGAAAACGTTTCTGAGGTTGTTTAAAAAAGAGGAAAACTTTAGAACATTGCCAAAAATGGTCATTTTTTGGTAAAAATATTCATGTTTTGGCCATTCTACATAGAAGAAAAAAAAGAAGGTCTATACTGAGTTCATTTTACATAATTTTTTTTCTCAAGTTTAAAGTAGTAGATAACTGTGAATTCTTTGAAAATATTGTATAAATTGAAATTTTTTATTTTATATATTTTTTAATAAATTTAAAATACGTTTATTAAAATAAAATTGAAAAAAGATCAATTTTGGAGCTAGTATTCTATTGAATATGGATGTAATAATAATTAAAGCAAAATAATTAAATCTGGATTGATTTCTAATCATCACTGATTATTTTCAAACTGATGAATTGCAAGGTATCCAGTGATCATAGGAATAAAAATGCAACTACTTTATTTTAAAAAATTTATTTCGCCAAATTTTTTACATTTTGTCCGATTTCATTCATGAGCGTATGCAAATTTTTCATTTCTTTTTCTAGACTCTGAATTCTGCTTTCTATATCTTGTTTAGCATTATTCTTTAAACTTCTGGCTTTACTTCGATCTAAAGCTATTTTTAATCCTTCTTCCATTATTTCTCTAGGCAATCTTTTTTCTTGAGGATTTAACGGTCTAACGTAAATAACAACTCTATACATTTTAGGAGCCACGTATAGAAAATTTTGAAAAATATCAGATATTTTTTTAGGTAAAAATCCATTAAAACAAGCCAACTCTAGGAAATGAATCAACTGTGTTTGATGGACCAGTTTAGTCAAATCTGCAGTCTTATGTAAACCTTCTACGTCATGTACAGCAATACCAACTAATAAATTCATTAACACAACAGTAACGAAAATTATAAATAAGGCTAGGATAAAAATGACGGTAAATTTTATATGAGTTAATTCAATTTTGGTAACAAGATCGTCTAAATTCAGTTCGCCTGTCATCATGGCCATAACTTTTACAAACCCTAATAACGGATTTCTAAACACGTCGTGATTTGGAAAAAGCACACATAACGTTATGGTAAATCCAATCAGAACGCAGAAATATGCGACCAAAAGTTTGGAAAATTCTTGAAGTACTTTAGTAAACATAGAAACGTAAGCTCCATATGATGGCAATTGACCTACCATTATCATCAAGTATACCCAACAAAGAAGTACTGTCATAGCTCCTATAATGCACTGCCACCATCTATGAAATTGTGTTTCTGGGTCTAGACATAGCGTAAAAATACACACTATTATACCTAATTCTAAAATATTATATTGTTTCGAAAAGTAATGCTTTGCTGATCTGTAAGCAGCCAAGCTGAAAAATATTTTCGTTATGTTGAGAAAAACTAAGAGTAAAATTATCGCTTTCATTGTATGAATAATCATTGGTTTTTCGTGAAGTTCTACCAAAAACGTATATTCCTCGGATTTGTCCTCTGTTCCATTATTTTCGCTGCAATTGTTTACTCGTGCGGTTTTATCGCAGCACCTGTTTATGGAAGCGACCATAATGTAAACACTGAGTAAGATTATAGTCATCGTTGATATTCCAACTCTTAGCAAATAATATGGCCTGACTTTTTCCCATTTGAGGTGCAGGAATGCACGACATAAAGGATGTTTCAGCACGCAAGATTGGCCTTCTTTTTGTAGCGTGTACAGAAAATCTACTTCGCCGATTTGCGAATTTGTAATGATATCTCTGAAACTAAATTTTAAACTTTGTTCAGCGTTGTAGGCCAGTGACAGGTTCAATCGTCTTGGTATTTTGCTCACGCTGACTGGGGTTTTACGATTGATCACATTTAATGCATTTAATCCGGCTTTTGTCTTGGCTGCTACGTTGGAACCACTCATTATCAAAAATTCTACGCATTCGTCTAATTCGTTCAAAGCTGCTATGTGTAGAGGAGTGAATCCGTACCTGTGACAAAATAAAACAAATTTTTAGAATGTGAGGAACTTGGACTTTTATAAATACACAATTTTTATGAGATAAAAAAAAAGATAGGTAGGTCTCGGCACCTACTACATATTTGTAGAATAAATTATTTTGCACTTCTTTTCAAAAGTTGAATGGGGGAGGGGTAGCAGGAAATTGCGTCTATACCAGAGACAAACCGAAGTTGGCACTATTACAGAGACTTAAAATGCTATTTTCCCAAATTTTTCTGACTTAAATTGCAAGTTTTCTATAAAAAAAATCATATCATTTTTCTCAAGTAAGAACCCAATTTATGTCTTCCAATTAGAAAATGAAATTTTGTTCATGGGAAGGTACTACGTCCTCTGCCTTCGCTCAGTCCAACTCTGGTCTTATCTTTTAAAAGACCTGATGAAAATTTATCCCCCCTTCTCTCTGATTCAATCTTTACGCCTGCCTAATTGCCTTTATATTTTGACACCACATTTGAATCATTTCGAAATTTTTCAAAGGTGTACCTCAAAAACAATAACTCTTAGAATAATACATCCAGTGGACGAAATGTAGTATTTTTTATGTTATTTCCGATGCAATGTTGGTTTTTTGGTATGAGCAATTTTTTTCAATAAATCGATATAACACCTTCAGATTTTTTTCGTTTGTCTCACAGTCAGTTCATAAGAAAACTATTGCACAAAATCCAAAAATAATTGCGGAAGCTCGTTGAATTTTACATCGATCCAAAATAATTAAAACTCTGCAGGTGCATTTGCACCGAGTTCGTATTTTTTTCAAATATTAAGGGCCCATCAATGCCTTTGAAAAAACTTGTAAAATAACAAGACAAATAAGCAAAAAAATTCTGTAACTTTTAGGCCAAAATTTTAGTTTTTTAAAAATTTTACCAAAAATTTTCACCCTTGCTTCGCCTGGGCTACCTACAAAATGTTCCATATTTTTAGAATTGTAATTCCATTTTGACCCAAAAAACGAAAAAATGTTACCCCCTTCCCTTTGTTTCAAAATGTCAGTTCAGATCCCCGTTCAAGTTTACAAAAACAGGGACTACAAATTCGATAAACAAATTTTGTCAACTCGGAAATTGTATCTCAACTCGAAGTAAAATTTCCAGTCAAAAAGAGAATAAATCGAAAGTATCATAAAAGATCACGATATCCAAAATTTCAAGGGCAAAAGTTCACTTTTTGAATTTTGGCGAATTTTTGAAATCTCAAAATTACATCATTTTCATCACGGGTACAAAATATGAAAATTTGATTTTATCAACGATAAAAATTGAAATTTTGTATATACTTACCTTATTTTCAAACTCCCGAATCGATTGCAAGTAGTTTCGAGACGTTTCGGAGCCTTCAGAAAATTTTGTAATTTTCCAGCACTTAAGAAAACCCTATAAAAATGTTTCATGTGAATTTTAGCACTCACAATCGCGGATTACCCATATCAGTGACCCAGGTCAAAAAAACTAAAGTACCTATCTACTAACGTTCGGCTTTTTGCCTCGATGTGTACGCTGTCGGCGTATTTTTACATTTTTCCGGGAAAATCTGCCAAAAAACATGGATTTGAACTCGAAGCTACGAATTTTGGAAAATTGTGTTTTAATTGATCAAATGGGTCATCACTTTATCAGTATGGTATGGGTAATTTACGATTAAAGATGCTAAAGTTCATATAGACCATTATTACACTTTTTTCCAGAGCTGGAAAATTCCAAAATTTTCTGGAGACTCCGAAACGTCTTGAAACTATTTCCAATCGATTCGCCAACTTTCAGTTTTTTACCTCGACTCAATGTGTACGTTTGTAGGCGTATTTTTAAATTTTTTCCCGGGAAATTTTCTGCCAAAAAAAATGGATTTGAACTCAAAGTTATGAAATTTTGAAAATTGTACTTTAATCGATCAAATAGGTCACCAATATGAGTAATTTGCGATTATAGGTGCTAATGTTCATATCAGACCTGGGCATGATCTAGATCATTTGATCTTAAGATCAAAGACCATTGTGTCAATATGATCTAGATCATTTTCTTTTAAATTAAAAAGATCATTTTCAAGATCATTTTCTAATTTTTGTATTTCCTTGTAATTCTGGGTAATTTCGTCTGTAATCTTGGTATTTCTATTTTTTAATTTCCCAAAACCAATTTCTCCCCCTTGGCGTCAGAAAATGCCTTCTTGGAGCATTAAAAATCAAATTTTCTCAAAGCTTCGTCCTCTCTTCACTCGGGCATGAATGAAATCATAATTATATAAAATATTTGAATCAACTATGCAAAAAAAAGTCTCCCATCGGATATTCTAAGTCTCTGGTCTATACCCACTTTGCACCCTCCCAAAAAAAGGTTCTGTCACCACTACTTGGATTTTTATTAGGAAGTACTTATGTAAGTTTTTTGTTTCAAAATTATATTTCCATCAAAGTTTTTTTCCTAAACATTCTATGCACCTATGCCATATAATTTAGTCATAATCCTAGATACCTACATGTGATGAAAACAAAGAATGGAATTTTTCAAGATTTTGCGAACTCGAAATCTGAAATTTAAATTTATCGACTTTGAAGCTGAAATTTAACCACTTTAAAGCTGAAATTTGAGTGAAAAATCTAATTAAGGGTATAGCCGGGTTTTAGGTTAATTTGGCCCTCTCTCCGATTTTTGATTTAACCCCCTCAGATGGTGTTCCATGATGTAAAAAAAATTAGAAAAATTGTTGACCCCCCCCCCCTTCCTTTTGGAGATATGGCCATTTTATTGCATTATTTTCAAGAATTTTTAATTTCAGTGGAAGTGAAGGAAATTTTCTGTTCTTTGGCACAAAGTTACCTACACCTTGTAGAGGTGTATTTATGATAATTTTTTCAACAATTTTCGTGCACCCCTTCACGTTTTTTCGGCTATTTGAAGTTTTCAATCGTAAAAAACACCATATAAGCGAAGAGCGACCACTTTTTGAAAATATCCCAAAAACGAGTTTTTTAACGTAGATTCACGTCCCGTATTCACTTTTTGCAATTTCGATGCACCAAGGGAAAAACTGTACAAAAATGTTGTTTTTTATAGCAAATTTTTAAAATTTTGAGCGTTTTGTATGGAAAAAAATGACTAAACGAAGAAACTAACGTCGGATTCGTCTTTAATACCCCGATAAACACCCTTTTCGCGATCGTTTCACTTGAAAACTTGAAAAAATACTCAGGGAAAATCTACATTAAAAAATATGAAAATTTGCAATGCATTACCAAAGCGAGAATCACACCTTTCCCTCTTCCCCACCCATTTTTACACAATGGCCGCTTATCACCTAGGTACCTACTTGTATGTACATTGGTCAATAGCGCAATAACGTTTCAGCTGGGGTTCAAAATTTTAATCTTGGGTATGAGCAAAGGGAGCTCGAAATTTTAAATTCGATATTGATGAATTTTATTTTCATTTATTTTACCGCCATTTTATTTTATATTTTTTGGTTAGTCAAAAATTTTTATCATTACAGCCGAAATTTTGGGGGTGGGTACCTGCATAATTCTACATACAAAGCAGTGTTGTCGGGCGTTCGCGTTCTGAACGCCCGTTCGTTCAGAACGGGCATAGTTTTTACTATTTTTGAACGGAACGTGAACGAACGCAAAAATTAGTGATTGAACGAGGAACGAACGGCGTTCAAAAAAAATGAACGCCGTTCATAAACTGAACGCCGTTCTCATAATTTTTCATTCATTTTGTGAATCATTGTTTGCAGTTTGCATGATAATTTGATCCAGAAAATTACGGATAGATAATTTTGAAGCAGATTTAGACTCCCATTGATTTTTTTCATCAAAATTCAAAATTGATCAAAAAGATTCCGTATTTTTTTTTTTTTAAAAAAAAAAAGCAATGAACGGACAAACTCTGAACGCTGAACGAACGATGAACGAACGCTTCCATTTTTTGAAAAAAATTGAACGGAACGCGAACGAACGCTAAAAAATTCCTCTGAACGATGAACGAACGGCGTTCAAAAAAAAGGTGAACGCGACAACACTGATACAAAGTCTATATTTTTTATGTAGATTATCCTTGAGTATTTTATTTTGGCTGTTTCTTTGAACTAAGATCTAAAACCACGAAAACCCGTGCAGAAATGTTGTTGTTTTAGCAGATTTTTAAAATTTTGAGAGTTTTATATGGAAAAAATGGTAAAATAAAGAAACTAACGTTGAATTCGTGTTTAGCGAGTCAAAATACCCCGATAAAACCCCTTTTCGCGATCGTTTTGGTTGAAGTCTCAAAATTCAACTTTTTCACTGATTTTTCACGAAAAAATGACAAAAATAGCGAATTTCAAGTTTTCGAGTGAAACGATCGCGAAAAGGATGTTTATCGGGGTATTTTGACTCGCTAAACACGAATCCGACGTTAGTTTCTTCGTTTAGTCATTTTTTTCCATACAAAACGCTCAAAATTTTAAAAATTTGCTATAAAAAACAACATTTTTGTACAGTTTTTCCCTTGGTGCATCGAAATCGTAAAAAGTGAATACGGGACGTGAATCTATACGTTAAAAAACTCGTTTTTGGGATATTTTCAAAAAGTTGTCGCTCTTTGCTTATATGGTGTTTTTTACGATTGAAAACTTCAAATAGCCGAAAAAACGTGAAGGGGTGCACGAAAATTGTTGAAAAAATTATCATAAATACACCTCTACAAGGTGTAGGTAACTTTGTGCCAAAGAACAGAAAATTTCCTTCACTTCCACTGAAATTAAAAATTCTTGAAAATAATGCAATAAAATGGCCATATCTCCAAAAGGGAGGGGGTTGGGTGGGTCAAAAATTTTTCTAATTTTTTTTTACATAATGGAACACCATCTGAGGGGGTTAAATCAAAAATCGGAGTGGGGGCCAAATTCACCTAAAACCCGGCTATACCCCTTTTCTTTTTAAATCAATTTCCCAACTTGTTTTCATTTTTTTCTTGACAGATTTGTCGACTTCTTTTACTCATAATTATGGTGGGGACAAAAATCACCTCAATCCCCCTCGCTATCTAGGCCCATCCACAAGATGAAGACTCTGACTCGTAAACAAGAGCCTGAATTCTGAATAATTCGATACCAAAAATAATTATCTTCATCTCCCAAAAATAGTAAATAGAACAAATTATGAACAAGGACAGGATGTCACGAACTGTTATCAAAATCAATGAAGATGTTAACTTTCAATTTTATCATTTCCTTTTCCTCATTATGCAGATGTTTTATTTTTTGTGTTCAATTACACATATAGATATGCACTTATCGCATTTCCAAGTATAGGTACGTCAATAAAATGAATAAAAAACAATTCGAGATTACCTAAATAATATCACAATGGAAATTTTTAGTTTCAAATTCGAAAACTCATCCGTTGAGTCATCATTTTTGATCATAAGAAATGGAAGGTAAAAAGTTACCTACCTATATACCTATTACCTTCCTACCTATTCGAATATTCATTTAATTCACATCTTTACCAGATCATAAAATAATATACTTATTTAACACGAACGTGTAGAAAAACCCAACAAATTATCTCATGCAGGTATAAACCGAAATAAAATTTATTACCAGTCGGCCGCGTTAACGTCCGCATGCCATTCGACTAATTTCTGAACGATGAGCAAAGCGAGTCTGGATTTGGCAACTGCACAGTGCAACGGTGTCCTTTCGTCGTTATTTTGAGCATTCACATTCGCATGGTTTTTCAAAAGCACATCCACGCAATCAGGGTACTGCATTTTGCACGCCAAATGCAAAGGCGTCTCATTCTTACTATTAACTTCATTCAGATTAGCAGACATTTCAGCCAAACTCTGAATACACTGATCGTATCCATTCTCAGCAGCCAAATGCACAGCCGTGTACTTCCTTTCGTCATTGGTTTTCAAATCAATATCACATTGCGGGTAACTTAGTAAACATCTCAAACAACATATGCTGCCTTGATCGGCAGCAATGTGTATAGGAGCCATTCCATCTTGGTCGAATGTATTCACTCCTATATTTAGCGATAACAGTACATCAATGCATTCCACCGAATTACCATGAACAGCCGAATTCAAAACCGTATCAGGCAGTTCGCTACCGTACTGCAATAGTAGCTCGATGCAGCATTTCGAATTGCCCATTGCGGCAAAATGTACCGGTAGGAAGCCTTGGCTGGTTTCTTGGAATTTGCATTTTTTCGACCATAGCCATTCGCAGCAGGTCGTCGAACCGAACAGAGCACATAGATGCAACGCGTTGAAATTATCGGGTTCGTAGGAAAATCCCACGTCAGCTCCGAGATCATGCAGAATCTGCATGTTATCGAGCCTACCGATGAATGCGGCCCACAGGAAGGCGAGATTTTTAACCGTCCTCGAGGTATTTTTATACGTATCCATGTTCAGTTCACCTGTTTCCATGTTCTGAAAAGCATCTTGGACTCCAAGGTAACGCACAGCGTTTAGTAATTTCTGCTTGATGTCGTTCCTCAGCACTTCGATCGTCATACTACAGCTGTCGGATTTTTCCTCGTTGATGAAATCCATCGGAAAGTACTCCAGGGGCGATTCATTTTTCGATCTTTTTCGCAAACTTCGCAGACGCTGTTTGATCGATTGTCTGACGTTGTTGATTCGCGTTTCGTAGAATTCGACATTATCGTTGGGTTTAGATTCGCGTCGCAACATTTCGCATATTCGCGTAAACCACCGCAGACCGCACTAGTAGAACCGATTGGAATTAAACTAATATTAAAATCGACCGATTGTGTATTTTGCTGCTGCGAGAACCATGAAACACGATAAGAGTATCACTTATCTAGTTCTATATAAGAACAACTTTTATAATTATGTATTCGTGTTTTTATCACGTCGTTTCGCATAAGCAAATGGATGGATTCGCGTAAAATAATTTTTTACTCACGGTCAACCGGTCGGACTATCGAAAAATTGGTATACCAAGATACCAAGAAGCATCGTCAATTTTGCCAACATGAACGATCGTGCGTTAAGAATTTTCAAACCGAGTACAGAAAATCGTTTTTCCCGGTGATTTACGAAACTCTTTTTTTTTGTCCCTCTTCGAACCATA
Organism: Pseudococcus viburni; assembly: GCA_033439095.1. NCBI lineage: Eukaryota > Metazoa > Arthropoda > Insecta > Hemiptera > Pseudococcidae > Pseudococcus > Pseudococcus viburni. The sequence continues at coordinate 84,619 of JAVBJF010000284.1, read as the reverse complement.
GCTTAAGACTTCTTGAGCGAAACTGGTTTACGCGTTCATCGGAGACCAAGTGACCGAGCCGGTTCTGTAGCAGAACGGTTAGGCATGTATCGTAGATTGGAATAGCGTGTGACTGATTCTCATCAATCTTTGTTTACTGTTTGCGGCTCATTTCATTGTGTTAAAATATGACGCACTGGATAATGACATGTAATATAATAGCGATGTGGTCAGTTTCAATGTATAAACAGTTACCTTAAATGAGAACGTTCGTACGTACCTATTTTTTGTGTCGTTTTTTTTTTCTGTTGTGAGGAAGAATAATGGAAAAAAATTGCGGATTTTGTGTTTTACATTCAGGTAGTTGTAGAATAGATGTGTAGGTACCTACTTTAAATGCAAATGTTGCTTTGTAGGAATACCTAAGTATTTTGATAAACGAATGCTTTTGGAATAATTAATTGGTGTTTAACGATGTTCAGGTGTCGAATGTCTTCAACTAACTTTAAAAAACATCGTAAGTAATATCAATATGAGATGTGATTTGAAAAACAATTATTTAGGTATTTATTTTTTGAAACATTACCTACATCGATAGATATTTTGTACCTACAAAAATAGAGAAACCAGCACTCGAAGCTTGAAATGTCTGGCTGAAATTTAAACGAAAATAAGATTTTTAAAAAAAGTACCTATGTTTCAGAATCCTTGTGACCAAAATTTCATCAGCTCAAATTAACTTTTCTATTATTGGCAAATTTTTTGAAGAAAATATAATATTTTTGAAACGTTTAAGTAAATTCCTCTTCGGTAAATTTGATGAAAATTGAGTAGATCCTTATCAACCTTTGGAACCCCCTCCCCCATTTTCACATTTTCCAGATAATCTAGAGCCTATAGCGAAATTTATTTTGATTTTTTTTTCAGTGTTTGAAAATTTCTCCATAAGACGAGGAAAAGTACCCTGAACTGTTCAACTAATTCCTCGTCTTCTTAGGAACATGGAAATCTCGTTGGAGGCTCTTAAAGACCTGAAATGATTGAATTCTGGCTTGGTAGTTCGAATAGGTAGCCGATCAAGCAACATGGCGAACCGTTTTGCCTTTTTTTTTTTTTTTTAATGGAATGAGGGTATTGAGAAAACGTATTCTCGACCGTAAAGAAATCGAATAAAAACTTTACTTCCTGAATGAGCTGTTACCCCTGCTCAATCGTCCTTAAAATCTAATTATGTACACCTACTTGATTGGTGACATTTTTGCCCGAAAATGCCGCTGGCGCTTGCTTTGCGTCTTCAATTCATTTTTCAGGCATGCCTACTCCAAAAATAATTTTTTTCGATTCATGAACTTATCAACAACGATTTTTCACCATTTCTGGTGAATTATCTAATTAATATTGAGACGATTTCAAAAATATCGTTTTTAGATATTTTTTCAGGAACTTTAAAAAATACGAACGGAAAGTTTTTAAAATTATCCCTGAAAAAAGGTAAAGATGAAAAGTGGACATCATTGAAATTTTGGAGTAAAAATTCCACGTGCGCTATCATTTTTTCCCACAATTCCCCCCCCCCCAAAAACGTTCCGGTTTTTAAATTTTTTTAGATTTTTCAAATTCTTTCAATTTTTGAAGTTTTTAAAATTTTCTTAATTTTTTCAAAGTTTCAATTTCAATTGAATGTGTTACAACAAAAAGGGCATAACTCAGCATATGTCCTTTTTGATGTGACAAGCGATTCGTATTCTCTGAAGTTTTCTCTATCCAATGAGCCCCCTCCCACTTTCTAATATGTTTTCCTCGAAGAGTTATGACGTTTTTAAAATGCGAAGTTCGCAATTTCGGTACCTACCTACCTACATTACATGTTTGATTTTCGAGAATTTGCGTACCTAATGTTTAATTTTTTCACTGTGCAGATGATTGTAAAATTTTAAAATTTTGATAAAGTGTTTTTTTAGTTAATTTTTCGTCATAAATTTGAAAAAATAATAAAATTCGTCCAAAATGTATTTTTAGCATTTTCGAAAAAAAAAGTTGTCATTTTTCAAAGTCCGATATATCCGCTCCCTGAAGAGATGGGTTACATGGAATTGCGCCAGAGATGTGGGGAATTGCGCCAATGTTCCAAAAACACATACCCGCAGAAGCTCGAAGATTTTGAATTGTAAATTTTTGAAAACTCAAATATATCCTTTACGAACATTTTTGCATTCTTTGCTCAATTTCTAAATTCCATTAAATTATATCGCAAAATTCATTTTTAATCCAGAAAAATTGCTTTCGTTTAAATTTAAGGAATCCAAGGGCATGTACCAGAAAATGATTTGAAAACTTCTTGAAGATATAAGTATACCTTTATCATTTCAAAATACATAATGAGAAATAAAAAACAGAAAAATTAGTACCTATAAAAATGTTTTATAAAACCCAAAAGAAATTGAAAAATTCTTTTTTTGAAAATTTCAAGAAATTTACAGAACAAATTAATTCGATTTTTTTCAATTTCTTCAATTCTTATTTTTTTTATCAAAGCTGCGCGCAGTTTTCAATTATTTTAAAAATTTTTTCCAATTAAGTACCTACTTATGGAGATGAAACGTTGGAAGAAATTTTGAATAAAGTAAGTTGAAAAAAAGTTGAGTAAATTTTCAATTACAGGGAACGAGATGTGAAAAATAAACCAAAATTTCACTAATTATTATGTATATCTAATATGGTAAATCACCCTGTTCATCTTTAAATTCAATAATCCTTTCACCATATTGTCGGTTGATTTTTGTATATTCAGTTTTGGCTGTAGTAATTAGCGATGGTGATGAAGCTGTTGTGCCATTGATATAAATAGTACCTTCGTTGCAAGGTATCAACACCCAGTCAATAATTTTATTGTTCCTTCCTTTCTCAAAGTTTAAAACGAGTATGTAATGGATCGGGAGGTTATCTAAAGCATCTTTGATTGCATCAAAATGTTTCACAAAGTATCCCAATATTTGCTCAATACCTTGATTAACTTTTCCCACTTTGATTTCGATCACATAATTCACCACTCCTTTCAAAACTATATCCAAATCTCCCATTGTTTGTTGACTTCCCTTCGCTTTTTCATCTCCTTTGATTCTTGGTGGCAGCTTTTTGTGTATTGCTTTTTGCTTTTTATTTCTCGCTCTCATCGCTTGCCTCACCGATTTTGATCCCTTGTCCAGTTTTGTATTCTCCAGAACAGAATAGACACCTTCGAACTGGCAATACTCATATTCGATTATATCGTCAAACATGAATATTAACCGCCGTGTCAATTCCTTTTCTACTGCGGATTCGTCTAATGGTTTTTTGTATGAAGGGAAACATAAGTCGTTCATAATTTTAACAGCTTGATCCAAATTTACTTCGTCGAATTCGTATTTCAAGCCCCAAATCAATTCTGGGATTTCATGAAAGTAACATCCTTTTGGTGGGATATATGTGTTTAATCTAAATTCGAGGTAATTTCGGATCTCGTTATTTGGAATACTCAAAATAAGTTCATTTCCTTTAGCACCTGATATAGTGAGATATCCATTATCTAGCATGAGATTTTCTACTGGAATTGGAAATTTGGGATTATAATTATCATAAACTGATGACTTTTTGAAAGTTATGTTTTCAAAAGGATCAATTGGCAGTTCTGTATCATAGATTTCGGAGACGATAGTTTCTAAAAGTCCAGTAGACGACCAGTAAGTACTGAATTTTTGCTCGTTGAAACATTCGATGACTGAAACTGGGTTATAGACTCGTTCTATTCTTCTACCAGTGTTAGAAAACACGTATCCATCGTACCAATAAACAAGTTTTTTCTTAAGCCGAGCAGGGTCTGTCTTCCTACGGCTGGCAAACTGTTCGATATGTTTACCGAAGTTGACAGAAATTTCATTTTCTGTGAATCCGAATAAAGTCGTGTAATTTGGATGAAATGTTAAGTCTTTAAAGTTATTTGGCCCGCTGCTTAGTGAGTTCAACGAATATCTGCTAACACCAATCACCAGTGCAAATTTTATCAAATCCCAAGAACTTTTTATCCTCCTGAAAAATAGATTCATAAAGTTGATGGTTTCTGTAGGGTCAATCTTTCCCTTACTTCTTTGTACATCATTAAGAATTGCGTCATATTCATCCACAAGTACTACAACTGGTACATTTCCCATTTTTAAATGTAATGCTGCGATTAAATAGTTTATACTGGCGCTGAGGTTATGAACTATCCCATAACATTCTCCTATTGCCTTCAGTTGCCAATATAATTGATTTTCGTATTCTTTCATAGATTCACATGGCGTGAACATACTGAAATCAATAAAAATTACGGGATGTTCCACCCAAGTTCCATTTCCAGTATTTCCTTTTTCATAAATCGCAGTTCCTTTAAATAACGTTTCATTTCCATAAAATAAATGCAGAAGCATTTGCACAAAGGTGGTTTTTCCAAACCTCCGGGGTCTTGAAACACGGTAGAGCATACCTCTGTTCTCAATAAAGTGTATTAAATGCTTAGTTTTGTCCACATAAACCATTTTTTGTTCTCGCATCATTTCAAAGCTAGAATACACTTGCGGTATAGCTGGGAGATGATCGTTTGGCGGAGTTGTTTCAAGAGTGGATGTATCATCTTCATCACTACGAAAAAAGCAGAAAAATAAAAATGAAATAAATGAAAAGTTGCCACAGACAAAATTATTTTAAATTTACACAATTACAGTTTTACGTTTTTCCAGGTGTGCAAAAAAATGTGTTTCTGCGAGAAAAATGTTTGGGAAAACACACTTTTTCCCTCGACTTTAGGATTTACAGTTATGTTTAATCTAAGACACAGCACCCTGGGATATGCAATTACAAAACATAAGTGAAGTGCAGTAAGCCTTTCGATGTACATATAAATGGCCCTATCCGCAAGGATTAAGCTGAAAAAAAAACTCTGAGCAGTAAAATGAGACTTTTTGGCCAAAAAAATTGCCCCTCCCACCTTACCCCTCTGTAGGTCCAGTGTCTATGATGTTTACTTGCTTTTCCCAATGATTTACAGGAGCACGCCACCACGTCAGGTTGGCTGATAGTTACTCATAAGTACCTACCTAATGTCAGTAAAAGTTTTTTTCTTCAATTTTAATAAAATTTTAGAGCACATTTAGCAATAGGTACCTACTAAAAATTCCTAATTACGAAAAAAAGATTTTGATCGTGAAATCGCGTAATTCGAAGTAAATTAAGCCACAGCTTCATAAGTTTCGATTTTACGTGCAATCAAAAAAATAACGCATATTTTAAGTTTGAACGAAAATTTTAGTTTTATTTAAAGAAAATAAAACAAAGTTAAATATGGTCGAAAGACCGAATTAAGATTTTACGTACAACTTTTCGCGTCGAGAAACGTATAAAGAATGACGAGTTTAAGGGTTTATTCACGAGCATCGGAAATAAGAAATAAGAATTAAGAAATAAGAAATAAGAATTATTACTGTGATTACCACCAATCGAAATTGACTGTACCAAAACATAGCCAAATATTTCTCGCAATGTCGCTATTCTTATTGGTTAAAAAATTCTTATTTCTTATTTCTTAATTCTTATTTCTTATTTCCAAAGCTTGTGAATGCCTTTGATTATATAAATTACATGGATTGCCAGTCCATTAGTTAAAAAAAGTGTTTTTTGAAGCGGAAAAAAGAAAAGATCGAAACGTAGTGCGCATGCTTGAAAATCATTAAAAATTTGTTTATTTTGACACAAAATTTTCTTCATTTGATTGGATGATTGGGATTGAAACGGGAGAAATCAGTGGCTAGATAATGTTTTGTTGACACTGTGGATTAATGTTTCGAATTCTTGAATGATAAGAAATTTCCAAATTTCAGATTTATCAACAGTTTTTGATGAAAATTTTGCTCAACCAAAGTGAAGTGATTATAAAAATTTATAAATCAGTCGATTTACAATGTTTTTGGGATTCTTTCAATAGTAATTAATAAATTACGTAACTTCAAATTAAATTCAAACACAATGTCAACAATTCACGCATGCGCTTCGAAATTCTATCTTTTTATTTTTCCGCTTCAAAACACCTGATATGAACTGGCAATCCATGTACATATATATAATCAAAGGTGAATGCTCCCTAATTCACGATTGAATTAAACAACGTTAACAAAATTGAATTTTGGCCGAAGCCAGTAATTTTTACGGTTGCGTAACCGAGTACATTTTAACTTAAACGAATAAACGCAATTAATTAGCCGCGTATCGGTCGGTCTAATTACGTAATCGAGAGGTAAATAATATAAGCTGAAAAAGCTCGAAATTACAACAAGCACCTCTTGATGTAAAAACATTTTAGAAAAATTTTTGACCCTCCACCCCACTCCCTTTCGGCGATACCGCCATTTTATTGCGTTATTTTCAAGAATTTTTAATTTCAATAAAAATTAACGAAATTTTCTGTTCTTTGGCACAAAGTTACATCTAGTAGAGGTGTATTTATGATAATTTGTTCAAAAATTTTGGTGCACTTCTTCATGTTTTTTCGGCTGTTTGAAGTTTTTAATCGTAAAAAACACCATATAAGCGAAGAGCGACCAACTTGAAAAAATTATTTAAAAACGTGTTTTTTATGTAGAATTTCACTATGTATTTGGTTTTGGCCATTTCTTTGAACTAAGAGCCGAAAATTGCGAAAAACTTGACAAAAATGTGGTAATTTTAGCAGATTTTTCAAATTTTGAGCGTTTTATACAGAAAAAAATGGCCAAATGGAAAAACCAATACCATATTCGTATTCAGCAGGTCAAAATACCCCGATAAACACCCTTTTTGCAATAGTTTTACCTGAAGTTACAAAATTTACTTTTTTCACTGATTTTTCATGTGGCGAAAAATATAAAAAAGTAAATTTCGAGAATTTAAGTAAAACAATCGCGTAAAGGGTGTAAATGGGGGTATTTTTACTTGCTGAACACGAATATGGAGTTGATTTTTTCATTTGGTCATTTCTTCTCTGAAAATTCGCCAAATTCAGGTTTTTAATTATGCCTTTTGAGCAATAAAACTAAAATGCATAATAATCACTGCAATATTCTTGTTCTACGATTAAAAATTATTCAAAAATCGACATTTTTCCAATTTCAAATTTTTAGAGCCAAATTACGTAAGTTTGCCAAGTAGTACTTTGAGCAACTACAAATCCTGTTTAATGTGGAGTGATGGTGAAAAAAATTTTCGACGCATCCTTCGCGTCTTTAACATGGAACTCGAACAGAACGTTTTGAAAATTTTTCAAGGGCAGCAACACAGCAAGTCGAAATCGAAAAAGTTTCATAAGAACGAGAGGAAGGCATTGAAGATAACTTGATTTTTTTCCAATCCTTAATCTTAATTTTGGCATTTCGCGTTCCATGGTACAAAATTAATTTAATACGTATCATTGATTATCATGCAGGAGGAAGGGGAAGAGAGGTAGAAAATGAAGATCAAAAACACCATGACCGTTTTTTCGAAAAATAATGCAAGACCATTTAATGTAAAAATATAGTTATAAATGAGAGTAAAATAGTATGAGTTGTGGCTGGAGGGAGGGGCGGAGGAAGTGATAATACATAAGATACCACCAAATGAAAAAACCAATCCCATATTCGTGTTCAGCAGGTCAAAATACTCCGATTTACACCCTTTATGCGATTGTTTTACTTAAATTCTCGAAATTTACTTTTTTAAATTTTTTCGTCATGAAAAATCAGTGAAAAAAGTAAATTTTGTAACTTCAGGCAAAATTATTGCAAAAAGGGCGTTTATCGGGGTATTTTAACCTGCTGAATACGAATATGGTATTGGTTTTTCCATTTGGCCATTTTTTTCTGTATAAAACGCTCAAAATTTGAAAAATCTGCTAAAATTACAACATTTTTGTAAAGTTTTTCGCAATTTTCGGCCCTTGGTTCAAAGAAATGACCAAAACCAAATACATAGCGAAATTCTACGTAAAAAAAACACGTTTTTAAATAATTTTTTCAAGTTAGTCGCTCTTCGCCTATATGGTGTTTTTTAGGATTGAAAACTTCAAACAGCCGAAAAAACATGAAGAAGGGCACCAAAATTTTTGAAAAAATTATCATAAATACACCTCTACGAGATGTAACTTTGTGCCAAAGAACAGAAAATTTCGTTAATTTTTATTGAAATTAAAAATTCTTGAAAATAACGCAATAAAATTGCCATAACTCCGAAAGGGAAAGGGGTCTGGTCAAAAAATTTTCTAGAATGTTTTTACATCGAGGGGTACCATCTAAGGGGGTCAAAGTGAAAATCAAAGCTGGGCCAAATTCACCCCTTATCCAGCCATACGCTTTTCCAACTAATTTTTTTTAATTTGCCGACTAATTTTTCAAAATTTGTCAATTAAGTTTTTTCAAAGATAATTTACAATTTTTTTAAAAATTGTATAAAATTAAATCAAATGAAAAAAAATTTCTTCTCATTTATCAGGGGACTTCGTGACAATCCTAAATGGATTTTTTTTAATTTAGATTTTTTGGAAGGAGAGGAATTCTTGAAGGAATGTCGTTTTTTTGAAAGTCAAATGGTAGAGCGAAAAAGCATGAATTTTAATGAAGAAACTTCATCTTTTGGAAGCTACCTATACTTTCTTCAAAAATTTTCATTTTTTTAATCATCTGGCATGGAAAGGCCTTCATTTCGTTTAGACCAGATCTAATTTCTCTCAGAGAACGTAAGTAAAATATGATCTTTTATCTAAGGTCCAGACATATTTTTCTATCGTGTTAACATTCGCCCCTTCGCGAATGGCTCAAGTTTTTAAAATTAATCATCGTATTGGCGATGGAAATTCTTGTGGCTCGCAAAAGGGAGCATTTGTCCAGTGGCTTTGTCGTTTATATGGTAGATACGATTGCTTCGGTATTTATGTTAAACGCGGAACCATATGTTAGGTATGACTTCACAATCACCACCCTTGAATGACTTATATGGACGGCAGTTCGTGGAAAAAAAATTACGTCCTAAACCGAGCATGGTACAGCAAGATATTGCAATTTTACTAATTTCAGTAATTTTTTTGGTGAATTTGGAAATTTTTCGATATTTTTAACCATCCCTAACTCCACCCCTGTTAACTTTAGTTGCTGGAAATGTGGTTCTGGATGTATTATTTAATGTTTTATCCGCCAAAAAAAAATTTTCAATCGGCCCGTAATCTTTGGAGGAAGTCCCTTGTGAGAGGAGCAAAGGAGCAATCTAATAACCTACGTAGATATTTATAGCTACTTAAATTTTTTAATTGATCCATTTGTGAGGTTTAAAATTATACTTACGAGTAATATAAGTCTGGGTCATCCGAAAGATCTTCGCCGGTTTCTTGCGGGTTTGGTGGATAACTACTATTACTTGGTCTATCTTGTATGGAATTTACGGTCGTTTCTGGGATAGACGGAGGGTCCCGATTCGGGTACCCCATAACAATAGTGCATAGCGTGACATAAAAAAAGAACATAAGAGATTCAAACCCGAAAGAACAAGTTAAATTTTCAAATAATTATTGTAAAATAACGCAGGGTTAAATTATCGAAAGGTTATAGAACAGTAGTATTGAAACGATCAATATCAACTAACTATTTTGTAGGTATAACTGAGAAAAAATTCTTGAAAATGTAAGTTTAAATGCGCAATCTTTAAAAAAGATCGTATGATAAGTGCCCTCTTTTGAAGATAACTTCAATTTTGAAAAATAATAATACTTAGATTTTCTTCGTAAGCATCCACCATGTATCTTTGATAATTTAGGTATTCATAAATCATGATAACTTCTTAATGTGTGTGTCTGTGTTTTACTGTTTTTTTAGAAGTACATATTACCTAAATGAGGGTCTAATATATGTAATGGTAAATGCATGTAATACATATGTACGTATATTTCACTAAGATCCGATTCATTTGCACTGATTGCTTATTTAATAAAGAGATTTCGGCTTAAAAGAAAATTAAAAAGAAACGATTGCCAATCTTTCTCCTTATAGTATACATACATACAGGGTGACCGAAAAGTAGTTCCCAAAAAAAAATGCTTAGCAAAAATTCCCTAATTAACTTATCCAAAAAATTTCAACTCTGGCAGTATCCTTGGTCCATTACTATTCGAACACAGGCCTCTTCAAAAATTCTCAATCATTTTTGAATTTTTTGTGAAGAATAATTTGATTTTCGCTTACAATGCTATAGCTAAACCTAATCGAACGAAATTTTAAAATTGCGTGGAATAAAATCTAGGAATTTTTGTGGATAGGTGACGAGTTCCTCAAAATCTTGAATTGAGCCCTGTTAATCTGAAAACAGTGCGTTCAATTTTGAAATAAGGAGGATTGCATTTTAGCACTTCACAAATTGGAGTCAGGTGATTTAATTCAGCATTATTGAATTAATGCTCTGGTTTAAGGGGAAAATTGCGCAATATTGAATTTTTTCGGGTTATAAATTTTACAGAGATTAGAAGACGATCTATATTAGTAGAATATGACCAAAAAAAATTTACCCTATCAATAATAATTTTTTACCGAAATTTTAAATTTTTTTGGGGAAGCAATTTTCAGTTACCCTGTATAAGGTTATTAATATTTTACGCTTCATTATGAGGAGTGTTTGACTAGTGCCTAGACCCTGAAACTCCTTAAAAAACCACGAATTTTTAATTAACTTTATTTTATTTCAAACTAATTCAAACAAAATATCAAAAATATTCAAGTTGTTGAAGTAAGGAAAATGATCTATGTACGTTAAATTCTTTACAAGATGAGATAAGTTTGAAAGTCGTACGAGCAACCGATCGAAAGCTATCAAAGTTGAAAAGTCTCTCCAATTTTAAAGATGAACCTCGTCAAGAGATGAATTTTTTTAATACGTTGAAAGAAATCCTTTTACTTGACAAAATCGTATTTATTTATTTATTTATTCTGGTATTATACTGAATAAAATTCTATAGAAAGTTGCCTAAAGAACGATGGTCAGAATTTATTGATAAAATTGCACAATCGTCAGTTTGGGTTTTTTCAGGAGTTTAAATAGCAGAAGTCCACCCAGAAATTATTTTTGAGAGGGGCTGAGAATTCGAGAAAAATAGGGGGGTTAAATTTCAATGAAAAAATTGAGTAACCTATTACCTATTTCAGTGACGCTGGCTTAGTCAGGAATTTTCAGTTGGCGATAATGCATAAACAGATTTGAGCAAAGAAAAATTGAAAAATTGCTGCATTTTTTGAAATAAACAATCAATACACTCTTTAAATCTGAATTATTAAAATTTACCTGTTTGAATCAGTGAAATGAATTTAATTGCAAATCGGTGATTTTTCACTGATCTTTCAGTCAAAATTATTGATTTTTCTGAAAAATTGGGAATTGATTGAGAAATAAATGATTTTTGACTGAAATATCAATGAATTCAATGAAAATCATTTCACCAATTCTCAAAGGCAGAATTTCATCAAAGACTGATTCAGATTTAGAGGGTTATGTTTATTCAAGAAATAGAATGACTAAAATACTGCCTCAGCTAAGCGATTGCGAAATTTTTTCGAAAAAATCATGTTTGAAGAGCAAAAAAATGCACTATTTCACATTTTTGTAATAAAAAATCTACTTTCTGAGCCTAAAAGAGGAGGGCTCGAGCTCTCTGAGCTCCCTGGGTGTGCTTATGTTAAACAGGCAACGGTTGCAATTTTTCAAGTCAATTTTAAAATTTTACGAATTTAAATTCCTAATTATTCACTTTTTTTTTCAAAAAGTCACCTAAAAATGAATAAAAATACACAAATTAATGAGTAAAAAATGAACGCGTTTTTTGCTTTAAAGCAAAAATCTTAGAACATGGATATGCCAATAAGATATACCATACTCACAAATTTAATATAATTCTTCAGGATGTTCATCAACTTATATTCAACATGGGATGTACTCCTTTCAATACCCTTAAGGTATGGCAGCTTCATTTAGTTACTGTGTTACCGCTATTACACAGGTCTGAAGACACTTTTGATTACCATCAAGGAGAGGGATGCACCATACCTACACTCTGCTTCTAGTGCTGTGCCTCTACCAAACTAGCGCATATCTTTCCAACTACTATCTCTCAGACAATCATTTTCCAGAAATCTTTCCCAACTTTCTGTCTGACATTCTGTCTAACTTTCCACCTAACATTCCATCTAATGCTCCATCTAACTTCTTCGAGTCTAACATAATGTCATTATGTCTTCATTTAAAAATGTTACTGCCTAACGCTCCATCTAATATTCCATCTAACTTTCCATCTAACATTCCGTCTAACTTCTTCCAGTCTAACATAATGTCATTAAGTCATAATCTAAAAACATAACTGTCTAAAACTTCATATAACACTCCATCTAACTTTCTATCTAACTTTCCGTCTAATAATCCGTGTAATGTGCGACCAAATTTCCGATCAAATTCTGATCGATCGAATTTCCGATCGAATTTCCGATCGAATTCCCGATCGAATTCCCGAACGAATTCCCGAACGAATTTCCGAACGAATTTCCGAACGAATTTCCGAACGAATTTCCGAACGAATTTCCGAACGAATTTCCGAACGAATTTTCGAACGAATTTTCGAACGAATTTTCGAACGAATTTTCGAACGAATTTTCGAACGAATTTCCGAACGAATTTCCGAACGAATTTCCGAACGAATTTCCGAACGAATTTCCGATCGAATTTCCGACTATCTTCCTGATTTTTTGACCTACTTTCAGATTGAATTTTTGATAAACTTTTTGACCAACTTTTTGACTGTCTTTTCGACCGACTTTTTGACTGACTTTTTGATGAGAACCATGAACAGATATAACATCCATCTACCCAGTTAAATATATTCCTCTTCCTCTTATCTATATACCTTTCAGGACATATAATATTTGTTGTCTCATATTACATCCATCCACCTAGTTGAAGATCTTCTGCTTCCTCTTATACAACTTTCTAACATAATATTGCTATGTCTCAATCTACCATATTATTTTCAAGTTTTTTCAAGTCTAACATTACGTTGTTATGTTCTGATCTACCACAACTGTTACATAACTAGACCCCTGTGCCGATGACAGTTCCTTCGGCGGCGGCTAAAGTGGCGACACTGTCAGCGGCGGCGGCTCACGCCGGCTGGAAGCTTTCAAAAAAAATTGAAAAATCATGTTTGAAAAACAAAAAAATGCACTTTTTTTTCACATTTTCAAGATGAAAAATCGCCTTGTCGATCTTTAAGTTACAATATTAATAGTCAAAAACAAAACGGCTCGAGCCGAGACATTTATCAGCGGCGGCGGGGGCAAAAAGCCCACATTTTTCGGCGGCGGCGGCGGCGTGGCGCGGCGGCGCAGGGGTCTATACATAACCATAACAAACATGATGTCTAACATAATATTATTATGTCTGGATCTACAATTCAATTTCATTTCCAAGTTTTTCAAAGTCCAACATAATGTCATTATGTCTTGATCTACCATAACCATTACAGTTACATTCACCGTTACATAGGTAAACATAACAAACATAATGTCTAACATAATATTATTATGTCTGGATCTAGAATTCAATTTAATTTCCAAGTTTTTTAAAGTCCAACATAATGTCATTATGTCTTGATCTGCCGTAACCGTTACGTAACCGTAACGCTTTTCAAAAATTTTACCCCCCAGGCCTAAAGACATATCCATGTCAAAAAAAAACATGTAATAATTTACAAATAAGTAGATAGGTAGTAGGTAACAATATAATCCAACAATAAATACACTCTATATAAAAAAGCCACAGCATAAATTTGGAATGTGAACAATTCATAAATGTAGTATACAAATATCAAATTATTAACAGATGGAACAGAAAATTAAAAATTTGAATAATTATGGATTAATTGATTGAAATCAGACGAAGCACGATCACGAATAAATTAAAAATTTTGTGACATTTTATGCATTTTTGAATGATATAAAAGATATCTACAAGAAATATGTAAGTATAATGTATTATGAAGGAAGGTAAATGGGTTTATTTCTACAGGTAGGTACCTATTTGTAGTATACTTATTATTTGTAAGGATTACTCAAGCAAAGATCAACATTTTTTGAATCTATCTTTATAGTAAGTATTGGTACATATTGACTTATTTTCATAAAAAATTCAAAAAATCGTCGAAAAATTTAAAAACACAAATTCACTCATCCTCATCACATTCGTCAGACTTACAAGATTTCTCACGAGGTAAGTTTCTCGTATTGGAAAAATTCATCAATAATAATTTATGTATTTCATGAATTTTTTTCTCAACTTTTTCCAACCTGTTCACAATTTCGTCGTCATCATTATCGGGTTTGTTTTTATTCAAAGCCAATTGTAAAGCTTCTTTCATTATATCTTGGGGTAGTCTTTTCTCTAGCGGATTTAATGGCCTTACGTACATCACAACTCTGTAAAAATCAGGCGAAACGAATAAGCACTTTTTAAACATTTTCGTGAACGTAAATTTCTTAGGAATATAACCTCGAAAAAAAGCGAATTCCAAATAATAAATAAGCTTCGTCTGATGCACTAATTTAGACAAATCTGCAGTCGTTTTAAGTCCTTCGACATCGCTGACTGCAATACCTATCAATAAATTCATCAACGCCATATTCACCACGATGATAAATGAAATTAACGCAACGACGGCGACACCTTGATGAATACCACTTTTATAATTGTCTTTTCCAATTAAGGAATTTCCTTCTAATTCTCCAGTCATCATGACCAAAGTTTGTGCAAATCCTGTCACCGAATCGTCGAATTTATTTTTAGCATCGTGAAGAATGGCACTAAATGTAAATGTAAATCCTATCAGTAAGCAAAAGTATACGGTCAAAAGTTTCAATAACTCTTTAAATACTTTATTAAACATGGTTATGTAAGTTCCAAAAAAAGGAAGTTGACCGATAACGAGCGTTAAATAAGTCCAAGCTAATAATATCAGGCCTGTACCGATGGTTTTTCGAGTAGCTTGAATTAACATCTCTTGGGACTCGGCCGCCGAGATCGTAGAAAACAGTATTACCACCATTAACATTATAATGTATTCGAATAAATTTAAATTATTGGTTAAATATCTTTTGAAAGACGGATACGCATTTTTACACGATAAATTTCGAATGACGTTCGAAGTAACTAATACTATTGCTACCCACCACAACGTTGGTTTGAAGTCTTCAAAAAATGATTCAATCGAAGTTAACATTTCCGAGAGTTCCGACTTTCCATCATCGGGAATTTTAGAAAAATTTGCGCACGATGATTCATTTTGACCTGCCTCATTATTACATTTACTATTACATAAATCTTCTTTGCTATCGTCGTTTGAGCTTTCAGATGATAAAATTGAACGTATCCGTTCCATCGTGTCGTTAACAGCATTTAAAATCTTAATTGAATCTGCCTTCGATAAACTATTTTCATCAGTTTCATTTGGACACGTTCGAATTTTACACTCGCATTTGTCCTTAATAACGTCGTTTAAAACAAGAAAACTCAAGATACAAGTGGTTAATATAACGAAAAATACCCGAATAAAATATATAACTTTAACTTTTTCCCATTTCAAATATAGGAAGGCTCTGCATAAAGGATGCATTAGAATATCTTTATGGTCTTCTTTTTGCAAAGCGTACAAGAAACCGATTTCTCCTATTGTAGAGTTGGTGATCAATTCTCGAAAACTGAATTTTAAGCTTTGTTCGGTATTGTAAGCTAATGATTTGGTCAGTCGTTTATAAATCGCTGGAACACTTTTTGGAGTTTTTCGATTGATCATGTTTAGGGCACTAACACCGTTTCGTGTTTCGGCAGCGACATTGGCGCCGTTTAGAATTAAAAAAGTTGCGCATTCTTCGGTTTCATGCAGAGCTGCTAAATGCAAAGGCGTGTAACCGTATCTGGAAATATAAAATTGAAAATTATTTGCGGTTTGAGTCGGAGGTGTAACCGGAAAATAATGAATAAGTGGGCCGTTTAGGCACCAAAAAATTTTAAGTGGACAAGAAAAATCTTAGACCATGTAGTATTAATACTATATGGTCTAAGAGAAAAATTAAATCCAGGTGTGTAGAGGAGGAAGCGAATACATAAATTTTAAACTTTTCAAAACTGAAGATGAATGAACATCAAAACTCTAAATCGTAATACCGGTGATCGAATTCATGATATATAACTACGAGAAATTTTAATTTAAAAAAAAACTATGGGGAAAAATTTAAATTTAAAAACATTTTATGATAACATTTTATGGTTAGAAGAAATATTTGAAGGAAAATCTCAAAGTTAAAATTTGAAAAAATTTTGGATAAAAAATTAAAAACTGGAATTTTTTTAAAATTATAATTCGATGAAAATTTGATAAAAATTTTTGGAGCTGAATTATATTTTGAAAATAATTAGTCAAAACAAATTTTAAAAGAAAAATGTCGAGAAAAAATTTGGAACTGAAAAAACAGAAAAAATTCACGTTGAAAATTTTTTAAGAAAAGGGTAGGTATGAGGATAAGAAAGATAGTGTTTTGACCTCCGAAAGGGATTTTGACGAAACCTACCCCAAAGAATCACTCATGATGAAATAAAATTTCAACAAAAATTTTGGGCTCCTAGGGTAAGTGTTTTCGGGGGGGGGGGGGGGGGGTGTGTTTTTCAAAATTTATTTTTTCGTTCTTCACCACAAAATATGTAGATAAAAATTTCGTGTTTTTTGAAGTTGATTCTAGAGAGTTGAAGGAACGCTAAAAAAAATTTCAAAATTTTTGAGCCTGTCAAAAAAATAATAAAAATTGACCGTTCGTCGTGTTGAGCGAGCCCGAACATTCATGTCACATTTTTCACGACGCTCTCGTGGGAAGGGGGTTTAAGCACCCTAAATGATAAAGTTGACTAATCGGATTCGTTATCTCAGAATGTATATAGAAAATACCAAATTTTTCAAACTGGAAATTTCGGGGCAGTTTTATAACTGAAAAACTTTGTCATTTTAGTCGGAAAAATGTCCAACTTTGGGAAGCGATGGCTCAGCCTCCTGAGGTTGAGGGGGCTGAATTTTTTTGGGGTGTACTTCTGCACCTAAATAACCTTCCGCGTGAATTTGAGCGAAATCGGTCTGAAAAAATTCTGAGATGTGTGAAATAGGTACGTTGATAAATTTTAAAAAATTGTCTCCAGAGAAAGTTAAATTCAAGGTCATTATAGGAATAATTTCAGTGTACTCCCCTCTAGTACCTCTATCTATGTGTCAAGTTTGAAAAAAATCGGTTAAAAATTCGCGGAAATAGAATTTTTAGCTTGAAAATCACGTGTTTTGAGACCCCACCACCCAAGAGTGAAATAAAAATTAGCTCATGCACTCTAAAATAATCTTCTACCAAGACAAATCGAATGGCATAAACATTTTGACAAAGTTCCACCAGAGGCCAAAAGACTCCCTTACCACACCGCCAGAGTCTTTGTTGGAAAAAATGTCATCCATTCCAGTGGCGTAAATACGGGAGGGAAGGGGTGTGCCTCGACACCCATCAAAAATTAATTTTTTTAGCATTAAAAATCCAATTTTTTCAAAGTTTTGCCCTCGCTTGCTCGGGCATAAACAAAATCATGATTATATAAACTATGAAAGCCATTCAAAAAGTATGATACGGTACCAAGACTGATTACAGAGAAACCGAAAGAATTTTTAAAAAAAGGTACCTAAACGAGTAAACGACATCGAATTTTACGTATTTTTCTCAACTACTATACATGGTTAACAAAAATTCATCAATTTTTCGAATTTCCGCAGATTTTTGAGAAAATTCCCTCCCATTTGTTCCCGCCCTAAGCCAGTTAATCACATTTTCACACATATTTCAGGTTTTTGGATTCTTTAAACTTTTGCTGATTTTTATTGTTTTTTCAACATGTGATATTGCTTCAATCCATGTCTAGGCTTTGAGAAGAAAATAAA
This sequence comes from Pseudococcus viburni, assembly GCA_033439095.1. NCBI lineage: Eukaryota > Metazoa > Arthropoda > Insecta > Hemiptera > Pseudococcidae > Pseudococcus > Pseudococcus viburni. The sequence continues at coordinate 66,582 of JAVBJF010000284.1, read as the reverse complement.
AATAGTTTTCTACACAATATACCTAGTGGGCTAATTTTGTGACTGAAAAACTTTTAAAATAGGTACCTATTATGATTTCTACATTCGATTTTTTCAATATTACTTATATCCGCATTTCTTCGAGCGAATCAATTATAGATGAAGTGTAGATGAATTTATAAAAAAAATTTATGATTGAAAACTTGAAAAATTCATGAAATACTAATTAACTTATTTTGGTGGGAGAAGAATAGGAGTGAATTTTCTCAAAAAGCTGTAAGAATTCAAAGAATATGTGAATTTTTTCTAAAAAAACCTATGTTGATTAGTGGAGAAAAATATGCGGAATTCAATGCCGTTTACCTTTTTTCTATAATCGGCCTATATAATTACCTTACTTTTTGAACAGGCCTCGTATTTAAGGCGACCGTACGAAAGAAGGCTCCCCTTTACCCCCTCCTCCTGAAATGCTTCTGGTATTCCAGCTCTTTGTACCAATTTTGCACACTCCCAAAAAAATACTTTTTATTCTCTGAATTATACCTTCCCCCTCCCCCACGAAGGGATGTCCAGTTACGCTACTGATCCATTCTGCTAGTTTTTAAACTCGACCGTAATTTTTCAGGCCTTGTAATTTTTGGGGAGTAATTCACTTCCCTGGAGCCCCCCTCCCCCTTAAGCTCGACAAGGAGATTTTTATATCATAAAAATGTCAAAGAAGAGTATAATTTAAAAAAAAATTCGCCCTCGCTTCGCTCAGACAGTATTTAAATAACTAAGTAGGTACCTATTTCTTGAATAAACACACCACTCTCTAAATTTGAATCAGTTGAATTTGCAGAACCTCTGCCGTTTTTCATCAGTGAAATAATTTTCATTGAAAATTAGTGATTTTTCGATCAAAAATTACTAATTTCTCATTCAATGCCTCATTTATCAGAAATAATCAAAAAATCTCGTCATTTTTCAATTTTTCTTCGCTGAAATCTGTAGGTATGTACAGGGTGTTCCATGAATCGTCTGCTAAACATATTTTTTCGGATATAACCGGGTACCAGTACCACTAAAAAAAACCTTGGGATGAACATATTGCCTATTTTGAAAATTGAAGGGGCAAATGCTGCTTCTAAAAAAATCACGTCAAAAATTTTTTTCAGCCGTGGGAATGGATAGTGCTTTGAAAACTGAACAAATTTTCACTTTATGACTTTTTGTCTATCTTCAAAATTGAAGGGGCTACAAAAAAAATGGTTCAAAAAAAATTCTCAAAAAATGAACTGATCAAGGGAATGGATAGAACGTTGAAAACTGAAGAAATTTTATTCTGTAGACTTTTTGCCTAACATCGAAAATGAAGGGGCTACAGATCACTCAAAATAAATGGGCTTCAAAAAATTTTCAATTTTTCTCAGTTTTTAATGACCCTTAGCCCCTTTATTTCTGATGTTGGGCAAAAAGTCTACAGAATAAAATTTCTTCAGTTTTTAACGTACTATCCATTCCTTCGATCAGTTCATTTTTTGAGAATTTATTTTGAACATTTTTTTTCGCAGTCCCTTCAATTTTGAAGATAGGCAAAAAGTCATAAAGTGAAAATTTGTTCAGTTTTCAAAGCACTATCCATTCCCACGGCTGAAAAAAAAATTTAACGTGATTTTTTTAGAATCAGCATTTGCCCCTTCAATTTTCAAAATAGGCAACATGTTCATCCCAAGGGGTTTTTTAGTGGTGCCCGGTTATATCCGAAAAAATATGTTTGGCAGACGATTCATGGAACCCTACTTAAAATACCCCAACTACTCAACCCTACTGAAATAACAGGGTTACTTCATTTTTTCATTGAATTTTGAAACCCCCCCACCCATTTTTTTCTCGAAATCTGAGTCCCTCCCTTACACAATTTCTGGGTGCGCTTATTTTTAGGTTAAAAAGATACGTTCAACAGTTCAAATTCAATATTTTCAAAAAAAAATTCTCAGTAAGTACACACCTGTCAGCAACATTCACATTCGCTTTCCATCGCACCAACGATTGCACCTTAGCCAAAGAACTGGGCGATTTGGCAATCGCAGCATGTAACGGAGTCTTATGATCGATATCTTTTTCATTGACAAGAGCACGATTCTTGAGTAAAATTTCAACGCAATCCAGACATTCCATTTTGCACGCCAAATGCAACGGCGTTTGTAATTTATTATTCGTCTCGTTTATTCTGGCGCCTTTCTTGAGCAATAATTCGATACAATCAGCGTAAGCGTTTTCGGCCGCTAAATGCAAGGCAGTAAATCCTTTGAGTTCTGTTTTCAAATTCGCATCGATTCTTGGATCGTTCAATAATTCTTCCATACATTCGATATATTTCAAATCAGTGGCGACGTGCAAAGGAGTCATACCTTCGTGATAAATATTCACATCAGCTCCCAACGACAGCAGCAATTTCACACATTCTATAGCATTGGCATACACGGCTGAATTAAGAGCAGTCGAAGGTACACCGCATCCGTAACTTATTAAAAACTTAATGACCTCTTTTGAATTGCCAATAGCGGCGTAATGTATCGGAGTCATCAAATCGGAAGTCAATATTATCCGGCATCCTTTTTCTAGCAACCATTGACAGCAATCCACCGAGCCAGCCATAGCAGCTAAATGCAAAGCGTTAAAATTATTATTTCCGTAAGTGAAACTTACATCAGCTCCCTTCTCGGCGCAAAATTGCATTAAATTGAGTTGACCGTGGAACGCAGCCCATAAAAATACATAATTTACGTCATGGCGACTGATATTTTGTAGTCCTCTGGTGCCTCCGGCTTGTTGCAATTTTATTATGCAGGAATTTTGACGTTTCTGGTACTGTCGACGTAATAGCTGCGCCCGAAGATTATCTTTGAAAACCGAAACAGCCCATTCGTTTTTGGTTTCTTCTTCGCTTTCTGCATCGTGCAAAGGTTCCATTTCGTAAGCCTCATCGTCATCGTTTTTTTCAATTTCAACACCACGATTGAGGTTCCGCACTCGCGATGAAAATAACGGTTTCACGTATGGTTTTAAATTCGAAGACATTCCTACTTTAGTAGGCATCTAGAGTGTTAAAAGTTCTACGAAAGCATTGCGAGAAATGTGTTGAAAAGATAATTTACGTATTTAGACTAATTTGTTAGTTCAATGAGGTTATCATTTTGTACAGATAAAACACAGATTATATTTTCTAATCGAGATTCATTCTTGAACATCGAAACAAAATATTTAACACATTGTAGACTTCAAACGATCGAAGAAAACATTACTATCGAACTAATTGCAAGGTGCACAGTTCATTTTTTATTTTTTTCGCTTGCGTTAATTATAATTATTCTATTTTATGGTCTTTTCTATTATATTGTGCTTTAATCAACTCAAATCGTGCATTCAAACAAAAGCTTAGTCTATTACTAAAATAGATACTCGCGTATTACAGTTTCGTAGCCGTTTGGCGTGTACCTATATGACATTTTGAACAAATTTAATGCATTTAAAGCATGAAACTTCATACCAAGCCGAAAAAACAGCTGGCCCGATTTAAATTCATCTAAAAGACTCGCACACGATAGTTGTTTCTAGTCCATTAGGTTATTAAAAATTATTAAATTGGATATACTACAATGTGCTCGGATATTAAACAAAGGGTCCTGCTTAATTAATAACAAGTAGTCTACAGACCAAACTGCAAAAAGTGCTCGGGAAGTTGATTTTACTGTTTTTTTTTGCGGGCAACAAAATTTACTAGACATAATGTAGGTACTGGTTCAGCATTCCCAAAACCGGCAAAAAATTTTTTCTAACCCTGCACATAACAGGGGGGTGGGTCAAAAGGGGGTATTTTTGGACCTAGGTCCGGGCAAAAAAATTCAAGTGAGGTTCGATAGAGTCGTGTCTCCTGATGCCGAACATGAATTTTTTTCCACTGCACACCTGCACAATAGCAATTTGGGGCCCCTTAAATGCAATTTTTGGTCATTTTTGGCCTTTTTTCGCCCTATTGTGGCTCTGTATTCTCAAACGTGAGAGGGGGCAAATTTCTTTTGTCATATTCCGTTAGACTGAATGTTTATACGCCCAAAGCCGCAAAGTTGATCGAATTAAACCTGCAATATTCGAAGTTATTGAATTTTAATGTTGAGTAAGTATGAGTATTACTCAAATGTCAACTTCACGATTTTTGTTTCAAAAATAATTGTGCGACATATTAAAATGGGTTAAAATTTCGCGCTGGATCCGAAAATGACGATAATTTTTTTCCATCTCCTCTACCCCCACCCCTAATTAGCTCCCTTAAATTTTTTTCTCATTTTAGTGGTGCGACCTATTAAAATGGGTTAAAATTTCGCGCTGGATTCTAAAATGATAATTTTTTTTCTTCTTCTCTACCCCTATCCCTAGTTAGCATCATAATTTTTTTTCTCATTTATTATAGTGTGACCTATTAAAACAGGTCAAAATTTGACACTGCATTCAAATTGACGTTTCTACTCGATTTGATAGGTATGTAACGTACCTATAATTCGAATATGATCCTAATAATACATATGTTTGAAAGTTTTTGTTTAGTGGACGATTCATCATTTTTTGTTCTACAACTTTTTCCCGTTTTTGCAGTGGTTATGAGTTAATTTATTTAGAAAAGCGAAATTCATCATTTTTAATGAAATTATTACTCATTACTCACTAAAAGAGGAAAAAATTGTAGAACAAAAATTTATGGATTTTCAATCCTTTACAACTTTTGTATCATGATTTTTTTTGTATCGTGATTTTTTCACAAACCCAATTTTTTTGGACACCCGGGTGAACAAATTTAGGAAATATAATAATACTAGTTTTCGGTTCTTTGTTAATTTTTGAAATTTCATTCTCGGTTACTCTTTGGTAATTTTTTAGAATACATTTAAAGTCATCACTCATTAGATACCTACTCAAATTCTGTTAAGCATTATATTTTTAAAACCTAAGCTAATTTTTTTCCACATATTAATTAAGGATAAAATTTGAGGGACTAATCAATGGTGGGGGGAGTTGAAAAGCAATTATCATCATTTTCGGATCCAGCGCAAAATTTTAACCTATTTTAATAGGTCGCACCACTAAAATGAGAAAAAAATTTAAGGGAGCTAATTAGGGGTGGGGGTAGAGGAGATGAAAAAAAATTATTGTCATTTTCGAATCCAGCGCGAAATTTTAACCCATTTTGATAGGTCGCACCACTAAAACGAGAAAAAAAATTTAAGGGAGCTAATTAGGGGTGCAGGGGGGGAGATGGAAAAAAATTATCGTCATTTTCGGATCCAGCGCGAAATTTTAACCCATTTTAATATGTCGCACAATTATTTTTGAAACAAAAATCGTGAAGTTGACATTTGAGTAATACTCATACTTACTCAACATTAAAATTCAATAACTTCGAATATTGCAGGTTTAATTCGATCAACTTTGCGGCTTTGGGCGTATAAACATTCAGTCTAACGGAATATGACAAAAGAAATTTGCCCCCTCTCACGTTTGAGAATACAGAGCCACAATAGGGCGAAAAAAGGCCAAAAATGACCAAAAATTGCATTTAAGGTGCCCCAAATTGCTATTGTGCAGGTGTGCAGTGGAAAAAAATTCATGTTCGGCATCAGGAGACACGACTCTATCGAACCTCACTTGAATTTTTTTGCCCGGACCTAGGTCCAAAAATACCCCCTTTTGACCCACCCCCCTGTTATGTGCAGGGTTAGAAAAAATTTTTTGCCGGTTTTGGGAATGCTGAACCAGTACCTACATTATGTCTAGTAAATTTTTTTGCCCCAAAAAATGGACAGTGGTTGAACACTTTTTGCTGTTTGGTCTGTAGACTAAAGCCATATTTTTCAGTTCGTAAAATCATTCGAATGTTGACGCGTAAATTTGAATTAATTGTACACGGATTTTATTGTTTTTTCCTCTTTGTACTTCATAAAGGTGTTATCTTCCCGTTTAGATAACGATTTCTACTAGAGAAATGGGTTTCGAATATGGTGTTAATATGTTTGCCTACTTTTTTCCTTCATTCTCATGTTTAAATTGACGTTGATAAAATTGCCTACACGAATTCCCTAAAATTGTTCATTTTTTTATGGATTTCTACATTTAGGCATATAAAATCAATAATTTTAGATTAGGTAGTGATGATTCATAAATTAAGTATCAGAACTCCCAATGTCACCAATAATCTTTACTTGTCGTTTTAAATTTATGCAAAGATGAAATTCAAGGTTCTACACTTCTGGAAAATTCCGAATCATTTCACGTGTAGTACTTAATCGAAATATCGTCTTACTAAAGATTTATAACTTTATTACGGTCGATAGTGGATTTGAAAGGTCTGAATTATTTTTTGGAGAGAAGAGGACAGGAAGAGAGTTCCTAAAAATAAATTATTATAACTATTTTATTTGCATGGAATGAGAGCATTTGAAATAACAATAGATTGATTGTAATTATGTAGGTAGTAGGTACTTACCTTTCAATCAATTAATTTTTCAAAAATTAGAAGTTGGCATGTTTCTTTTCTTCTTTTTTTAAAAAATTATAATTCTAAAATTTTAATATCATAGGTACCTACTACCTATGTCGATGCACGACTATAACGCTCGTTATGTGTAGTAGGATGGATCGAAAAAATTTTGGATTTCGATAAAAATTGGTAAAGTAGTTTATTTTGAGTGGAAGGCCTCCCAGAAAAATTTTGAGCACTTTAGCCCAAAGGAGGACGGAGTGAGAGTGCCTCAAAGTGGAGTATTGTCAAAAAAAACTTGTATTTCTTACTCTTGAGTAATGCCACCTACTGAGAATTTCAAACACCTTAAAAAGGTGCGATTTGAGTTTCTACATCTCCCTGAATTATTAAACTTGAGATTTGATTCCTTACTTGCCTTCTATAGGGAAGCTGAAAAGTCACCGATCGCAAAATCAAAAATTTGTTATTTCAAATTCAAATTTTTTAAAATCGACTCAAAGATTATTTTTAATCACTTGAAATAATTTTTAATGATTAGGGTGCGGATTTTTATGATTTGTCATATTTTGCTACGTTAAAGATGATTGCGCATATCACTGAGATCTTTGCGATTCATAAAATTTAGAGTAAAATGAGCCCTATTTGTTATTGCATATTTTGCATATTTTGGCCGTAAATGCATAATTTATCATATTTCTGACAATTTAAGCGCATATTTCGGCATATTTCGCAGGGTTAGAGCATATTTCAACGATTTTGACCAATTTTTCCTTTTTTTCGACCAAAAAATGGCATTTCTGAAAAATCACCCAAAAATACATATGGTTAAAAAAAATTTTTTAAATCAAATTTTTCTCTCCATGTCGAGGAATTTTTTTTAATGTGAATGGATCTTTGCTCTCTCTTCAATTTACTTGAGTGCTTTACATGTGTTTTTTTCCGATTTTAAACTAATTTAGTCGTAAAATGTGTGTAATTTATCAAAAAATAGTGTTCATGATATTCTAATCAAAAAATCCTTTCTTTAGACACCCATATCGATTTTGCATATTTTTGCATATTTCGCTCAATAAACGCATATTTTCGTCATATTTCAGGCACTGAAAACGCATATTTTATGCGCATATTTCGACTTTTTTAGAGCATAAAAATCCGCACTCTATTAATGATACTTTTCAAAAAAAATTCTGATCATAAGTACTTTACCAATTGCATTTTGATTTTCACAATTTTCGTAAAATTCAAAATGCTTATCCAATGTCCTGAAAAGTGAACCAAAAACTTTTTGCTCATTAAAATAAATTTACCTATATTAATTTTATGAAAACTGTGCAAATAAAAATGCAGGTTTACAGCTTTTCCATGTTTTCTTTTTGAAAAATTTCTTCAAAAATTATTCTGCAGGCAATTCAGATTTACTACCAATTTTGAAGAAGTCAATGAATAAAGGAAGAGACCTTTTTAGGAAAGAGGGTTAAAATTTCCATGTCGATGACATTTCCCAAAGAAGGCAAAAAACGTTTTTTTTTTTTCAAAAATTCTTCACTTAAGAGGTTCCCTAGCTTCAATTCCTTTGGACAGGAGAGCTCAATTATTTTTTGGAGATCCTCCACTCAAGTAAACGAACTTACCAATTTTTTTTTCAAAATTTAAGTATGTTTTTTCTTTTTTAATCCATCCTAATGTTTCTATAGTCTCCTTATAATTCGCTTTCGACTAATTTTTGTAATAATTTAAGAATTGGAAAGATTTTTTGAAAAATTTAAAACTCAAAATTCAGCCCTTTCAGATTCAAAATCACAAATTTCGATTTTTTCAAAACAACAGAACAGTTTTTTGTTTAAAACATGTTTTTAGAGCCAGCTAGAGTGAGCTTTTCCCCCTTTCAAAAAATTCAAATTGAAAAAAATTTGAACACTCCGCCTCACAAAGTTAAAAACTTTATAAAGAAATACAGATACAACTTTAATAAATTCACCGGTGTAAAAACTCAAAGAAATTAGTATAAAAAATTACCATTTTTTTAAAGCTCCCTGACACATTTTTCTACTTCAAGAAAATTAAATTTTATTTCTACTTATATTATTTTCAACAATTTTTCTAAATTTTGGTAATTTTGTCAAAATTACAGGCTAAATTCTGGAAATACCTGCCTATGGGTCATTCTAAAATTTCGCAGAAATTCGTCTAGGAATTTTTAAAAATTTTTAAACATTTTTTTCTGAAAAATTTTGATTAGAGTCGTTAATACTAGTGTGCCAGATAACATTCACATGCTCACACAACTGGAAAACAAAAATAGATTTTCCCCATGTAATTTAAATGGGGAATGCCACGACGAGGACATCCACGACGAAGGACAAAATTGTAGAAATGTCCAAATTGTAAGAAAATAATGCGTTTTGAGGAAAAACCAACTATTGCATCGAAAACTGGTTCACCTTCTTATTTTGAGGCAGCTTTGAAAAAAATGAAAAATTGAGGTATAGCCTCACAATGAAGAGCCACGACGAGGACATTTCTGTGTGCCGAATTATAAATTTGGAAACATTTTTCACGAAATCGTTATTATTATGAACACTGAAGTCAAATCTACAGCTGGACAGTAATTTTATGATGTCAAGGTATCGACTCGACCAATTGTTGTATTCCAAAATAACCAACTGTCTCTCTCAGCCTTTCGAGAAAAAAAGCCACGACGAAGGACCAAAAATTCCGTACGCTACTTTGAGCTTTTAAAAATGTGCTTCATCGACTTTGAAATATGTTTTAAACGTCATAATAAGTAATATGGGACCTCTCTGCATTAAGTTGGTGCAATAGTTCAGCTTGGAAAGTTGCGATAGGAGAGAACAGAAGTATTTTGACTTCAGCGCGAAATCAAGTACAGGCCACGACGAGGACATTTGGACTACTTTTTTAGCCCCCTCGGGGACAGGAATATTTTTTGCTCCATTATTTTCGCAGGAATATGTAGGGGGGATGATTATCTATCTATACATTCCAACCGCATTGTTCCAGCATGTATACCTATTTCCTGAGATAATTACTCCGTACAGAGTTTTCTGCGAAAATTTAGAATCACCCCTATATAGGTATTTCAAATTTGAGATACCAACTTAGGTATGCTTATACTAAGAAATATTAATTTTGAGAGAATAAATAAACCTACTTATTTAAAATTTTTAAAAACTTCGTGTTTTCTGACCAGTTTTCCAATTTTTTACATAATATGATAAGTTTATCGATTTTTTGTTTATGTAATGGATCCTTTGACGTTGCTAAGGTTTTCGTTTTTCTCAAGTTTAGGTATACTTACTTACCTAGTTTAAAAACAAAAAAAAAATGTTAAATTCAATTATTTCTGAATTTAAAAAAAAATGTAAATAGAAAGGAGAACGACTTGAACATAGGTCTCGTTTTTTTCTTTGATTTTTGCAAAACTGAGGCAAAATTTGTCATTTTTATTTAAAAACGTAGGTAAGGTCATTTGGGGTAATTGTAAACAAGTCATACTGTAAATACTTAAATGCATCTAGCGAGCTGGAGTTGCCAAAAATAAAAACTTTGAATAATTGGTCTTACTATAATAAAAAACTTCGGGTTCTTGGTGACAGCTGTGATAAAAAATTTCGCGATGAAAAAGACATGATATCGAATTTCGATTTTCACACAATCTACGTAATCTTCAAAATTCGAGAAAAAATATAAAAAAGTAAAAAAGTTGGTGTTTGATGCATTAATTTAGTTCTACGGACATTCAAAAATGATGAAATTCAATTCTTATGATTTTTGAAGCTGAGAAATTAATTTTCTGTAGCATTTACAAATACCCATCAAATTTTTCAGGTGTGGGGTAATTGTAAACACGTGTTATTTAAATGGGATTCACAAATTTAAACACAAAATATCTTTTTTTTGTTTTGATTTTTTTTGATTTTTTTTTACAAGTTAGTTTTTCTACGCGTTTAAATATTTAATCTGTATAATTTTTTTTCCAAATTATGCAAAAAAAAAACGAGTGATACGTTTTTTATGGGGCACAATGTATGCATTTACATTTACCCCATCATTGTGGGGTAAATGTAAATATTCTTGTCCAATTGTAAACGAAGTCCATAATTTCGGAATGAATAATCGAATCGATGAAAACAAACCGCCATATTACTCCTCATACATTCATTGATACATGGTAAAAATTTCAATCACTTTGCTTTCTTACTTACAGAGTAAAACGAAAAAGAGTATCACAAAATCGGTTCAATTTTCCGAAAAATTTACAATTACCCCAATTGACCTTACATTTCAAAGCTGAAAAATATCGAATTGAAATCCATGAAAATATTTTATATGTTTTTTCCGGCGTTTTAACTGCATATTTTGAAAATGTCCAAGTTTTCAGCATCACTACGTATACCCATTTCAGTTCATTTGTAGAAAGAATTTTTCAAAAATAAGATTTTCAACGATCAAAAACATTAAGAAATTATCATAATTTTTTAGAATAATAAGAAATCCATTTTTCATAGAAATGCTTAAACATTATTTCTCAATACTTTCATGAGTTAAAGATCAACGTTCAAATGAGATGAGTTTGTAATCTATGTAAGTAAATACGTGATGGTTTTCTCTGACTTTTCCTGGGTTTTTAGACTAATTTTGCCAAGTTTATTGACCCCTGTACCAAGAAGAGCAAGACATTTTCTAGAAGAAAAAAAAACGATTTTCACAATATTTTGAAAAATATCTATCACATATTTTGTAATGAAAAAATGAATATTTCTTAGATTGTCTGCATCCGTCCCCTTTTCAAACTAGGTACTATTTTCCGGTGTTCTCGACTGTAAATTTGAAAAAAAAATGCTTCCTTCGAGGAATATGATTTCAAAATTTTCATAATACAAAAATTCTTTAAAATTTTTAAACCGGAAAAATTTTCAATTTTTCAGTTTTTCAGAAAAATTACACTGATTAATATACAGGGTGTCCGGTGAATGGTCTGCCCTACTTCATTTTTGGATACATATAACAGAGTACCATAAAAAAAATTTAGATGAACAAGTTGCAAATCTTGAAAATTGAAGGGGCAAATTCTGTTTTTTAAAAAATCACGTAAATTTTTTTCCAACCATGGGAACGGATAGTACTTTGGGAACTGAATAAATTTTTAATTTATGACGTTTTGCATAACTTGAAAAATGAAGGGGCTACAAAAAATTTGTTCAAAAAAGTTCTAGAAAAATAAGCTAATCAAGGGAATGGGTAGTATGTTGAAAAATGAACAAATTCTGTTCTACAGACTTTCAAACTAACACAAAAAATGAAGGGACAAAGGGTCATCCAAAATTGAGAAAATTGAAAAAAAAATTGAAGCCCACTTATTTTGAGTGACCCGTAGCCCCTTGATTTTCGATGTTAGGCAAAAAGTCTGTAGAACAGAATTTGTTCATTTTTCAACATACTACCCATTCCCTTGATTAGCTTATTTTTCTAGAACTTTTTTTGAACAAAATTTTTTGTAGCTCCTTCAATTTTCAAGTTATGCAAAAAGGCATTATGAAAATATATTTAATTCTCAAAGTACTATCCATTCCCTTGGTTGGAAAAAAAATTACGCGATTTTTGAAAAAAAAGTATTTGTCCCTTCAATTTTCAAGATATGCAACTTGTTCGTCTAACTTTTTTTTTAATGGTATCCGGTTATATATAAAAATAAAGTGTGACAGACCACTCACCAGACACCCTGTAAATCGTTTTTTTTATTTTTTTATTGTATACAGCAAGAAAAAAAAAAACTTGCTTTTTTCCAAAATGGTAAATAGTTTTTTAAAAGCTCTTACAAATTATTTCAGGCAACTACATCATTACATTATTACCATAAATTGTTCCACTTGGATGAAGTCTAAATAAAAAAAATCCTCAATAAAAATAAAATAATATACGAAAAGATTTATTAGTAACACGTTTTAAAAGGGAAACAACAATAATAACAGATTAACGTTTTTTCCATGTGAATTTCCTTCTAGCTCCCCATTGGCCAGGCTTCTTTCTTTCTCTTGTTCTAGGATCAAGGTGTAGAAGTCCGGCTGAAACAAATTCACATTCAATTAATTTCACAATAATCACGATGCACTTTGTAAGTTTGTACTACCACATAAATCAAGAACTTTAAAAAATAACCACCATATTCTATAAATAAATACATGTTCCTCGGTACACCATACACGAAATATGTATTCCCGAAATTCTTTATTTCACGTACGAATTTCAAGGACTTGTCACGTCCACTAATGAATCCATTCGATAAAAAAACCCGCGTCGATCAATTACTTCCGCGTCCACCTTCAGCCTTTCTTCAATTCGTTTCCTTCTGTTTTATTTCACCCCTCCTTAACACGATTCGAATACGAAATAGCAATTCTTCACATCGCGTCGGAGGAAATAAATTTAAAATATTGTGCAACCAAATCAATACATAGTTCGCAAAAGGTACAAGACCTGTGTATAATTCAAACTAATAACAATCCTTCATTCTTAGAAGTAGTTATTGTGACCTATTTTAAAATGTCACCCGAGCTGGACGTCGTTAACGAACGAGTTTCAACAAAATTTTCATTTTCGGCTTTTCAATACCTTCTGACCGAACTTGAACTTTTTATTCGTCCATCGTAGATATTCTGTTTTCTTACCGAGTCTCATTTTTTCTTTCATGTCGGCGTCTACGAAATTGGCTATGCATAGAGATATTCCGTACCGAATACCGCCGGCAACTGCGATCTCTCCGGTGTGCTTCTCGACGTGAGCTTCTATGTCAACTTTTTTCAACAATTTTGAAAATATTAATGGAAACAATACCTGCGCAGAAAAATTAAATAAAATTCATTAGCGATGAAATGAAAAACCACGAGGGACGCGTGGAAATTTACGTAAAATTATACCATATTTGGAGTATAATTTAGGATTACGTTTGAGGTATTTTAATTAACAAGAACGATACGTGAAACCGGTTGAAAATTGTACAATATTTAAAATATGTTTGTAATACGAGAAATAACCGTGTAGGTACTTTCGGCCAAGGTTTATACGCCAGCAGATATTCATCATTAGTAAAGCGGAAAAACATAAGTACCTAGACCTACGTACACTCGTAGATATGCTTAAACCTGATCGTTTAAATAACTGCAGATTATGGGCCATGCCAGACAACTGACGTAGGTTATTATGACCGGTGGTCAATTTTTATTTTCTCGAAATTAATACGAGCGTTGGTGTGGGGATATAAACCTCAACGATTATACGATTCATTCATAAAAATATAAAATACGTAATCGTGGAATCGTAATGCTATTTTAAAAAAATCACTACAGAGCAGAATTATAATTCTAATAAAAAGAAAAAGCTGGAATTCATGATATTTAGGAAAAAAAATCAATTTAGATCAGTCTGGACACTCCTTCGGGGGGGGGGGTCAGAAATACAGTTGCGTCGGAAGCTTTTTTGGGGAGGTATAAAATTGGGTAGGGGACCTGGAATACCACAAGGATTATTGGGGGGAGGGGGTAAAAGGGAGCCTTCTTTCGCACTGTCGTCTCAAATAGATGATAGAATTGTAATTTTGATCATACCCGAACGAAGCGAGGGCCAAGGTTTGAAAAAAAATTGATTTTTAGTGTCCAAACAATACATTTTTTCGTGTTTCAATGAACTTTGAAAATCCCTAGGTATTTGATGTAATTTGGGGGTAAGGAGGTACATTTGATATTTTGAACCTTGGTTGCCGATTTCGGGAGTACCATGTACTCCTTGAACCCCATTTTTCGACGCCACAGGTATTTTTTACAACGTTCAAATTATCAGTTTTCATTACGTAACAAAGAAAAGCAAAAGGGAGGGAGTCGTGAAAGACTGACCTGTCAAAGTTTACTCACTTTGAATTCGAAAAATTGTTGAGAGAAAATCTTTCAAAAGTAGATAAATTGAGGTGATTTTGATTTTTGATGAAGTCTTAATTTTCAAAAAAGAAGGAAAGTAGCAAATTCAGCCCGAGCGAAGCGAGGGCAAAATTTTTGTGTAGAATATACGTTATTGCTGTCGAAAAAATATGGTTTTAAGATCACAAATACTTTTCAAATAAAAAATTCATTTTTGAAGGGCTGGGGGGGTTGTCCCTCCTCCCCCTCCCATCTTTACGCCACTGATTTAGATGCTAATATTTGGGGCTTTGATTCAATTCTGGCAAGGGAAGTATCCCCACCGGAAATGAAATTTTTGGTCGAAACAAAAATATAATGAAAGCATATCATAAATTTTAGTCTCAAATTTGGCGAATTTTTGAAAATTCAAAATTACATACCATCGATCAAATTTGATCTAAGCAACTAAAAAGCGAAAATTTAGTATAAATACTTTATTTTCAACCTTCCGAATCGATTGGAAGTGGTTTCGAGACTTTTGAAGCCTTCAGAAAATTTTGGAATTTTCTAGGCAGGAGAAAAATATTTAATTGGTCAAATAAGTCACTAACATGGATAATCCGAGTTTTCAAGAACTTAAGTATGAGTTTTTTTCCAGCGCTAGAAAATTCCAAAATTTTCTGGAGGCTCCAAAACGTCTTGAAACCACTTCCAATCGATTCACGAGGTCGAAAATAGGGTATATGTATACTAGGGTGGAGTGAAAAAAAAAACATATCTTGGATTTCGACCAAATTTGGTGAGGTGGTTTACTTTGAGTGGGAGACCTCCTAAAAAAATTTTGAGCCCCCAGGGGGCAAGTGGAGGGGAGCTGGGGGCTCAAAGTGCACCTCCTTTTGAAAAAAACGCTGTTTTTTGTGTTTTTTTAGTAGAAAAAAATTGTGCGAGAAGCTGTCGTAGCACTTAAAAGTTGCAATTTGAGTTTCTACGTCTCCCTAAACCATCGCCATCCTTCTCCGATCAAAACTCAGAGCGCTACCAGGGGGTTGAAAAGTTGCAGATTGCAAAATTCAAGTAACATTTCGAGCAAAAAATGGCGCATTTTCAGGGAAGAAATGGCCAAATGAAAAAAACAATTCGATTAAATTCGTGTTCAGCAGGTCAAAATACCCCGATAAACACACTTTTCGCGATAATTTTACTTCAAGTCTGAAAATTCATTTTTTCATAATGAAAAAGCAGTAAAAAAAAGTGAATTTTATCATGAAAAAATGAATTTTCAGACTTGAAGTAAAATTATCGCGAAAAGTGTGTTTATCGGGGTATTTTGACCTGCTGAACACGAATTTCGAATTGTTTTTTTCATTTGGCCATTTCTTCCCTGAAAATGCGCCATTTTTTGCTCGAAATGTTACTTGAATTTTGCAATCTGCAACTTTTCACCCCCCTGGTAGCGCTCTGAGTTTTGATCGGAGAAGGATGGCGATGGTTTAGGGAGACGTAGAAACTCAAATTGCAACTTTTAAGTACTACGACAGCTTCTCGCACAATTTTTTTCTACTAAAAAAACACAAAAAACAGCGTTTTTTTCAAAAGGAGGTGCACTTTGAGCCCCCCAGCTCCCCTCCACTTGCCCCCTGGGGGCTCAAAATTTTTTTGGGAGGTCTCCCACTCAAAGTAAACCACCTCACCAAATTTGGTCGAAATCCAAGATATGTTTTTTTTTTCACTCCACCCTAATGTATACTAAATTTCAGAATTTTTCGTTGATTAGATCAAATTTTTATATTTTCCAGGGCGATGGTAATTTTGAATTTTTAAAAATTCACCAAAATTCGAGAAATGAACTTAGCACCTAAAATTTTGGATATGGATTTTTTTACGACATACTTTCGATATATTTTCGTTTTGGTCCAAAATTATACTGCCGGTTGGGATACCCCCTCGTTAAAAAGTCTTCTCTTCCCTCCTGCCGTCCAGTAGTTAGGCAGGTAATCAAAGAAGTTTTTTTTTCATAAAAAATTACCGAATTTTTAATTTTGAAAAGTTCTGAAAAAACCATGTAACTTAGGAAAAATTAATCTTCACTATTTTCCCCAACATTTTTGCCGCCAAGAAGGCAGTCAAATTTACCTCTAACACATTAGAAAATTCTGAATCGTTCGGAATCAAATTACTGATGAAATGAAAAGGTGAAGTACATAAAAGGGACGTCATTCACTTACAAAGGATGTTTCAATACAATGGTCAGGAGACCGGTTTCCTGTTTCCCTCCATCTCTTTCTAGACACCAAATGATACTAGATTTTTAAAATCCAATCCTTTTCCTCTTGAATGGATTTTTTTGGGATCGATCATGGGGGAGGGTAGAAGGGGACCTCAAAAAAGTCAAAATGAGTTTGATCCTATACGAAATACGAGGGTTTTAAAAAATCACCAAAAAAACTTATGGGTAGGTATTTGAAAAAAATTTCCACCAAATACATACTACATCATTATCGGCACCTACAAAGCAAACCTTGACAATTTCACCTCGATCTGAAAGATCCTTCCCCTTTTTTAAAATCATTTTGTGAGTATGTTTTTTCTGGTTTTGCAAAACTTTGACTTGAGGTCGGTCTTTTGACTATTTATTTTCAGCAATCAGCATTTATCTTCAGTTTTTCCAATTTTAGTTTAAAATCTTTGATTACAACTACCAAACTCCCCCCCCCCCCCCCCCTTCAAGCAGGCCACTGAAAACGGTCAAAAATGTCGAAAAAAGTGAAATGCTGTGTGATATATTTGTTATATTTTTGAACGTGTTGAATTCGAACTTCGACTCGGTTTTTCGATTCAAGTTCCTTAGCCTCTATACCAACTTGAAATTTGGGCCAAAATGTCAAACATTTTCACAAAATAATGTGATATATCGTTTGTATTGTTTTCGAAGAACCGAGTTCGAATTTCAAGTTAGTTTTGGGATTTGACCCCCTCAGCTCTTTACTCTCAAATTTTGGTCAAATTTCCAGCAAAGATGATTTGAACTCTTCTCGTGCTCTTGGTACTCCTAAATTTCATTTCATACTCAATTTCACCTAAAAATTGGTCAGCAAATTGACCTCTAACAAAAGTAGTTGAGCAAAATGATTGACTTACAAGAGAGCTACCCGAGGTCTGACACACCGAATGAAATTTTTTTTACATGCTTGTAGAGTATCACAAGAAACTTCCACAACCAAAATTTCAGCCCCTAAAGTTGACATGGGGAGAAGTTATGAGGGGTAGATTTCAAAAAATTGCTTAATATACCGAAAAATTACAGAAATTTAAATAACTCGCCCCCATATGGCATTTAGGAGATGAATTTTATACCATGAACTACCCTCGGTATAGGCCATCTAGAGATGGGGTAGTTGCTTGGATCTGCGTGTAACATCACCGAAGGGGGGGGGGTTAATTTTCACTCATATAAGTACCTTATATGTGAGAAATAGAAAAATTGTAACACCTCGGGGTGAATTTTCACTCATAATATACTTACTTTATAGGTGAAAAATAGGCATTTTTGATATGTCCAGAAACAATTACAAAATTATATCAAAACTGTACACTCAAAAAAATAAATAATAAATTTTATTAAACGTAATAATAAAAAGGCACCATTCACAAAACTAGTAAAATTTATTCAAAAAATAATAATATTTATCGCAAAATAATAATATTTATCGCAAAATTGACAAACTTTATTTTCTATGCAATAAACTTTACCAAATTTCGTGATAAATTTTATTATTTTTTAAAATAAAAATTGCTAATTTTGCGAATGGTGCCCCGTTATTATTTTTTTTGGATAAACTTTATTTTTTTTGATAAAATTTATTATTTTTGGATAAAATTTATTTTTTTTGGATAAAATTTATTTTTTTTGAATAAAATTTATTTTTTTTAAATAAAATTTATAATTTTTTGCAACACTTTCTATTCATTTTTCATTCTCCATTTTTCTCAGTGTAACAAAAAAACTCCAAATGGCCTATGGCGAGGTTAGTTCGTGGTAGACAAAAAATAGATTTTTGTAATTTTTCGGAGTATTAGGCAATTTTTCGAAATTCAAACCCTCATAACTCCTCCCTATGTCAACTTTAGGGGCTGAAATTTTGGCTGTGGAAGTTTCTTGTGATGCTCTACAAGTCTGTAAAAAAATTTTCATTCGACGTGTCAGACCTCGAGTAGCTCCCTTGTTAGCTTGACCTTTTTGCATGACTTTGTCGAATTTTTTATGGGCCACTTCTCTAATTTAATTTTTACGAACAATTTTAAACAAATATGATTTTAAAAAAATCACAATGAGCTCTTTTTTTATTTAGATTATATCAAAGGTGAATTGAAATTTTTCAATTTTTGAAAAAAGCTCTTTGAGTCAAAAAGTTTGACTTTGCAGACTAGCTTGACTTTTTGGTTAAAAGCTTGACTTTTCTTGACCAGCTTGACTTAGCTCGGCCGTTAGACACCATGTTATTGGAAATTCGCTGAAAATGCTGAAAAAAATTGAAGAGTAGGGGGCTGAGGGGGTCAGATTTCAATTCTTAGTTGAAATTCGAATTCAGTGCGGCATCTTCGAAAACATTACAAACGATTCGTCATACGGTATTGCAGAAATATTTGAAATTTTGGCCCAAATTTGAAGTTGGGTGGGCTGCGAGATTCAAAATTGAAAAATCGAGCCAAAAATCGAATTTAGCAACTTCAAAAACGTGACAAATAATACATTACACAGTATTTTAGTTGGTTTTTTGTTGAAATTTTTGACCTCTTCGGTTACCCCATAGAAGAGGAGGAGGAAATTTTGATTTAATCTGAAGGTATAAATTTTCAACACGTTCCTTTGACGTCATATACAAAAACTTTTTTCATCAACTCCTCCAACCATCTAAAAATTATTCTCGAATCCAACTTCCAAGGCTGATTTCATCACAGGATCGTAAAAATAAACACAACGATTTGGAGGGAAGGATGTCACAATATCTGGAAAACAATATTTTAAGGCATCCATCGATATACAATCGTTAGGAAAAATAATTTTCAAACCAAAGTTTTCGAACAAATCGCGTTTCCTTTTCAACTTTTCGTTCGGCAAGGTTGAAAGAAAAAGTGATATTTTGCAAAAATTCGTACGAGTTTATCGATTCCGACGATGAAATTATGGTAATGCGACAAAATTAGTACACGATTTAGGACAGGACGATTTGTCTTCAATATAGGTACCAGGAGAACATGCATTTCTATCGTAAACGTGCGCTATTTAAGCGTTTTCCAATTACCTTATGGCAATAAATCCGACTGATGCTTAAACCTAAATAAAACCTTTTTACCTGAATACATGTGAATGGATTAAAGCTCGTAAAAAAAGAAACGAGAAGGGGTGCCGTTAATATTAGTCAAACACGCCTGTAATTCGAAAAATCAGATACCACGGGGCGGATACGATTGATTTACTTTCCTTCACTTTCTTTACTTTTTTTCCCTCTCTATAAAGTTGATTTCGTTTTTTTTTATTTCATTTCTAATTTGCAAACAAATAATGAAAATAAAAATAAGTAGGTCAGTTTCCGCGTTTGGGCGTGGTACGATTCATTTTTTTTTTCTAATTCCGAAATGTTATATAGAAATAAAGTTAATTTGCGAATTTTTACAATCGATTCGTGTAATTCTCGTTTCGGCTGTCTGGCCGAGATATTAAAATGTTTGACACTTGAAGACGTATTTATACGCGCGTCGTCGCTTTGTAATAATAATAAAGGTAAGAAAACTCGAAGAAAGGAAAAGAAAAGAAAACGAGGTCTCGGTGTAGGTGTTCTTGGCCAACGGCGAATAATAGATGACCACTTTAACATACCAGTATTTAAGTTTGTACTTTGTACGCGGTGGCGACGACGTATACAGGCCGTGTAAGTTCGCGTAAATGTTTTAACAGATTAAGCATTTATAGACGTTTAGTGGTCGCAACGCCTGCCTTTACCCCCTTTTTAAAATCATTTTACTAAATACTTGGCGCCTTACTGGTGTAATTTTCAGTAGCTGCCCAACTGCCTTTCTACCTGGTACACGTGTACGCCTTAGACATTTATGGTTTATATGGTTGGTAACGTAGTCGACACGTGAGGTCTCGATCACCAACGTAACCAGGGGGTTTCAAGGGGTGGGGAGAAAAACATGCAAGTGGGTGACTATAGTGGCGAAATCAGAAAATCAAAAATTCGAGATTTACAAGAGCAAAAATTGAAAAATGACGTGATTTTTGAAACAGATTATTGAAATAATGAGATATTTTACGCCTGACGAAATCATAAAATTACTTGGAAAAACTACGCTTGAATAGCATAAAATTGAGTATTTTTCAAAACAACTGAAACATTTTTGAAATTATGATCAATTTTTTCCCAGCCTCTCCTCCTCCCTGAGACATCACTGATGGTCACATTTTGACACTAATTTCTCTGATTCATAAGAGGTCTGGAGCTATTACATTTTTGATGATTTTTCGAATGATCGAACAGAATTATTTTAAGGAAATTTAAATCGAATTTAATTAAACAGCTATTCGTAATCATTAATTTCCCCTCCCCCGAGGTAAGAAATTTTCAAGATATTTTGGAATAAAAAAAAAATCACAAAAATGCTTAATCGTGATTCTGTTTTTCGGATATTTTTATACATGCAGTTGCATTGAATAGGTACATTATTTTTAAAGCAAGCTAACTCCAACAATTTTTCAGATTCACTTTTTTGGATTTTTGGATGTAAAATGCTTGGTCTATTTAAAAAATGGGTAATTATTTTATTTTACTATGAATAAATAATTCAAATTTTGAGTTTGTAATTTTGTGTTGAAATGTTCAAGATTAGGTACCTTAAAATTCAACGTTTCAATACCTATTGAAATTTGAATCAGAGCTTTTTTCAGAAATCGACTGATCGACGGCATTTTAATCAAAGATTTGACTGATTAATACGTATTTTCATCAAAAATCGATCGGTCGTTGATATTTTTATCGAAATTTGAGTAATACAATTTTTTTCAAAATTCGATTAAGTAGTTGATTTTTCTATCAAAATTTGATTGAACATTACATATTTTCATCAAAAAATTGTCCGAACGATTTTTTTATCAAAAATTGTTTGATTGATACATATTTTCAATCAAAATTCAATTGAATGATTTTCATACCAAAATTCGATTGGCCAAGGCCAATGATATTTTTATTGAAATTCAAATGATTTATATTTTTTCAACATTGAATTGATCGATTATTCTATCAAAATTCGAGTGATAATTACATATTTTCATTAAAAGAATTATCTGAATGATTTTTCATAAAAAATTGTTCGATTGATACATATTTTTAATCAAAATTTAAATTTAATTGATGGATTTTCATACGAGAATTCTACCGATCAATATTTTTATTAAAATTCTTTGGTCGATATTTCCGTCAGAAATCGATTTATTAAAGTGCTGATTGACGGAATTACATCCACCCCCATTCCCCTCTTCAATATCACCATAATCATGACGTGTAGGTTGGGTTGCCATCAATATCTCAAAATTGGTAAAAAATTTTAAATAGGAAAAAGTTTCGAATTTTTACCTTTTCAAAGAACTTCTCAACATCCAATTTCTTTCCACGAAGAATGGATCAGAAAAAATTTAATCTCTCATTTTCTTCCTCAATAAGTAATTAAGTAGTAAGAGACCATGGAAATATCTGCGAGGTTGAAATTTTTCAGATGCAGAGTTATGGTAAGACAATTTAAAGGATTTTTTCATTTTACAATTGTTTGCAAATTTTCCGCCAATTTTAATTCACTAGAAAAGGTATTTTTTGGGAGCAATTTCGAGGTACAAGAAGCTATATTTAGGGACAAGAGTGAACATTTTTTCAATTTTATTCATTTTTAATGATTTTCTTCAGATTTTTTTCCAAATTTGAAGATTTGGTATATTTTATACAGATTTCAAAAAAATTGAGAACTTTCATATGAGGGGGGGGGGATATATTCATCAAATAGGTATACATATTACATACACAAGTCCACCATAATCAGTGATGGCATAACGAAAAACCTAACGAAACAAAAAACGAAAATACCGTAGGAACGGTAACGGTAACGTAACTGAATTTTACTACAGAATTTATGTAACGAAATAATAACGTTACAATAAATTTTCATAACGAAACGTAACAAATATTGAAAAAAATTTCATTATTTTTTTTCTTGCGCTGGCTGCATAATTATATTGTTCACTCTAAAAAGTCATTTTTCTCAAGATTTTTCCCAACTTTGATTTTTTTCAATTTCTTATTATTATTAGGTACTTTCTAAAAAAATTTCTAAATTACTTATTGAGTAGGAAGAAATTTTGAAAAACATGAAGTGTTTTTTTAATTTTTAATACTAAAATTTTTTCAAACTGTAAAAGATTTTAAACTTTTTTTCAAATTCAAATTTTTTTTAAATTACTTACTCCTACTTAATCCAAAATTTTTTCCAATAATTTTAAAAATTTTCCTTTAATTTTTTTCCAACTTTGAATAAAAAAAATTCAACTTCATTTTTCTCAAAATTTCTTTTAGCTAAACAGTTGGAAGAAATTTTAAAAAGTATGAAATTGGGAAAAAGTTGAAAAAAATTAAAATTGGAAAATTTTTTAATAAAATACTGTTGAAAAAAATTGAAATTTGATAAATTTAAAAAAATTAAAATTGAAGAAAATGAGAAAATTTAAAGTTGAAAAATTTAAACTTAGAAATTAGAATAAATTTGGAATGAGATCGTTGAAATCCCGTTTGTGTCATAAATTCCTCGGAACTAGTAAGAAATTTTGGTGATCTTGCACTTTCAAGTAAAAATAGAATTGTACAGGGTGTTCCATGAATTGTCTGCCAAACATATTTTTTGGGGGGATATAACGGGGTACTACCAGGTGGGGGGGGGGGGTGTCCACTTAAAAAAACTTGAGATGAACATGTTGCCTGTTTTAAAAATTGAAGAGGCAAAAGCTGCTTCTGAAAAAATCACGTCAAAAAATTTTTTTCAACCATATGGGAATGGATAGTACTTTGAAAAGTGAACAAATTTTCACTTTATGACTTTTTGCCTATCTTTAAAATTAATTGTTCAAAAAAAAAACCTAAAAAAATAAACTAATCAAGGAAATGGATAGTACGTTGAAAACTGAAAACATTTTGTTCTGTGGACTTTTTTCCCAACATCAAAACTGAAGGGGTTACGGGTCACTCAAAATAAATGGAGTTCAAAATTTTTTCATATTTTCTCAATTTTTAATGACCTTTAGCCCCTTTATTTTTGATGTTAAACAAAAAGTCCACGGAACAAAATTTTTTCAGTTTTCAACGTAATATCCATTCCCTTGATGAGTTTATTTTTTTAGAATTTTTTTTGAACAATTTCTTTCGTAGCCCCTTCAATTTTAAAGATAGGCAAAAAGTCATACAGTGAAAGTTTATTTACTTTTCAAAGTACTATCCACTCCCATGGCTGAAAAAATTTTCTAACTAGATTTTTTATGAAACAGCATTTACCCCTTCAATTTTCAAAATGGGCAACATGTTCATCTCAAGTTTTTTTTACTGGTACCCGGTTATATCCGAAAAAAATATGTTTGGCAGACGATTCATGGAACACACTGCATAACGAAAAATGGAAATCAAAATCTTAGCACTTTGTAACGTAACGAAAGAAAAATTCGTCATGACATCACTGACTGTCATCGATATCACACTCAAACGAAATATTATTTTATAATTTTTATCCATTTTTAGATAAAATTTGTAGTATTTAGACAACAATAGGCCAACTTTCTACGAATAATGATAATTGCCTTTACGTCGTCATTAATTTTATCTTTTGAAACCCCCACAAAACGATAAGCTATTAGCTAAGTTATTTCCAAAATATCCGGTTCACAGCTCATACAGCATCATCGACTCATCGTTCTAAGCTTACCCAAGAGAGAGTGAACGTATTTTTACACCTCCGACAATACTACGCGATTTTACATCGTGAAATGAACAGGATTCAGAAAACATTCATGAGTAATTAATTTCGAAAGTCTGATAGTACGATACGGTAGGTTGCTGGGTCAAACACCTACCTACGTAGACGTTACTCACTATACAAACAAAAAATTAAATTTTCGCGCCATTTGTAAGTACACATGAACTGGTAATTGAATCGAAAACGAGACCATCACGTTTTGAAAACGTACCATCTATTTTCATTAATAATGATTCCAAAAAATCGGATGAATAATCATTGACACGCGGTTCCGAAGTTGAAACAAACGAAACCTTATCAATTAACGTATCTTTAACGAGTATCATGACTAAGTCATCATCGCATCACAATACCATCGGGGATTTCCCCTATCTATTCATACAGTCGCCGCAAAAATGCAAATACGCGATGATTTGCGCTGCTCGGCTCAATCATTCGATCAGCTCCAAACCCACATTCACATCGCACGCTTGGAAGATCACAAATCACTTCCTGAAACCCTACTAACTGATTTAGGATAAAAATTCATTCGCAACATGTACACCTCTCAATTTACTCGAAACAATAATATATACTTTGAACAAAAACGGAAACGTCGCGACGGTCATCGGACAACACGATCGACTCGAACAGGAAAAATTAACCATAGCGTTTCTCTCTTTTTCAAAACAATTTAACCGCTTTGCAAACACAACCAAATTAAATAAATGCAAACAAATAATATTTCTGTCAAACTGTATAGGTTTAGTTACCTACATAATTTGCTGAGCTATTTAAACGCATGAAAATTTATCATCAAATTACATACGATATACGCAAGGCCGCCGTTGAGCTTTCAAAGTTCATGACGAAATTGTATTTTAAAATTCATCCGGATAATTAGAGACGCCTTTATTTCCAAAGCGGAAAAACCCTAACATGCCTAATGCATTTTCAAACATGAAATCGGAAAACGATTAAAAATTCGTACATCGTCGTGTCGCTCAAAGTCCCGCAAAATCCTTCAACTCAGCGCCAGCCAGATTAAAACTGGCGTAATTTTTTTGAAAATTATGAAATCCGTAGAGAAAGTTTCGACTGGCTTGTAACCTTTACCGGAATACTCTGTCGCAATCATTCGTTTTGAAAAAAAAATCATAATTTTTATAGGACGAGTCGATTATCCGAGTATTTTTTAGGTATATAAGTAAATAATTTAAGCGACGATCTGATTAGTGAATACTACATGTGTACTTCTTGTTCTTACGTCATCATATTGCATGTTTACCATAAAACTTTCTTGTACGATTTCACCTTCAACTAGAACTTCTACTGAAAGTTTGTGAGCTATTATGTTTCGAGCCTATTTATTGGTCAAACTTTTTCAAAGGTTAAGCTGCCATTGAAAACAGAAAAAAGTAATTTTATTCCGAGAGAGGGAAAAAAACTTGAAAATTAGACAGTTTACAAAATCATCGAGTTTAATAATGTAGGTTTCCGTTTTTTCAACTTATATCGCGTACAAGAATAAGGCTTTTAGCGTTGCGAGGGTCACATTCTCTATAATTAACGAGTTTGGTATTCTTTAATGATTTTTTTTCGATTTTTTCGAGCGGAGTGGCTGATGAGCATAACATTTAACCTTTCATAAGAAAGTGTTGCCTATTTTTGGTAACTGAAGAGCTAAAGGTCTGCCAAAAAAATCTCCTGATTCAATCCTTTCTATTTGCCAACTACTATCGAAATCTAGTTATAGGAATTCAAAAATTTGGAAAATTTGGAAAAGCATAAAATTGTTTTAAAATCTCCCTACCAAAGTTTTAGAAAACTCAACCTTTAAAAATCTCTTAAGAAATGAATTGTAAATTTTTCAACAATCTGACCAAAAAACATTTTACCTACTTAAAAGATTTTACCAACAAAAATTGACAAAACTAACCACAAATTTTTGAATTTGACCACAAAATCTGTTAAAAAGTTGACTGATTTTTTTTTCAACTTGAATAAAAATATTTAAAAATATTTAATCAAAAATTTTTTAGCTATTTTTGATAAAATTTTACCACTTGAAAAAATTCATATCAAATATTTACCAAGCACAAAATTTTTGGAAAATTCTAACCACAAAATGTTTGGAAAAATTTTAACCACAAAATTTCTTGAAATTTTACCAAAAAACTTTTAAAACTTTTCAATTTAAAAAAATTCCGATTTATGAACAATTTTTCAAAATCCATCCATGAAATTTTTCAAAATCCACAAAAATTTGGAAAATGTTTTTAGAGAAGGAATACGCACGAAAATTTGATTTGAAGTTTTAGAAAAAAAATTCAGCCCCTGTAGATACCTTCGTCACTCTTAACATGAAAATGAGATGCAGTGCAAATTTCAGGATTTTTTAAACATTTTGTTATAAAAATGCCAACAGAGTCAATTTTTGCCACTGGACACAATGTCATCGCAAATAGCACTTAAAGTGTCAATTTTTGGCACAAATCTATGCAACATTACGTTTAAAAGTGATAAAAATTGACGTTATGTCTGTCTCACGTCAATACGTCTAGAGGTGAAAGGTTGATCACAAAAAAAATTACTAAAAATAATCTCACAAGAGACCTACCCCAAGTGTTACACGTCGGTCGAAAAAAATTTTACAGGCGGATAGAGCATCAAAAAAGACTCCCAGAGCTAAATTTTCAGCCCCTAAAGTTCACAGGGGTGAAGTTGTGGAGGGTTAAAAATCGAAAAATCGGCTAATTCCCTTTAAAAAATTACTACATAAAATTGAAAAATCTCGACACCCTGTTTGGTTTAGGATTCAGGACGTAATTTTTTTACTACGAACTACCTTCCATAATTTTGTCCAATAAATGATTGGAACCCTAGGAAGAAAAGAAAAAGGGGAAGGCAGAAGGCAAGGTGGAGAGACAAAATTGTTGATGTTGATGACCTTCCATAAAGTCATTCAAGGATGGCAAAGTCGTTCGGATCCGCGTGTAACACTTGGGGGATGATTTTTTTTGCCTGTACTATTAAATACTCAGAAAATCAAAAAATCATCCCCAAAGTGTTACACGCGGATCCGAACGACTTTGCCATCCTTGAATAACTTATATGGAAGGTAGTTGGAGGTAAAAAAATGTATGTCCTAAACCATGCCTAAACCGAAAAGGGTGCGAGATATTTGCTATTTTAGTAAAAAAAAATTCGGTGAATTATGCGAATTTTTGATATTTAACTTTCTCTAACTTCACCCCTGTTAACTTTAGGGGTAAAAATTTTGGCTCTGGGAGTATTTTGTGATACTCTATCCACCTGTTAAAAAATTTTCGATCGGCGTGTAACACTTTGGATAGCTCCCTTGTCAGTATAGGTATACCTATGAATATTTTTATCCCAAAAACCCAATTTTTAGGATTAAGTAAGTATATTTACTAAAAAAATTCACTTTTATATGTGCTTCAAATTTTAAACAAAAATCAAAAAATAGAAAAAATAATTTTTATGCACCTTAGAAAAGTAGAGTAACGGTGAAAAATAGGTCCTGATGGCATTTATTTGGACAAAAAAATTCATAGGTAGTAAGTAAGAACATTTTTAGCAATAATTTTTTTAAATTCATTTTCAATTTTAAAAAATTTCAGTATTATTTAGAGTTAAATTTCAACGACAATCAGGGGATGGCAGAAATGGTGTTAGGAGAATAAATTTTTTACCACGGTTCTTTGGTGCCCAGACCATAGATTAAGCTGTGCTACCTTCCCCTCTCCATTCAAACTTTCAAAAAAAAATTGAAAATCACCCACCCAATAAAACTTTGAAAATTAAATAATACGATATTTTTTTCAAAATTAATAAAAAATAGGATGATTTTTTGGCTTCAATAAAAACCAAAGAATATAATTTAATTAAATAGATGAATTTTTTGAAATGGCAGATACTAAAAAATGCAGTATTTTCAAAAGTTCTTTTCCTCGGGCATCATAGCAAAATTTCGAAGAAAAAAAGTGACTTTTAGTGACCTTTTTTTGAGCAAAAGTGACCAAAAGTGACCAAAAAATGACCAAAAAGTAACCATAAGTAACCAAAAATTCTTTTTTTCGGGAAATTTTTTTATAGTTTTTTTGGGGGGAATTTTTTTTGTAGTTTTTTGCAAACATTTCAAAAATAAATCAACATGAAATGACGTGAATAATTTCATTCCAGGTATCATAGCGAAACTCTATCAAAATTAAGTAACTTTTAATAACTTTATTTCAACAAGAAGTAACCAAAAAGTAATCAAAAAATAGCAAAATGTAACCAAAAATTCAATTTTTTAGATGGGGGGGGGCAATTTTTTTGAAGTGTCCTGCAATCATTTTAAAGATAAACTGAAACGACGTGAAGAATTTTGTTAAATTCCTTCGTCAAAACTACAAACAAATAATAATTTCATTACGGTTGTTACACACAGTGTTGCCGAATTCTAATGTTGAAAAGTTCCCAAAAATAATCCGGAATTCGTAAAAAGTTCCGTTTTTTATTTCACCACCACTATAGCTAGAAAAAAAGGCTGGGAACTCAAGAAAAAATGAAGGGAGGGGGTCAAAATTCAATGAAAAAATTCGGTAATCTAAAAATCTAATTTTTTTTAGTGGCACTTTAGGAGGCAGATGTACAATATAATCAATTTAATTATACAGATTTGAGCAAAGAAAAATTGAAAAATGACGAGATTTTTGGAACAAACAATTTAATATATGACCTATTAGGTATTAGGTATCTTCTAAATCTAAATCAGTTAATTTTCACCTTTTTGAATCAGTGAAATGAATTTATTTGAAATTCTGTGATATGTATGCATTTCAATTGTTTGATTGATTTATTTTAGTCAAAATTATTGATTTATTCTGTCAAATGGGGAATTGACTCAAAAATCAATTATGTACTTTACTGATTTAAAAAAACATAATTTTTTCAAATTTAGAAATAGAATTATTGAATTTTTTTTTGAAAAATCATTATCAACTTTTAATTTTTTTTTTAAAGAATTTTGGAAAATTGAAAGAATATCGACTTTTTAGTCGAAAGGAGCGTGAAAAATCGTAGAATCGATACCTTGAAAAATTTGAGTTTTCCGTTCCTTCGGAAAAGTCGGGAAACTCGACTGGAACGCAATGATTGGTCGTAAGACGAAAGATAGAACTTCGCTATTGGTTGATTCTGTTTTTCGCTGCTTTTCAGCTAGTACGGTCGGGATCCGCTTCGGGGACCTTTACGATGAATTTTCCTGACTTAAACTTCGGTTTAAGCAGGAAATAGGATACCCACTTTTCCGATGGTTCGGAAAAGCTAGATCTACGATAACGTAGATTTTCACGTTATGGTTTTCTCGCGGCGAGACAGGCACGTAGCTCAAAATTCGATTTACGGTCACGTCGACCAATCAACAAGTATCGTTTACGGACATCGTCCTTTACGCAAAAATACGAGAAAAAAGAAAACTTTCAACGAATGAAAAATAACGCAGATTTTCTTTTTTACTATTTATTTAACGAAATAAATAGACATTTTAAAGTACACGAAAGAATTACAAAATCTGATTTCGATTTTCTAAAAAGAAAATCGAAACAGAAAAAAGAAAAGTACATTGACCTATTCGACGCTAGGTACAAAACGATACAAACGGTCGCGGGTTAACGAACGAACGAACACGAATATAAAAAAAGAAAAATAAATTATAGGCCGTAGCCAACTATTTTACACGAAAAACGACCGCGTATTTATCGACTAATTACAGTAAAATTAACAAAAATATCAATTTTTACGTGAAAATTTGAATTTTTGCTTGAAAATGCGAAGAAAAGTGACTTTTGAGGGAAAAGGTGACCAAAGTGACTTTTTAGACGTGAAAAGTGACCAAAAGTGACTGAAGTCGAAAAAAGTGACCCGCTATGATGCCTGTATTGAACTAATAACAAGCAATTTTTTTTTTGAAAAATTAAAAAACGGCGATTTTTACGAGAAAATTTGAATTTTTGCTTGAAATTTCGAAAAAAGTGACTTTGGGAGGAAATAAGTGACTTTTAGTGACCAAAGTCGAAAAAAGTGACAAACACCCTAGAAAAGTGACCTGCTATGATGCCTGTATTCCTTCAAATGTTTTTTTAGCCCCTTCAAAATAAATGAAAGGCAAAAAATCATCATAATAAAAAATGTCTAATTTTCAAAGAAATTAGTACTTGCTATTTATTTCAAAAGTTGATTTTTTAAAGATTTTTTTAGAATTTTTTTATTCAAAATACTTTTATAACATTTTCAATTTTAAAATCAGGCATGAATTTACGGAAAGACTATTGTTCAATTCGTGAAGAACTACGAAAATCACCTAGACACCGCCAGACATGAAATTGAAAAGGGAACACTGTAATTCGAGATAGCAAAGGGTCGAACTTTTTTGTATTCACTAACAATTTCGAAGAATTTTTCTATTTCTAGAGCATATTTTGCCATCTTAAATAGCATAAAATATGCTCTTTCTTCATCAAACATCCTATATTTTCACAGAACCAAATAACCAATCGAAATCAATCAACCAAAGTCATAATAAACAAGCACCTGAATTATCTATACGAACGTAAAACAATAGAATATCGAGTATAATTGACCATTCCCGTTAAACAAAGTGAAAACTAATTTTATACCTAAAAGATCAACCGCTCAACCACAACTCGATAAACGCACGAGACAAAACCGCAAATTCAAAGTAAAAAGGAAAAGGAAACTACACGTTACGTTTTCATTAAAAAAATATAAATCTTATCTACCCACTAAAATTATATAAAGACATTAATGAGCAGTCTATTTATAAACACATTCATCTTACCCTTGGATCTGAGTAAGTATATTTACAATACCAGCGCATGTTTTTATATCCGAAAATTACCTCCTCCATACGTTCATTTTTCGCCACACTTGAAAGAATTAATTTTTTTCTCAAATAATTTGTTGTTTAATCATATACGATGAAATTAGCTCTAAGTTTACATTGGCAATTGGACAACATCGATAAAGATGCGAATTATCCAGCTGCCAAAAACGTCATATTAATAATTTCGTATAAATAATTGACGAGACGATAAACAGCCTAATGGCGTCCCGAGCGCCGTTTTTTCTTTTCAATTTGATGAAATTAAGAATCAAAATAAGTTTTCGATTTTGTCACGAACTATACCAACTATACGAACGCATCAGCCGTCAGTTTGACCGAATTACGTTTATCAATTACTTTTTATAGGGGATGAGCTTGGCAAATGTTTGATTATACAAACAATGGCGAGTGAATGTTTCCTAAAATAAAACGTAGGTATCTTGAATCCTTCATACTGGCAATCGATAGTTTGGAATTATCGTCGTAGAAAATAGAGGAAATGCCGTTTTTAAAATTCTACTGACCTTTATTATATAAATAATTCGCCTTAGTTTTCGTTTCGTGTAATATAAAGGCAGCAACCTATTGATATAGGTAGATTGAAAATGACGTTTGATAGTAATTAGATCTTTTCCGAAGTATTTTTGAAATATGGTTAATAGTTTTCCAAGTCAGAATACTCTTTAGAGTTAACGATATGATGGACAATTATACGTGTACAATGTACAAACAGTAATTGAAAATTTCTAGTCTATGTTTGAAATGTCGATTCAATATTAATTTGTATTCTGGTACGTTTTCGTATCCATTATGCATGGGTTTTCATAACGATTTGTGTACTCGGATACACCTACTATGAAGGAAAAGCTATTGAGGAAATAGGAACATAGATGTTTTATAAAAAAGACGAGGATTTCAACTATTCCAAATGAACTACCAGAACCAATTTTTGAAAATTTTGAGTCAAACAAAAGGCTGAGTCAATGGTTCATTTTCCAAAAAATTTTATGGCTCTCAGGGCCAGAAGATGAAGGGGGCAGAGGGTCAAACTTGCCAGCCTCGTGGCAGAATTGTATTTTTATTCAAAAAAAATTAGGATTGAATTTAAAAAATCTCGAAAGTGATGACTCTTTTTTTGAAGAGATTTTTGTTTTGAATATATAGGGGGAAAATGGAAAAAATCGTTGGAAAATCAGAAAAAAAATCTATTTTATTTTTTTGTCCCTTCGATTGCCTATCCATTTTGTCCTTGGCGATTCTGCATAATTTACTCTGAAGATGGGTAAGTGAGATTGATATCAATTGAAGCAAGTTTTTTTATGTTTTTGTATATTTTTTCCTGTTCAGTTCAATCCCACATTTTCAAATTTTTTTTACGTTTCATAAAATTCCGAGACGATTGGTGAAATTTTTTAGGGCTGGTTTTGCAATAAACACATGAAAATGTATGGTTTTGGTTGAAAAGGGGGAGGCTTTCAGTGCATATTTTGCAAATAAAAAACGAAAAAACTGAAATGCACGTTTTTTTCGACATCAAAATAGGAATTTACCTATCTTTTTCAATTTTTTTCTGAGCTTGAATCTTTGCGATTTTTTTTGTCAGTTTTTCTGTAACTTTTGAATTATTCCAAAGTTTGGTTATAAAAATTATTAAATTTTCAAATTGTGTTTTTTTTTCAAAAATAAACTTAAATTGACGTTATTACTGCTCCAATCATTTCATGGTGTCCAGGCATCATGACGAAATTTTTTAAGAAAAAAGTCAACTGTCAATAACTTTTTTTGAGCAAAAAATGACCAAAAAATGACCCAAAAGTAACCAAAAATTCAATTTTTTGGGGGGGCAAATTTTTTTACAGTTTCTGGAGGAGAGGCAATTTTTTTGTAGTTTTCTGCAAACATTTCAAAGATAAATCAACTGAAAAGACGTGAATAATAATTTCATTTATTAAATTCCTTCGTCAAAACAACAAACAAACAAGTACCTAAAAATCAATTTTTCATTTTTTTCTTGAAGAATTTTGAAAAATAGCAATTTCTACGTGAAAATTTGAATTTTTACCAAGAAGTGCGAGG
This sequence comes from Pseudococcus viburni, assembly GCA_033439095.1. Taxonomy (NCBI): domain Eukaryota; kingdom Metazoa; phylum Arthropoda; class Insecta; order Hemiptera; family Pseudococcidae; genus Pseudococcus; species Pseudococcus viburni. The sequence continues at coordinate 33,143 of JAVBJF010000284.1, read as the reverse complement.
AAAAAGTGACAAACACCCAAAAAAATTAAGTGAGCCGCTATGATGCCGTGGCGTTTTCATGTTTAATTTATTATGCTCATGTTACTCACGAGTCGAAATTCTGCTAGTGGATGGATACCCATCAACATAGTATTAAAACGCATATTTTCGCATATTTTGGATTTTCAACATACGTTTTTGTAAATTTCGACACCGATAAACGTATATTTTTAGTTTTTTAATGCATAAAAAAACGTATCCTAGATATCATCTATTATCGCTGATTATTCACCCAAATTTCTGATCAAAACTGGAGTTGTAACGGATTCAAAATTGAGAGACCTTTTTAGTTTTTGGAAAAAATGTAGGTACACCAAAAGTTTCAAAATCTAAAATTTCAATTGCCTAAGGTGCATTTCGGTGGATTTTACAATTTTTGACGAATTTTTGAAAATTATGATTGATGAGTAAAAATGTAACAAAAATATGAAAATAATCTTGTTTTTTAGCCTTTCTTAATTCAAATTCACAATTTGAAGTACTTACTTACCTAAATTTTTTTTTTCCATGCCATTAATTTTTTGGAGAAAAAAATTCAAAAATTGGTAAAAAAATTCGTTGAAAATTTCGTTTTGATTACATGATCTAAGATTTTCAATAAGTTCATAGATTTTTTTTACTTGAAAACGACTCAAAAGCTTATTATAATCCTGAAAAAAAAAAATGAATCTCAATTTCGATTCTGAAGTTCTAATTATTAAAAAATACATTTTGTAAACCTCAAATCTTCTATCATTAGGAATTTTCAAATAAAAATTAAAAAATTAAAAATCATAATCTTTACTGGAGTCCAATTGGAATGTTTCAAAAAGGAACAAACTGAATTTTAGCATCATTAGCTGAAAAGGAGAAGGAGTCAAAATTAAAAATTCACGACTCAAATGCAACTTTTTTCAATTTTTGTAACTCAAAAAGCAAAACTTTTTCAAATTTTTTCAAAATTACATTTTTGCATATTTTTTTGACTTGAACCTTATTTACTTAATTTTAAAACCCAAACTGGTCATGAAGCCAACTTACCCCTTACCACTCCTTCATTTTATCCAGCTCTGCAAAAACTTATATTTTTAAGATTTTTCAAAAAAAACAAAACCATTTTTACTGTCTCTCCAAAGGTAGGCCCTTTATTAATTATTTCAATAATTTTATATGGTACCCTAATATATTCTACGAATAGTTATTCGCGATAGAAAAATATTTACTGCAAAGGCCCAAAAAAATTAACCAGAGCAGCTCAAAATTTGAAATAATTGGTTCGGCACACTTTTTCACCAATTAAATTCCTTTTTAATCAGCAGGCCAATGAATTTCAGAAGTACCCTCGTAAAATAGATTCGAAATTTGAAATATAATTCGAAACATGTACTTCACCTTCTTTTGGGTCACTCAACTATAGGGCCAGGCTGAATGAGAGGGGTAGAGGGGGCAACTTGAATTCTCCCAATTCTGACCAAATTACATTTCAAGTAGAAAATTTTCAAAACTTGATAATATTTCTTTCAAAGGAAATTTTCGTTAAAGAATTGTCACAGAAAAAATTTCAGTCAAAATATTGAACTTTTGTAGCCTTACTTATAATCTTAGTTCTTCCAGAAAAATACACCAAAACTAATCATTTTTCAAGTAAAAATAATGATTCTTCGAAATTTTTGGCAATGATGGGCAATAGGTAAGAGAATTATTTTTGAAAGGATTTGTAAACTGAAGAAGTGAAAAATGAACAACTATATAGGTACATACCAAGTTCATACAAAAATAAACATTCTCTCAATAATGAATTTTTTCGAATTTTAGAAAACGTTTTAATCATTTTTGAAAAATTCACAAATGTGATGTCAGGTACAAACAATCTCTCGAAACGAAATTCTCATCACATTACTTCACTTCGAGATACACTTGAGTAAACACATTCATATTGTAATAACAAATTAAAATTCAATCAAATTGATTCGCAGCAAAATTTTCCAACTAGAATCGAAAAAACCCAACCACGTTCTCTTTTTTAAAAAAATTGAACCGTATTACTAATGAGCTAAAAATTACATTTTACACGAATGATTCAGCCAATGACAAAAATCGACTCAGTCTTCATAATTGAAAAATTAGGGACTTTGAAATTTAACCAACGCTTAAACTATAAAACTACATAATAATTAAATTCTACGAAAGTTCAATCACATAAAAAAACTAAATTAATAGGGCGAATAAATTAAACCATAAAATCTTACGTACCACTTTGATAAAAACAAAACACCGCAACTGGAATGTCTATCGCTGATCTGGGCTGATACTGAATATCTTGCAATCTAATTAACTAATAATTTAGCGATAGGTACGCGAATAATTACTACGAACAAATATTCCGCTTAAATCTTGGTCCGAACGCATTGCATAGGTACGATTACGTAAAACATTATTTTTTGAGGATAAAATAACACTACATTAAAAATATTTGGTACGGTGTAAGCGAACGATTTTACAGAATACGAATCGATTACGATTTTCTGCTGGTATTCTCCATAAATTGCCTCAGCATCTCCCTCAGTTCGCGAATTTCAGCCGCCAGACTTCCGTAATCTTCCTTATGTTTAATTTCAGAATTATTGCTACGTATCGTGCAGTAGGCTTTTTTCCTTTGCCTAGCCACGTTCAATGCATTCTCCATAACATCACGGGGTAATCTTTTCTCGCGTGGATTTAGAGGCCTAACGTAAAGCACCACTCTGTACGCTTGAGGCGATACGAAAATAGCTAATTTTAACATATTCATAATCCTCTTCGGCAGGTATCCGTGGAACAGGGCTAATTCTAGAAAATAAATAAGCTCGGTTTGGCGGACGAGTTTCGACAATCCGGCAGTTTTATGCAATCCTTCGATATCATGGACGGCAATACCGACGAGCAAATTGATAAGAACGACGGTGACGAAGAATAGGAACAGTACGAACGTAACGTAGGCGCTGAGTTTGAGTAAATGCGTTTTATTAGCATTGGCTGGGTCGAGCAGCAAGCTATTCAAGTCCAATTCACCGGTCATCATGGCTAATACTTTGACCAATCCTATAAGTGGACTGCTGAATGCTTCTTCGGTGGGGAAAATGACGCAAAAACTAATGGTGAATCCGATCAGCAAACAGGAGTAGGCCAATAGCAATTTGGCAAATTCTTTTTGTACTTTTGTGTACATGGCGATATAGGTGCCGAATAGAGGCAGTTGACCGATCATGATCATCAATATGGACCATCCGGAGAGAACGGCGAAGGCTCCGACGTGATTCTGCCAAGTATAAGTTTGTCGATAATATATGCAGGAAATGGCGAACACGCTGGCGATTACTAGCCATTCGATGACATTCGATATGCTGAGGAAATACTGCTTGAATGATGAGAAACCAGGGGTACTGTATAATTTTCGTATCAGTTCGATTACGTTGAAGAATACGAGCAGATACCAAACGTATTCCATGAAGGCAGGGTTCTGGATCAGTTTATCTCCAACGAAGGAGTTATTTTTACAAATGTTGTCCTGCGGTAGGGTATGATTGGTGGCAGCGTTGTAGCAATCGTGAGCCAGAGCTGTCATAACGTAGGTACTCAGCAGTACGATAAAAATGGTACAGAAGATCAGTCTCAAGAAATAATAAGTTCGTACTTTTTCCCATTTCAAATGCAGGAAAGCTATACACAAAGGATGCTCGAGTATCTCTCGATGGCCTTCTTTCTCCAAAGTCTGCAGAAATCCGATTTCTCCGCAGGTGGAATTCTGCAATATGTAACGGAAGTCTAGTTTCAGTCGTAACTCGCGATTGTTTCCTTCGGGCTCGGTAACCGATAGCGACTCGTCTAGCTTCTTTTTGATGGCATTAACGCTGGTGGGAGTTTTGCGATTGATGATGCTCAACGCGGACATGCCACCTTTGGTACGTGCCCCGACATTGGCACCTCTGCTGATGAGGAAGTCGACGCAGTGCGATAGCTCGTTCAAGGCGGCAACGTGCAAAGGCGAGTAACCGTAACGGTCGGGGAAATTGACGTCAGCGTCGTGTCGCACCAGTAGCTCGACGATGGGGAACGCCATTTGAGGCTTGCATACGGCTGCATGCAGGGGAGATCGTTTATCTACGTCTCTGGCATTAACGTCCGAGCCGGATTTTAGCAGGATCTCGACACATTCGAGGCTTTGGGCTCGAGCCGCCAAATGCAGAGCGGTTTGTCCTTTGTAGTTGGTCACATTCAGTCCGGCTCCTTTATCGATGAGTAGCTGAGCGCAACGAGGGTAACCGCTTTCCGAAGCTAGGTGAAGGGCTGTGGCTTTACGACGATTGGTCTTCACATCAACGTCGGTTTTATTATAATCCAGCATTATTTTCAAGCATTGGTAAAATCCTCGATCTGCTGCTAGGTGCAAAGCGGTCATTCCGTACTGATCGCAAGAGGTAATGCAGACACCAATATTCATCAAAAACTGGACGCAATCGACGGCGTTGGCGTGGATCGCAGCGTGCAGCACGGTTTCGCCGATGACACATCCGTGGCCAATCAAGAACTGCGCCGTAGATAGCGAATTACCCAGAACGGCGTAATGCAGCGGCGTATACGTATCTTTAATGGCGTTTATATCGCATCCCTTACTGATCAACCATTTGACGCAATTCACGCAACCGGTAAATGCGCTTAAATGTAAAGCATTGAAACCTCCTTCGCGTTGCAGCGTGAACGTAACGTCGGCTCCGAGATCATACATCAGTTCCAAGTAATCGATGCGGGTGATGAAGGCGGCCCATAGGAAAACGTGGTTTCGCTCGAGATCGCTCAAACTATCGAAACATTTTTGATCAATGGCGTCGGCTCGATTGGTTTCCATCTCGATTAACAAGCTATCGTTGCCTTTGAGCATACGCACAGAGTCTAGTAAACTTTGTCGAATGAATTCTTTGCAGATTTTCACAGATAGTTCGTCGTGAGCGTAACCGTTATCCGAGAAACTCTCCATGAAGAAGAAATCCTCCACCGGTGAGTCACTGTGGTGGTGCGTTTTCTCATCCGGATCTCCGGGTGATTTTTTAGTCGTGTGGGTTCGCGTACGGAAACTTTTCCATTTTGATTTGAACGACGGCCGGACCGGTTTCGATTTGGTGGCTGCTACGTTCAGCGAAGCCGAACGCGAGATTTCCGATGTGCTCGACATGATGTTGGCCGTCTGGTTCGCGAACTCGACGCGGATCGGCATGTTTACCAGGTTTATTTTGAAGCTGTTATTCGAAGACATTCATATCAGTTGTAGTACTAGAGGTGATGAATTGTGCCGGTTCGGGCCATAGTGGAGGTTCTGAAAGTTAAAAGTATTGTTCAAGGTAGTGCTAATGCTGGGGGAAGGAGAGGAGAGGGGATTAAGTATACGGATGCGATTTTCAGCGTGGCATTATGTATTATTGTTGATGAGATTTTAAATTATAGATAATTCGTAAACAAAATTGAATGTGTCGCAACAAAAAGGGCATAATTCAGCATATGTCCTTTTTTATGCGACAAGCGATTCGTATTCTCTGAAGTTTTCTCTATCCAATGAGCCCCCTTCCACCTTCCAATATGTTTTCCTCGAAGAGTTATGGCGTTTTTAAAATGCGAAGTTCGCAATTTCGGAACCTACATTACATGTTTGATTTTCGATAATTTGCGAAATGTTTAATTTTTTCACTGTTCAGATGATTGAAATTTTAATAAAGTGTTTTTTTAGTTAATTTTTCGTCATAAATTTGAAAAAACAAAAAAATTCGTTCAAAATGTATTTTTAGCATTTTTTGTAACCAAGAAAATGAAAAAAAAAGTTGTCATTTTTCAAAGTGCGATAGTATATCCGCTCCCTGAAGAGATAATTTGAAATTTTTTTCACGAAAATGTTCCTTTTTTCATTCTCTTCAACTTTTGTATGAAGATTTTTTTTTAATTTTCACTTCCGGAAAAATTATACGTCAATAAACGTAGAAGGGTCGAAATGAAATTTTGTCACAACAAAAAGGAAATATAACTCAACCTTTTGTTTTCAATATAGAAAAAAATAGAAAAGATATCAAGTGATGGGCGAGCTGTTTTCTTGTAGCAGAAAGATGAAATTTTAAGGTAACATTTTTTTCCCCAGCTCAATTCCTTAATTTAGTATTAAAAATAGTATACTCAAACTTCAATCGCGATTTCTCAAAAATTCCATTTTTTCTATAATTATGTCCTTTTTGCTGTGACACGTTCAATTGCTAAATTCAAGTAGAAACTTTTGGAATGTAGTGGAACAAGTGAAAGGTTCCTCCAAACAAAGGTTCTCCAGCAAGAAAACCTGTTTTGTGACTTCTGAGCTACGCTTTGACAAAATATTGGAGAAGGCAGGTCGAATATTTCCCACTGAATTGATTTTTCCCCAATTTTTTGACTCAAAATTTAACTTTTCCTATTTTTAACAAGGTGCCTCACAAAACTTGTTAACTTGTTGAGCAAAAAGCTTGACTTGGCTTAACCTTTTTGCATGACTTTTTTGATTTTTTTATGAGTCAGTCCCCCCCTCCCCCAAAAAAATAAGTCACAATGAGCTCCTAAATTGAAATTTTTACAAAAAACTTTACATAAATATGATTCAAAAAAATCTTAATGAGTTTTTTTTTAATTTAAATTGGGTATGTGTATTTATCAGAATTTTTTTTAATTTTTGAAAAAAAGCTTGACCTTTGAGTCAAAAAGCTTAACTTTGCATGACTAGCTTGACCTCTTGGTCAAAAGCTTGACTAATTTTGACCAGCTTGACTTAGCTTGATCGTTAGACACCCTGTTTAAGTACATTTCATTAAAAAATCATAATTATTTTCAAAAATTTTCCAACTCGAACTTAATTTTTTCAAGTTAAACTACAACTTTCCACTATGGTAGAGGTCAAGCTGTTTCTGCTTCATTTGATTGAGTTTCGGTTTCAGCTGTACACCAGAATTGGTTACCCAATTAAAAAACTTAAAGCACTTATTCTCAAAACTAGGATTTTTGGAAGACCTTTATCCAGGGAAACCTTTCAGAAGAGAGCTATAAGATACTTGACCTTCCAAAAAAAATTGGAAAATTTTTTTGCAAAATTGTTCACAGAAATGTGCGGAAATCGTTGCATACCTATTCAATTCGTACAGTCATAGATCCTTTAACTGTTTTTCTAACGAAGAGAAAGATGATTATTATAAATTATTTTGAAGAGAAATCAAATGGATTAAATGTTCAACTCAAAAGTATAGGGAAAAAATCAAAAAAATCGTAGATACCTTTTAAATTGAGATATAAAATCAATGCCAAATTGAAAATCTGAAAAATCCGCCTACGTATAAGAAAATCTCCATAAATATGAAAAGCATTTAGAAGGTGAGGATATTCATACTACATACAAAGGTGAGCGTATGGCAATCCAATATATTTTCAATTTAAATTCAGAGAAAAAAAACTGAGTGGACGAAAAAATCTGACACCTCATGGGATTTTAAACTGGAAAAACATTTTTTACATTGATTTAGGTAATATTTACAATGTTGTGCATTTTCTTCACTTCGATACGAAAAATAGATGTTTTATACGTCGCCATCTTTTTTTTTTTTAGTCTAAAATTTCAAAGGTGTCAGATATTTTTTTATCCACTCGTTACAAATCAAGGATGGCGTTTTTTTTTTAAAGGATATATTCGATTTTGGTGAATCTTCAATCTAATAGTGGTTATTTATAGCCAAAATTTTCTCAAAAGAGGAGGAGCATGTAAAAGATCACAATGATAATTTCATAAAATCAAAAAAACTGAGGATGCTCGAAGAAAAATCGATGAAGAGAGTGATATTGGAAAACTAATTTTAGATATTAGGGATAAATTAGTAAGTAGGTACCTCAGTAATTTGACGATAAAAATTCCACCATTAAAGTCTTGATACAAAATTAATTAGGTACCTCTTCTATTAAAATTTCATAATAATTTTTTTTATCGAAAAGAAATCATTCAGAGAGGAGCTACGATTATATTTTCAGCGGTTAGCAAATAGCCAATCGAATTAATTCGTCTCAGAAGGAGAAAGCAATGGGAGAGGGGAGCAAAATGCCAAAAGAGGGAAATATTTTTCAATATTTAGGTAACAATCGCAGACAAAAATTCAAGAAATTTTGTAAAGAAAACTCAAATCCAAATTACTTCGATTTTACAGGGTTTTGAGTAGACAAATCTGTCAGAAAGTGTGCGTAACTTATCAACTTCAATTTTAAAATTTCAAAATATTTTGAAAAGTCGACTCTCCCTTCTATCGACAAAACCCTGGTTAGTAGAAAATATCGAACAAATAATTTGATTTTTGATAACTTTGTTTTATATTTAAAAACGAAATTTTCAGTTGAATTTTAAAAATTGCACATTTTTATTTCTAAAATTTCAGAAACCTTTGGATAATATGGTTTTTGACAAACTTTTCTACAGAGGCAAAATTTCCAGTTGAATTTTGAAAAATCTTTAAATTTTATTATTAAAATTCCAAAATATTTTAAAAGGTTGATTCTTCTTTCACCATCCCCCCCACTCCCAGTAAACAACCCCTGCAAAAATACAATCTCAAATAAATAATTTTTTTAATAAACATTTTGTTTAAAAGCGAAATTTTTAACTTAATTTTTGGAAGCACAAAGTTTTTTGAAAGATTGCCCCCTCTCTCAGTAAACAAACCCCCTCTTTTAGAGTTATTGTGCTAGGAATTTAGTTTTTGAAAAAATGTAAAATTAAATTATAACTGCACAATATACTTACTTACTCAAAAAGGCAACCCCCAAAACTAAAATTTCAATCTTGACCATAAAAATAATTTCTATAATAATAAAAAAAAACTTTCAAAAATTAAATATATCTACTAAATTAATCAATTTTTGAAAGATGAAAATGAATAAGCAGGCTGGTCGTGTCTAATTATCCAAAGAACAGAAAATAATTCATCCAAAACGTACGTGTTTTCCAGAAAAACACGTCCAACTCCAAAGCTGCGAAATGAATGACTTCAGAACAATGAAAGTGAAACCGAACTGAATGAAATTTTTGTGGAGTAGTATTCGAACGTGAAATATAATTCCTTCAACCTAACCAATTTGGTCAAAAACTGAAAACTAAACACCTACCTACTTGAAAATTGAAATTCATGATATCAAGTGTCGATTTATCGGTGGGGGGGGGGGGGGATTTTCGTTTTTCAAACGTAATTTTTCAATAAAAGAAATCATCTGGGCAATATTTCTGTCTTCGTTTGCATAAAATATTCTCTTTTTGGTTTTTGAAAATTTTTCAAAAATTACGTCAGTTTTCAATTTTGAATTGCACCTACAGAATTTCATTTTTTTTTCTGAAATCAGCATTGTGGCAATTTACAAACATATTTTCCTCTCTACTTGAGAAAATCGTTTCAAAAAATGAACACCAAAATCCCCCCCGCTTGGATTCACTTTTTACGACACAAATATTTCTTACATTTTTTTTCAATGTTTTGAAAAATAATCTAAAAATTAATCTTTTGCATATTTAGGACATTTTTCCATCTACGATTTTACATAGGTATAAATTGAGTAGATACTTATTTTCCAAGCACGTATTTTTCAAATGACCAACAAAAAAATGGAGCTAACAAATGTGAAAAGAACCACGATAAACCGTAAAATCATAAAAAATGAAAAAATTTGACTATTTTCCCTAGATTTTTCACTGCAAGTAATTTTTAAAAAAGTCGAAAAAAATAAAAATCTACTATGAAGTATTTAAAGGCAAAAAACTTCACAAAAAATCTATGAAAATTCCTTACAAATGTAATAATGAATTTTCATATACTCACAGCAGAGAATTTTTAGGTAGGAATAATTCACCTATTGTTTTATTTAAATAATAAACCGTCGGCGTCAGTTGAAAAATAAAACGAGAAATTTTCTAGAAAAGAAATCACCGCAGATATGGGTAAAACGAAACAAACCATGCAATTTAATTTAATCTCGAATACTTTATCGCCTGATAAACTTCTGTAAATAATCCCGCAAAATCTCTCTTTTCTCCCTAATTAATTCACTTACACGATAAAAACAATCAAACGATACTTTGAAACCCAATTTACGAGTAAAAAATCACAAATAGAATTTTGTTATTGAAACTCACATTGACAAAATTATAATTCCACTGGGAATTAATAATAAACCTCGATAAATCATTTCATCTCAAATGTTTACCCCTCGAAAACACATTTTCATCACCGAACAAGCAATCAACTCGGTTAATTGTTCGATACACTTGCACGAAAAAACTACACATTACGTTAAACAATCACGATCGAAAAAAATAAAAAATAAAGGCCCAAATATCTAATATTATTAGACGTAAAATCAATAAAAGAAACCTGCACACGAGTGAAAATTCGCCGGTACGCGTATATGCGAAACCTTCGGCAGCGGAGGGTTGACATCCTTAAATGTTATTTCCGCGATAATAAAAATAATCATCAAGCTTAAATGCCACGCTCGAAAAATCGCATAGGTATACCAAGCTAGGTACGCGGATATGGATACAAAACGCGCAACAAAAATAACAATCGCAAGAAAATCATAAATACCTGAACTTTACAATTCGGATAGCAAATTCATATCGTAGAACTCGAATTCGTGTTTTTTCGCGTATTTAACGTTAGGATCCCGAAAGGCAACTTTCTGATCCGTCGATTAACGGCCGTACGAAGGAAGACTAAATAGTGAATACCAAGGAACACGCGAGAAGTCGACAACCGTCAGGTATTTATAATGGAAAAAGTGGGGTTCATTATTTTTACGTGTAGTACAGGCAAGAAAACGCACATATATATGGAGCTAGAGCTATTGTACATATAAAAACCGACAAGCATCGTCGATGTTCTATAATCACTGACGCTAGTCGACACAAAATTTGACATTAAAACATTGTATAGTATAAATAAATTCGTACTGTTTCGATAGCACAACTCTACAGCGCTGGTGGCTCGATGGAATATGCCTGTGACTCATTCATGGTGTCCGATGGGCCTACCATCTTTCACAGAAAGTTCAAGGTCATCGATTCTTCTCGCCGGTAACCGGTTCATTTCACACCGGAGCATGGTGGAAAACCCAACATTTTCTGGTACTTTCGCATTTTCGCAGGCTGCATCGATGATCGATGACGATTCATGATGTAAGGCGATTCCTCAGTCATTGTTATTCCAACGTGTTTTCAATTATTTACGCTAATGATGGCTGACGACAATGGCGTTCGATGTATGTTAATTTTAGAAACTGGATGACTTCTAACGTCACAGGAATCTGGTTAAACCGCAACTTAATCAAGCAGATATTATATTAATAATTTTACTTTCGTAAGATTATCTAACGATACTTATGATTGATTTTTTCGACTTGGTGTTTTTTTATCGATCAAATTAGCATTAGATCATGGATAGGTAGAGGTATTCAGCAAATACACCTACCTATCATTTAAAAAAAAAAAAAAAAAAAGTGAAAAATAATCTCACGAATAGTTTCTAAAATGATATCCAATCAATTGGAATATAATTACGATAAATTTCTCTTCCACATTTTGGTAGGTATCTCATAATTTTAAAAACACTTCGATGTACCTACGTAAGTTGAAATTAAACAAACTCACCCTTAGGTATATAGGTAGAAAGTACTTATTCTACACAAACCCTAACGCAACAGTTCAAGGCCATCTTTACGATAAATTTGTTTACGCGTAAGGTTGCCCAAATAAATGTACGATGAAAAGATAGCGGAAATAGGACTAGGTTATTTTGTGATAATTTTTAATTGCGTCAGTTTCCAAAGGCACGATCTTCTGCGTTGATAGAGACTTCGGGATCGAGAAATTTCCAAAAAGGTAAAAATCTTTTAGGGGGAATTATCGGTGAAAATGGAACATTGTACTCTATCTTTCTTACTCCCTATTTCCTCTTCAGGTAAGATAATAACAAATAGGATGATTGCGTGACCGATGGTTGTTAAATGTTTACCGGAGTTTGGTGTTCCCACCTACGTACACCGTAAACGAATACACGCCACTGTTAATATCGAATAAAGCGGTCCCTGCTTTGTTGCTTAATTTTTTTGAGAACTGATTTCAGCGTCGAGTCGATGTGGATGTTTTTTTTCGAGTTCGGGTCGAGTTTGGTTTCGATACGAGGGATGTGGAGGCTTGAAAGTAGCTAAGTAGGTACTATGGTGTATGTTGGATCTTAAAAATGAAAATTTTTGTTATTTTTTGGATTTTCCTGCTTCAAATTTGCCCCAAAAAGAAACTATTTTTTATTCTACGATTAAAAAATTCAAGGAAAAAGGAAAATGTTGAAATTTTTGATATTTTCTGGTTTTTTGGATACCAAAATGAAATTCTTGCTATTTTCTGGAGTTTTTTGTTTTTTTTTTTTGCCAGTAGAGTTTGGTTTCGATAAGAGAAATGTGGAGTTTTTACAATAGCTATACTTATGGTGTCTGTTGGATTTGAAAAATGAAAATTTTTGTCATTTTTTGGGGCTTCTTGCCATTTTTTTGCTTCAAATTTGCCCAAAAAGAACCAATTTTTTATCCTATGATTAAAAAATTCAAGGAAAAAGGAAAATGTTGAAAATTCTTGCTATTTTCTGGTTTTTTGGAGACCATAATGAAATTCTAGCTATTTTTTGTTTTTTTGTTTGCTTTTTCTACCAGTAGACACGATGTTGAGACGGTCATAGTCATAAAATAAGTCATATGAGGCACGATAATTATTACTTGGTGCTGAAACTCGATCAGAATTAAGACACCTACACTGCAACAGGGATTTAAAGTTCGATCAGGGCCACCGAGTTTTTTTCTGAAAGAATGTGTATTTTTAGGCGTAGGTAGCTACTAGCTAGATACTTCTGTATATGAAAAAAGAAAAAAAAAACGAATGCGCTGAAAATTTTCAATCAAGAATGGCCAAGTTATTTGTCTAGGTGTGTCATAAAAAATCGACGAATACTTGCCCTGAAACAAATAAAATATCTAAATATGTTAATATCGTCACAGGTACATATATGAATGCTATGGGTTCCTAGCCACACTGGTATTCCTGGTAATGATAAGGTAGATTTATTAGCTAAACAAGCAATTCTAGAAGGTTTGCCATCTGAAGGTATAGTAGTACAGGATCTCATTCCCCTGGTTCATCAAGCTCACTCCAATATGTGGAATAAACTTTTTAGATCTTCCTTTTCCAATGAAAAATCAACCTATTTACTTATCCAGCATGATATTCCTAAAATTCCTTGGTTCCGTCAAATGAAATATCTTTCTAGGTACAGTAAAACATCTCTAATGAGACTCCGTACAGGTCACTCTTCCCTTCCTAACCATCTATTCAGAATCATGGCCATCAACAATCCTACATGTCCCTTGCACACAATCCCTGAAGCGATTTGTGATATCAATCATCTACTCTTTGAATGTCCTGCTCTCTCACGTTTTAGATCAAAACTATACCAAAGTCTTCTAAGTGCAGGAGTGAGTACTCCTTTTTCTGCTCTGTCAATCATGAATAATACTAGTAAAAATATCTACTCTGCATTAAGTTCCTTTATACAGGAGGTGACAACGTTCACCAATGGTGTTATACGTTTCTAATGAATTCTAATTATTGCTGGCATGGGCTGATAGACCTAGTAGTCTAAACCCACAAAAAAAAAAAAAAAAAAAAAAAAAAAGGTACATATATGATGTAGGTACGTGCACTAATGAAGGTGGGCTCGAACCAGAACACAAATATAATTGAATTTAAAAAACACGTACGTATCGATTTAAACGTAAACAATGAGTCAATACAATTCATCTCATCGAATTAGAATCAATTTCTATAATACCTATTTACAAAAAAATTCATCTGGTTCAATTGATCGAATTCTAGTTCAGATTAGGTAGATATAAATGCTCGTATAGTGGGAGGGGCATAGCCAGAAGTTTAGAAAATTTCTCACGGGGGGGAGAGGTCAGAACTTTCATAATTTTCTGAGAAATTTTGAGTTCAGCCCCCCCCCCTTCCGTCCCATAAAATTTCCTTTTACTGTAAAAACATGTAATTCAAAATTTGTATCATTTTCATGAACGGGGTTGCGCACAGGTGTTATTAAGTTCTTATACGATTTGTGTGGAATATTTAGGAAAAAGACTTTATGGGAGTGCAGTTTTGGAACAAACAACTTCCATGCCAATTATTTTAACCTTAAAAATGAAAAATAATAATAAATCCAAGTTTTTTGGGAGGATTCAAAGTGGGTATGTAGACTTGGGATTCCAGAAGGATTTCAAAGAGAGGGAGTAAAAAGGAGCTTTTTTCGCACAATCGTCACAAATAATTCATACAATTGTGATTTTGTTAGTGCCCTAGCGAAGCGAAGGCGAAGCTTTGAAAAAATTGGATTTTCAATGCTGAAAAAGGACATTTTTTCACATAACATCATTTTTTTAAATTCTGACTTTATGAGGAGGGGGGAGAGGGGTGTCCAGGATTCCGAACGCCCTCTTGGATATACCACTGTATAATTGTTATCTGACTTTAACAAACACGTACGTATCGATTTAAACATAAACAATGAATCAATACTAATAAAATTCATTTCATCGAATTAGAATCAATTTCTGAATTTCTTTGTATTTACAGAAAAATTCATCGATTGTATTTTTAGAAAGTTAAACTGGTTCGACTGAACGAATTTTATTTCAGATTATACATATTGTACATAATTGTGATCTCGTCACTTGGAATTTTTGAGTCAAGACTCGAGAAAAAAACCTTTTATTGAGAATTTGAAAATTACTGGACAACAAATAAATATGTACTTCGATCTCAAAAAAAATTTTAAAAACATACAAAAATTGATTAGAAAATATTATTCACGTGTTTTGAGCCTCTGGTATGGGTGTCTGCTAAAGGTTGCAATTTGCACCCTGCCCTGATGAACTTTCGTTTTTTTTCAATATCTATTGAAGACAGTTTTTACTCAAAAATATCTCGTCAAGTGTTCCAAAAATATTCAAAATTTTCTTTATTGTTCCGCTCACCCCTCCTTGGAAACTAAAATATAGGAAAGTGTTGAAATTTCACGTTTTAGATGCCTTTTTTAGAAAATATTTTGCTCGGCTTCAATAAATTTTCTTATTTTGATGAAATAATGGAATTTTTTTAAACACTACTTGTCTTTTTTCAGGGACTCTCCCTTCCTTTCCCCTCCCCTTGAACAGCTGTTAAGCTACGTCATTGCTCATACGATAAGTTGATGTAAAATACATTCGTCAGAGTTTCCTTTTGCAACTTCATTAGAAAATCCTACGGACTTGATGACCTCTGGTCAAATTTTAAAAATTGGCGAGTATTCGCCATTTTTGTTCTTGTGTAAATTTTTCACTCCGGAACCCCATTTTGACTCTTGAACTTCCCTCTCCTTCAGACATCTTATTTGAAATTTGCAGAGCCACTGATTTTTAGTGATGTTTCAGTGACCTTGGCACACCCCTATATAATGTTGTATGATATCACTTTTTCGAACGGATGAAATAAATAGCGACTGATTATACGAAAATTGTAATTTTCACGTTCCATACTTGGTTTGGTTGTGTGATCAAATACATAATTTTTTTTAGCCTGTATCATGAAAAATTGTTGAAAAGCTTAATTTTTCAATAAAAAATCCAAAAAATTTCCTCTCGAGTTTTGGATGCACAAAATTGAAACTCTTTGGTTCCATTTGAAACTAAACATACAATGATTACGTGGTAAAAAATTTCAATATTTTTTCCCTTAGAGGGGTAGGTTGATTGCTCAAAATAGGGCACCTCAGGCCGTCAGACGTCTCACTGAGATTTGACTTAAAAATATTAATATCGTAAATAGCGCCGATTTCAGACTGATTTTTAGTCGTACAAGTCGAATCCAGTTTCAATTTTTGCTTCATTTGATGACCTTGCCTGGGAAGCTCTATTTAAATTCAAACACGGCAAATTTGAAGATAAGAAATGATTAAAAATGAAAAAACAGGGTCAGATTCGTGTTCAACGGGTCAAATTATCCCTTTATTTGCTATTTAAAGGTTCATTTTACTCAAAATGTCAAAATTCATTTCTGCACTCAAGATTCCTCAATTTTTGAGTAATTTACGCAGGAAGAAATGATCACACCGAAATCGTATTCAGTACCTAGGTCAAAATACTTCGATAAAAAAATTTTCAAGGCTAATTTGATCGAATGCTCAAAATGTGGTTTTTTCACTGATTTTCCATGATCAATGAAAAAATTCTCAAACAGAAAATTCGAAAAATTAAAAATTAAACTTCAAAAATGGAGGATACTTCAACTTCCTGTAACGCGACAATGAATAAATAAACCATAAAAAAAATTGTTTGGATGTAAAATTCATTTTTTTAAAAATGTATCTCTAAGAAATTTGATAATTAATTCTTTTCTCATTTTCACAAAATTATTAGTTCTTTGGCTTCCACGGGGAGAAAGTAGTAAAACTTAGCCAAAGTCAAACAATTTCAATCAGTTATAGAGGCTGTGATTAAATAAAACTCTGATTTTTAACGATCCATTACGAAATGTAGGTGATTTGGAAAATTCTTAATTTCAGCACCGTAAGTACATTGGTCTTCACTTTTCCAACATTTATTATGTAGTTTCAAAAATTGATTTATGTAAGCTGAGCTCATCTCATAATATCACAAATCGAAGAGATAACTTCTCAACAAGATACAAATCCACGTTCGTTTTTCACACTCTTCTAACTTTATTTAAACTTAGCCCAAAGCTAAAATTCACCTGTAGAGTAGAAAATATACAAAAACTACACTCGATAAAACACGCTACACCTAACTCAGCTTAAGGAATATTTCAGTCCGCGGAAAATTTCCTTTAAAAAAGATTTATTTGTCTCGTACGTACTGCGGCAGTAAACCGGTGACAGAAAAAATCACAAAATGCATGTAACATTCCGTAAAGCGGCAAGAAATGTCACGAACAGCCCTTGATCGTCCGCCGATAACGTCCGTATTTGCACGAATACTTCGCCTACCGTGTAGTCTTTTTATTTACATTCGAAAACGCACCGAAAGAATCAGTCAGAGTTTAAATTTCATACATAATTTTCAATCGAACGACTTACACGTACGTTAGTGGCGCATCTAACGACGGAATAATTTTTACAAAAAATTCCCACCAATTTTATTACGATCAAAAGAAAAGAAACGAGCAGATTGTCGAATTAGGTTAGGTTAACGACCTGATGGTTTTATAACTTTTCTTTCTTATCGCCGAGTGCCGGTATCGGGGGTGGAAATCATAATAATAACTGTTACGATCACCACCCAAGCAGCACCACCTAACAACATTTCCTTCTGTAATATTTATGTATCGAAACAACGAAAAGGTCTTCTTCGGGCGACTCCAGCAGTCCATCGAGGTCGAAAAAAATGATTACGAGTTCGTTCCTCATTCCGGATGCAAATCGTATCGTTTGGGTCGGTATTAATGAGTTGTTCTCACGATAACGACTATTTTAAAGGTCAATATTTGCGTTAAAATACCTTTTTCTTGTGTTCCTTATTACGATGCTTCTATGGAAATATTCCCAAACGTGGGGTGTGGACGTGGAGCGATTACAATTCTAGTAATGAGGTAGAAAAAATGGATGAAGGGTTAAAGGAATAGATAAGAAAGAAAAGTGAATTACCAACAGAATTAGGTTATTGGTAGCATTCAAGGATAAGATTCATTTTCAAATTCATTGTATGAAAAGAGGGAGCTTAGAGCTCGGAGTAGTACTATTATTTTTCTAATTTTGGAATTATTTTACACTCCGTGATAAACAATGTTTGGCATTACGAATACTTCTATCACGTTTGATAGAGAACAAAAATAAACCAATATTATTTGTTTGATCAACAATGAACAACCTCTCAATGAAATGATAACATAAATATTGTGGTCACGTCAAATTAAACGTAAATAACGAAAGGAATGCGATTTTAATATTTTTATCGACTTGCCCGGACCTCAGGGCATATTTATAGAGTAAAATTAAAATCAAATGACAAAAAATTAATTTCTCAGAGAGAAACTTGTACCGGAATTTGATACTAAATGAAGCAATTCCACTTCCATGAAATTCGCCTTTAATAATGAGAAAAGCAAATGAAAAAATTCTACGTTACCATTTCCTTAGCTTGTATATCCTGAAAATAATGAATATCTTTTCCGTCAATCGAAAAGCGCCCAGTTCCCGGAAAATAAGCGGTTACATTGACCTCTGAAGTTTTTCTATGGATATCTATGAACAGAACATGCCATATTAATAGAAAAATGAACCAATAATTAGTACAATTCCGATAACAATAGTAGAAACTAATAATTGTACCCTCAAGTGTAACTTTTTTTCTACCATCATCCAAAACTTGAATCTGAAATGCATAAATAATTGTAAATAAATATGTCCAAAGTGTCCAAAAAAAATAAAAATGAACGAAATACAAAATTTACCGTTTGCGGTCGACTTCTGCTCGTATTTATGGAAATGTATTCGATATATTCATTTAAAAAATCTTTAAATTTAGAAGCGTGTGGGTGATCGGCGATAACTTTCAATGTACCGATTAAATTCCTATACTGAAAAATAAGAAATATATAAAATTATGCATTTGTTCTACCAAAAAGAATATAATTATGTGAGCCCGGATACAGAAATCACGCTTGGGAGTCAGAAATTGGATTTTGAATTGACACTGATTTTGGGTCCTTCAGATGGAATAGAATCAAGGGGGAACCGCAACTCGAAAACCAATTTTTGATCCCAAGGGTGGTTTCTATATCCAGGCTCACATAATATAAATAAATAAACAAACCAACCTCGTAGATATTAATTGATTCATTCAGTTTTGTCGAAATGTTTTCCCGTGATAACCAACGTAAGGCTTTCATATCACTGATAGAAATAATTTAAAATTAATGTAAAATATTTACAGAAAAAGTAGTAATAAAATGCTAAATGCTTACATTGGCGAGTACATATCACCATTTTCTTTACCAGCGATAACTTTATCTTCAAAATCTTTCAATTGATTCAAAATTTTAACAGCGTCCTAGAATAACATTTATAAGTGCTATACTCATTCGAATTCTGAAACTGCACAAAATCAGCAGAAATAATGCAACATACGCTTATATGCTGATATAAATTTGGAACTCCGGTATAAAAAAAATGATGATAAGGTCTTCCAGCCATATCAAAAGAAGCTTCTTTGCTTGCTGGGTATACTTCTTCTGGTGGTTTCATTATTGGCCTTGCTTTGGTCTGAAATACTCCGCAAGGAAACAAGTATTCTATCGATTCCTGTAGAATATCAAAAGCACAGGTAACCATAACATAATCAAATTAAATTTCAGTCTTACAGTGTATCATCATAGAATACATACATCAATATCTTTTTGGGTGAATGTTTCCGGAGCTCGTCCCATCATATTAGCCAAATGCCTTTTACCAACTTCGAATTGATGTCGTTCTTCATTCATGAATTTCTCTAGAATAGAAAAATATGGTACATGAAAAATTAGAATTTAATATATGAGAAATAACGTAAAACTTACGCCAAGCAGTAACTTTTTCCAAGTGATGTTTCATAGCTCGACTGATATTTTGTTTTTTTAAGGGTCGATCGTCAATGATAAGAGGGTCCGGTTCCATTTCAATGGATGGCATTTTATCCATCATGCTGTAATACACGATATTCTGGAAAAAAATATTGATGATTTAAAACATTTTTGAAACAGGAGTTGAAATAATAAAGTTATGTAGTATGTCGAGCAATTCCAATACTTTTTCATGATATAAAATATAAAAACATTTTTGAAATATTTACCTGCAGGTTAATCCTTGGGAAAGGATGTTTCAAAAGGGATACAAAATACTTGTTCATTCTGACTGAACAGAAGATTCGGCGAGTTGGAAAAGAAATATATTATGGAATTCTTCAATTAGATAACATAATAGAGCCAAAATTTTGAAATTTGAGGTCAATTTTCATAGGTCTACAATTTATTTTTCATAACATGTTCCGGTCGGTGCATTGGTGCAAATCAATTGATAAGAGTAATTTTTATTTTTTGATTGTCGGGATCGTATTCGCTAAAGTGGAGCTACTTTAAGATCTACCCCACCCTTTTCTCTCCTTCAGTACTCGTTCCAATCCAAGAGCGGAAATTTTGTTTTTTTTTTGCAAATTTGCATCATTCTTATCAAACAATCAAAATTCATTTCGATGTGTAATTTTTTTATTTCCTAGATTCTAGAGATTTAATTTTATTCGAGTTAATTAAGAATTTCTTCATTTGCAATCGTATCTCTGTGTAGTGAAATGACAGTTGCTCCAATCATCAAGAAAATACCAGGGAAACCTCCGAAATTTGAAAACGAGAAAGATGGTTACGTAAATTTATCTGCAATGAGCAAATTGGAATTATTGGATTTACTAGAAAGAGAGAAGAAACTGCTTAGTAATAAGTATGCATTTTTAATATGTATTACTTTTGGTGATAATTGATATGATCCTTACTGAAAGTGCACTCATTTTTTACAGAAAATTTATCGATAAGTTACCTGATAAAGGTGATAAAATCAAGAATTTCCACAGCAAAGTCGAAATTGAACTGAAGAAAAGGGACGAACAGGATAAACTCTGCAATTTGATATCAAATCTAAGCGTTAATGAATCGAAAGCAGCTCTAAATAAACTAGAATGGACCGGTAATTGTGACTCAACGAAAGATGGCAAAGCGGAGACAGATGCCGAAGATTTGGTTAAAAATGAAACTAATCCATTGGAAATTTTAGCGACTCATTCTGGCACGAGTGTTTCCAATAAAAAACTGCTCAAGTGAGTATGCATGTTTTATTTCACGTCTATTTTTACTTGCTGGCATTTTCGTTGCTTTTTTACCTTTTCAGAGTAGAAGAATCTGAAACTCTAGTGAAACCATCTGATTTAAGCACCAATCATGCCGCTGAATTGGATATTGATTTATATGCACAACACTTATGTCGTCTATTTGATAATAAAGGAGAAAACCGTGAAAAGAAGTTTTATCCCTACAAATCATTGAATAAAACATTCGTCAAGAATACGCCAAGTAACAAAGAACCTGAAATTTCTGCCGCCTATGTTCCTAAGAATATTTCCGGTCAGACTAAATTAATATCTTTAGGAGAAGCTATTACAGTTCATCAAGAGCAACTTAAACATCTCAAAGTGATTTTTAGTTTTTTTGCCTGAATACAATGTTACATCATCATGATTAATAAGGTATAACAACTGTATAATTTTTACAGGAAATTGAAACGAATAACGCTGTTGAAAGACTGATGCAAAAATTCAATGTGAAGACGAAATTACCTAAAAACATTACTTCTTATCGAGAACGAGGCGCTGAAAATAGTGATGATGAGGGTAGTTCTGAAACCGAAGAAAATTCTGAAGAAGAATACGATGACGAAGAAAAGGTATCAAATTTGAGCGATGTAGATTGAGAAGTGATTGTTTTAATCTAATCTTTAGGCAAAATGAGATCATTTCGGATTGGTAAATGAAATTTTCTTCATGTAATTGTATTTTTAGTCAAGACCTAGAAAATTTCAGTTCAAAACAAATGTGATATTTTTATTTTACCGAATTATTTATGTAATTTCATGTCGATGTTTTGTTGGATCAATCGTGAACGCTTTCGATTTTTCCTGAAAAAGATTAATTTTTTATTATATTCCATTTTTTTATGTTTAATGATTAGTGATGTAATTATTTTTAAAATTATGCACCAACCACACCAGTTACTATTTCGTACAAAGTGCGATATTCTGTATCAGAGAAAATAAAGAATAAATTTAATTGTAATAATAATAATTGTCATTATTTTATTTCACAATATTGAAGTTCAAGGTGTGAATAATTTTAAATTTAATAGGAACTTTTTTGATAGCACCAAAAAAGTAAAAAAAATTGCAAATTTTGTTTTACTTATTTGTTTATGGAGAAGGAAAAATAAAATCGAAGCAAAACGACCGAGCGAAAATTGAGTTCCTAATTCTCGTCTCCAAGCCTTGTAAATTATCAAAATTGCAAAAAAGTAATGTTAATGCTTTGTTACAGAGAGCAGCAAATAATGATTTTTTTGGTAAAAAGTTTTCAAATCTTGTAGGCCTTGAATGACTATGTAAACTGCAATCATCGAAACCCGTCAACTATGATGCGTTGGAATATACCATAAAAGCTGAGTTTTAATCGTAATTAATTTCTTTTAATTTTATTTGTTATTAATTTTTTATGAATCAAGTGATAATAAATTAATTGAACGATTGCTAATTACCAAATACCCCAACCAAAGTAAGAACTTGTGAAGTAGTTTCAATGTAAGATTTGTTTTCTTATCTCGAGTGATTAATTTCAATAATTTTCATTCCATTCAAAAAAATTGATAATTTAATGAATTTTACGCTTTTGTTAACACTTTACGTTGTGTCATCGTGTTCGCATTAAAAATTGTGTCTGTGCGATTGTTGTTACGTGGTAATTTAATCATATCTTCGTTTTCGTTGAAAATCCGAACTGTTGTAATTGAGAAAGTTGTCGAGACAATTGTGATAATTTTGCTGATTATGTAAAATTTATCCTTGAAATTCAGTCAACTTTATAATAAATTCTAGTAGTGTAGAATAGTGATGATTTCGCTTAATAGCTAAGTTGATTTAACAATGATTTTTTTATCTTTCGCAGGTTCCAATGCGTCGTTTTACATGCATTTAGTACGTAAAATCTTGACTTTCGTTGACTAAGGAATGCTATTTAACAAGTTTTATTTTCCATAAATCTTCCGTGAAGAATCATGTATCCTAGAAATCCGCCTTATTCCGGAACGAATACTTTACCCAACGTTGTTCCGGCTACCAGTCAGAATGCTCCCCTATATCAAAATGGTGCTATGTATCATAATACCTCTCCAACGTATCCACCAACGCAACCACAACCTCCATACGCCAGATCGCAATTACAGTCTCCACTGAGCCCTAGCAATAAGCCAAACTACCCAATGCGGATGTCTAATTATAATCAACCCCATCAACAAAGTGTACAACCTCTTGCATCTCATGTCGAAAATCCAGCGATGCCGAATTATGGCGCTCCTTCGCATAATCATCAAATGCAAATGCAGCAACCGCCAGTTGGAAGTCAACCACCTCCCAGTAATGATCGAATGTACCCACACCAGGTAAATGGCTATCCGCCACCTCAAGCTCCAGCTCAGAACTACGGCCAATATCCGCAAGCTCCGCCGCAATATAGTAATAAGTATCCGCCCGTAAGTTTTTTCTTTCCAAGTTTCGGAAATATGTTAAATTAGAGTTTTCTTAGAATGTTGTTTTGTTGCAGTCGGGAGATCAATTGATTGATCCTATGGCTAGGCAGTTTAATAATTTAAGCGTCACTAAACAAGGTTTCCAAAATTTGAGGGTAAGTAATCTATACATTGCATTTTACGAATCAGTTACATACGATCGCCGATCTGCATTTTTACTGAGTTTTTTTTTTGAAACTAGGGCATAGATTCCTGTGACCTGTTACGTATGCGAGACATATTACCGCAGCAAAAAATTCAAGCTCCGAGCATATTTTTGCCACCGGAAGTGGCATCTGATTGTAATTGTAATCCTGAGTGAGTAAATTGATACTTTAGTTTAGAATTATTGCGATCATTTCGTCACATTAATTTTTTAATTTCATCGTTTAGTGTATTCCGGTGCACGTTGACGAAAATACCAGAAACAAAAAGTTTGCTAGATAAATCAAGACTACCCCTGGGTATTCTTCTTCATCCATTCCGTGATTTAACAGTGAGCCTAAAGTTATACTTTTTGTTGAAATTTTTTTATTTAACAATTTTCTAACTCGATAAAATTTCAGCATTTATCTGTGATTCAATGCAGTACGATAGTCAGATGTAGGTCTTGCCGGACGTACATAAATCCGTTCGTTTACTTTATCGATAATAGACACTGGAAGTGCAACTTATGTTTCAGAGCTAATGATTGTAAGTTTGAAGTTTCTAAAATTATATTGCAGATAATCTATCGAAAAATATTTTAATCGAATTTATATTTCAGTACCAGATGACTTCAGGTATAACCCGGTTACAAAAATGAACGACGACCCTTTACGTCGACCAGAAGTTAAAAACGCTACCATAGAATTCATTGCTTCTTCAGAATACATGGTGAGAATCGATTTAACTTGACTAAAATTTGAAAAAGAATATGAAATAATGATCTGATATTTCAGGTGAGGCCACCGCAACCAGCAATGTATCTTTTCATCCTCGATGTATCTCGTATTGCCACTCAAACCGGATACCTTTCTGCTGTATGTGAAGTTCTATGTTCAAATCTGAGCAAATTACCTGGAGATACGCGTACGTCAGTTGGATTTATAACCGTCGACTCAGCAGTACGATTTTACGATTTAGGAGAAATGTTGAATCAACCCCATGAACTTATAGTTACCGATGTAGACGGTAAATTGACAGATTTCATTTACTCTGCTTCCATACGAAAAAACAAAATATTAACAAATTAATTATTTTTAGATATTTTCATTCCATCTCCGGAAAATTTGATCGTTAATTTGCACGAACAATTCGAACTGATAAAAGATCTACTAGAACAGATCCCAGAAAAGTTTAAAGAATCGTACGACACCAATTGTGCTCTCGGAGCTGCGTTACAAGCTGCATATAAATTAATGGTACGTGTTCAATATTTTAATATTTTTGGTCGATTTTTTTCTCAATATTCTAATTTATAGGCACCCACTGGCGGCAGAGTAACTGTTTTCGTATCGTGTTTGCCAAATTACGGACCGGGAGCATTAAAACCACGTGAAGATCCCAGTCAAAGAGGCAACAATAAGAGTTCGAATTTAAATCCTGCTACAGATTTTTACAAAAAATTAGCGTTGGATTGTAACAGTCAACACGTGGCTATTGATTTATTTGTCGTAAATGCTCAATTTGTCGATTTAGCAACAATAAGTACGTGTTTCTATTACGTGATTTAACCTAAATTTGATGGCTTCCAATAATGTTGATATTTGTTATAGGCGGTATATCTCAAGTATCGGGAGGATGCATGTATCATTTTCCTTTATTTAATAGTAAAAATAACAAAGACGTTGAAAAATTGATCAAGAATTTCGAACGTTATTTGACAAGAAAAATTGGTTTCGAAGCTGTAATGCGAATGCGTTGTACTAAGTGAGTCAATCTTTATTACTCAAATTTCGAAATGAATTTTTGAATTGAAATATATTTTCTTATTCAGAGGCTTATCGATTCATTCATTCCATGGGAACTTCTTCGTACGCACAACCGATTTATTGGCACTCCCTAATATTAATCCGGATGCTGGATTTGGTATGCAGGTATCAATTGATGAAAGCCTGTCTGACCTGCAAACTGTCTGTTTTCAAGCTGCGCTATTGTATACATCCAGTAAAGGTGATCTATCTGCGATGTTGAATTTTTCGAAGTTACATGTTACATTATTTATAATATTTTTCATGTTAGGTGAAAGAAGAATACGAGTTCATACGCTGTGCTTACCAGTTGCCAATAATTTACACGATGTTTTACTATCTGCCGACCAACAATGTATTGCTGGACTGTTAGCGAAAATGGGTCAGTACATGAGAATCCATATAACATGTACACATCAAAATTCTACATGTATACTCACCTGGATGTTTATTTTCCAGCTGTTGACAGGTCATTACAATCGTCGGTGGCAGATGCCCGAGAGGCGTTTGTAAATGCTGTCTGTGATATTTTAAGCACGTATAAGATGGTCATTTCATCTGGTCAACCGGGATCGTTATTTGCTCCAAATAATTTAACCATTTTCCCTCTTTTCGTGTTAGGATTAATGAAAAGCGTAAGTTTGAAGATTCAATCTTCAAAACATATTTGAAATTATTATTTTATCGTTTTATCGTAGGTCGCTTTCCGCCTGTCCCAAAATACAAGAACGGACGACAGAGTATACGCCATGTATCAAATGAAGTGTGCTCCTTTAGATCGACTCGTGCAAATTATTTATCCAGATTTGTATCTTTTAGTTAATCTTAGTGAGCAGGTAGGTTATTGAATTCCATGAATGATTATACTCTCAGAAAGGGGTTTTACTAATGAAATATACCTAATTTACAATATTCTAGCCTCAACAAGAAGTCGAAGGCAAAGTAATCCCAATGCCAAGTATATTGCAGTTATCTGCTGAACGCGTCGACAGCACAGGGGTATACTTGTTAGATGATGGAGATTCCTTAGTTATTTTCATCGGCCACAACGTGCCACCATTAATGTGTCAGAATTTATTTGGCTATTCGACTTTTGCTGTGATTCCGGACGATTTGGTGAGTCAATTTTACATGATGCTATATATAGCTGAAAAATTTCTTCAACACGTACCTAATGAGTGAATTATACATTTTAGGATAATTTGCCTAGTATTGAATCAACTGAGAATAAATTGGCTAATGCATTTATAAATTATTTACAATCGAAAAAACCAAATGAAGTCGTCGTTTATGTTATCAAGTAAGTAATGAATTTCAGTTTAATGATAATGATTTGTTAATAGAACAATTGAAAATAATAAATTGTTTTTCAGAGATACGAATACGATGCGAACTAAATTTTTCGAACGGCTCGTCGAAGATAAAACTGAATTCGGAATTTCTTATTATGAATTCTTACAAAACGTTAGCTCCCAAATGAATTAAAATGGTGTGTTTTATATCACTTACTTTGAGACCTTATCGCAGTGATTACATATATTGATCTTAATTTTACAGAATTCTATGTCGTGAAACTTCCACCATCGTGTTCTACGTCTTGTAAATCTTTAAATCGAAGTGCCTCTTTATTTTATCGAACACACGTCTTTTTTAAAAATTTCTTTTCAGCATTTAATTCTTCATTTTATCTGAAGTTATCGAGTATTTGTGTAATTGAAGAGATGAACGGTCAACACGACTGCTTGATAGTGCAGTCCAATTACTTATTGCTGTATTTTATTAATATTATTGAAACAGTTTGCTGACGGTTATTAGGTGTATAAAAATTTTACGATTGTAATGTATAAATGTATCTATTTTATCATTAGTGTAGATCTATGTTATTTACTACCATAATATCGTTGTACATTCGAAAAGGAATTATTTATTTTAGCTTATCAATATATTGTTATGAGGAAATGTGTTATTTTATTGTAATGAAATAAAAATCAATCGATGAGTTATTATCTTTCCAAAAAATTGAATCTTTTTAAGAACGGAATACTTTGATTCTAATGACAATCTCCTCATAAAGAGACAACTATCAGCTGAAATAAAACACAAATTTAAATAACAAACTGTATATTGAAATACTAATATATAACAAACTACATAGATCGTGATTTTATTCAAACAATTCGTCGTCTTCTCCTTCTGGAGGTAAACCTAATTCTTCATCGGTAAATGAGCTTGGGTCTGGTGGTTGGAAATCCAAGTGCCCAATTGCCGTAGCCGGATCATACCAAAGATTATAAAATGCCCAGGTCCATATAATAGTCTGAATGGTGGTGATATATTTCCATCTTATATTGGTCTCGGGAACGGGGTGAATAGCGTTGCGATAATTACCTCCAGATTCAGCATAATGGTAAGCTCTACGAGGTGAGAGATTACTCGGAACGACGCATCGATTTTTCAATAGATTCGATCGAATACGAGGAGCAATCACTCTTAACGAAGACATTTAGAAAAAGACTTTCATTCAGAACGTTAAACAATATTACTGGCGTTCGGAATCGAATTATGCTGAAAAAAACACAAGAGCGCAATCGAAAATCACATAAAAATGTCCTTTTTTCGTCTTTACCAATCTAATCACCACTCACCACTGATGATTTCGGAAATAAACATTTTCGATAGTCAGCTGGATAAAACCAGATGAAAGTCAAACGATTCTAGGAAAATGTACTTCAATGAAAGTATGGTGATACAACACCTTAAAATTGGTTTTGACTTTTTCAAAATTTAATAGAAGGGGAAGAGAGAGGAAAATATTGTTGTTGGAAGGAAGGGAAGAAGGGGGTATGTGTTTATCAATATCAACTATTCAACTTTTTATTTTAATTTTATCACGAAAAAATTTTGGCGAGTAAGTTTTCTTTGTGCTTCAAATTTTACCAAAAAGTTTCTGTCGAGTTGAAATATTTTCTTAATTCATTGTGTATCTGACGAAAGAAGAGAAGTATGTTTTCCAATAACTCAAATCAAACCAAGGATTCAATGAATACGTCATCAAAAGCGGTGAAATTTGAAGAAACACTATTGACAGAGCAACAGAAAAGGGATATTAAGGAAGCTTTCAATCTTTTCGATTACGAAGGACAAGGAAAATTGAAAACTAAAGAATTGAAAGTAGCCATGAGAGCTTTAGGCTTCGAACCAAAACGAGAAGAAGTAAGAAAAATTTTACAAGACATGAATCGAGAAGGAAGTGAATTTCTCAGCTATAACGATTTTGTCATAATCATGTCTCAAAAATATTCGGAGAAAGATGTAATGGATGAAATTCGAAAAGCTTTTCAATTATTTGATGACGATAATACCGGATACATTACTATCAAGAATCTGAAAAGAGTAGCCGAAAAATTGGGTGAAAAATTCAAAGACGAAGATTTACAAGAAATGATAGAAGAAGCGGATAAAGACGGAGATGGTGCCATTTGTTTGGAAGAATTTGCTTTTGTAATGCAAAAAACCAATTTGTACTAGGTAAGGATGATAAGTATTGCATGTCTTTTTGAAAATTTAAACGGTTTTTATCACGAGTGTTACGAGAATTTTTTGTGTTCCACAATTTTCTATCATTCCATATGGTTTGTCTAGTCTTTACTTTTTTTTATTACAATGATGTGTATGTTATCGTAGGTTTGTTTGTGAATTATAATACATCTTTGTACTTTAAACAGTTGTTCTCATTCCAATAATTTGTATCAACTAACTGAAAAATTGATGTATTAATATAAAATATCACAATTTCGTAGCAGCAAAACTACCTACACAAAGTAGTTTATTCGTTCCAAATTATCTGCTGACAAATATGCATTCGATGAAAATACAAGTTTCTAACTAAAGTAAAGTTTCCAAATCGCTGACCCTTTGAAATAAAAATTGACTCAAAATTAGTGTACTACTTGCAAGTAATATCTTCGAAAATGAATGAAAGTATAACCGATGTCTGAATTATAAGTCATTCACCTATTTCCAAAGGAATGAAGAGCACTATTTAAGGTTTCCACATCTTGCAAATTATGATAAAAATTAAACATCATTTGTTGTATTCCTTCGACAAGGGATGTATTGGTTCGAGCTTTCTCTTTTATAATTTCATTCATGTGATCAAATTCCAAAAAAATATTTTCCACGTCCAAACTATCCATTTCTAAAGATGAATCAGCATGTGAAAATGAGGCACCAACGAATACAGTTTCTGCTTCGATTTGTGAATTCGAATCCATCACTACTTCCAGATCAGTGCATGAAGTAGATTTTTCAGCATCAGATAGAGGCAAATCAATCATATAGTTTTCTTCAGTTGGTGATAAGGAGGAATTAGAATCTTCAGACTTATTTAAAACAATTATTTCAGTATTAATATCGGAAGAAATAGAAAAAGAATCGGAAATGCAGTCCAGAGAAATATCTTCAATTGTTTCTCGTTTGAAAGGTTCGACTTTAGGTAAAATGAATTTAGAAGAATTGTTGCATGAACTGGGTGTCTGGGAAACGTTACTTCGAAACACCGGAAAATCATCTACTTTTCTTAATTTAGGAACAGTTGTAAATACGATTTTTGAATTTTTCGTTTTTACGTTTGATATATCTGCAGTATAAGGAATATGGATAACATTCATTGATGGCGTGTGACGATTATTTTCGTTGGCTGCACTGTAATCATGGCTAGATAAATAATTTTTGATTGAATCGTTTTCGTTATCTGTAGAGTCAACAGAATCGTCCTCAACGGCCGAAAAAAAATCGGTCTTTGTATCTATGTGATTTTCTTCTTCAATCGTTTCATGAACAGCATTCGACTCTTCAAACATTTTGCAGGCAATATTCGATTCTTCAGCTGCTTTCGTCTCGTTTTCAGATGTCTCACGACAATCAGAAAGTTGCTGATCTTTTCTTTTGAAACAAGTTCCGCGATAGTTATACACCCATGATTTATTCGGACAAATTCCTCTGTCGCCTATTATCCCTGAATAGTCGTCACCGTATTGTTGTTCTAGATCTTTTTTATGCTGTAGTAAGGCTTGCGAAGGGGTCATACCAGACATAAACATATCTCTAAATTTTTTCTTCACTTCTTCAGTTGGTTCTCGGAATTTCAACACTTCCAAGCCATCTAGTACGTGATTATGTATATGGATTAGTCTCACCTCTGCATAATTTCTTCTGCAAAACCAAATAATTTCAAATTCATTAAAATAAACTAAAATTTTAATTTAAACTATTCCTTACTACTATTCATAGAGAAGGAACAGTAAAATTATTCTGCATTGCTTACACATCAGAACTAAGAGCGAATAACTTCAAAGCTATTGAAGCTTGACATTTTGTATGTTTGGCGCTGACATGTGTACTACCGGCTTTTGGTTTTGTGTTATGATGACAACCATATTTAACCTAAACAGATAGAATTCATATAACATTGGAAATTTCTAAATACAAAGTCCTAGTGTTACGTACGTGATATATAACGTTTGATTTCACAGTACGATGGACTGAACGTTTTCTCAGCGTGATTTTATTTTTATACTGAAATTCATTAATCCATTTTTCAACTTCTGCTCGATTTTTTATAGACATAGTAAATTTAGCTTTGAAATGTTCTTGCGGCTCGTTCAATACTGAGTACCAGATAACGTTCAAAGAATTTGTCATTTTTGGTAGAAGATTCTGAATGAAGAAAAACAACAATAAACAAAATCGGTAACAAACAAATAAATCTAAACGAATAGGACTTACTCTCAAAAATTGATAATTATCAGTTTCAGACAGATGCCTATACCTCATATGATGCTTCAAAAGATCTTTTTTCTGAAAAAGTTCTCCACATTCACCGCATTCGTACGGGTTGTCGATTTTTTCGTCATCGTCGCCATGTCTATTTTTTCTATGCGCTCTCAAGGAGGCTTGATCATTAAATGCTGCCGTACAAGTGTTACATAGAAAACGAACGCCGTACTCGAGTTTATTTTCGTCGATTTGATGGATACCCACTTGATGGCGTTTCAAATTTGTTTTACGTGAAAACGTTAACGAACAAATTAAACATGTGTAATCAGTACCCTGAAAAAATTTATTTCAATTATAAAAACACACTTGTAAATAGATATACATAAATTCATTTCAAAATGCTTACTTTTCGTCTAAGGTTCATTTGAACTCGATGAATATTTCGAAGGTGTTTCCTCAAGTTACTCATTTGGGTGAAGGTGTTCGAGCAAACATAGCATGAGAAGACTTTAGGCTGCAATGAAAAATTAATTCATGAATAATAAATTGGGAGAGTACACTAGAATTTTTAAAACAGACGTACTTTCTTCAAAACCCTATTGGAATGAGTATTGTGCATAAATATAACTGACATTATGAATGATTTATCACGTGAAAAGTCAGAAAATATGCGATATTGAATGGTATCCGTAATTGAAAACTTTAAAACGATCGCACCGCAAAAATTTTTGAATCAACACTATCAGCTATGTAGTAGGATCAAAGTAATAGTAGGATTATAATATATTCTGCAAAGGATGTCATGTCTTTTGTTTTGAAACTTGATCAATGATCACTTCAACATTTAGGATCAGTTTTGTATATAGTTTTGTAATATCGAATCATCTGATGATCGTAAAGATTGCAAAAGAAACTCCACTTTTGATAAATAACGTGAAAAAAATGAAAAAATTCAAAAAATTCGAACTTCGGAAATTACAATGAACTTTTTTATCACTATCAGTCAGGAGCTTTTTCGCTTTTTCAAACTTTTAACTTTTTTAGCATTTGGATGATGTCAGTGGAGCTGTATTATTTTTTTTAAATCGTAAAGTTTAGTAGTGAAGTCTATTGAAAAAATTTTGCAACGTGTTCTTCGAATCGTTTTAAACGAGACGTTAGTTTTAGCAAATCGAGAGTCAATTTTTTGAGGTGAAAAATGAAAAATTCGTACTTCTTCGGGAGACTTTAAGCCTGATTTATACTGGCACAGAATTTGTCAGTGAAAAGTTAAAATATTTTAACTTTTCATTGAAAAGATAGGGAATCGTTCAGTGCCTTATTATAAACGCTTCTGTAAGAAAACACAGATTCAACTTTTTCAGTGACAAATTCAGTGCCAGTATAAATCAGGCTTTAGTTTTCGACACACTAAACACATACGTGACTCGTAAACGCGTAAAATGACATTTTTTATTTTTAAACATTTTTTTTTGTAGAGTAAACGCGGGAATAAAAATAAAAACTATCTGAGCATTCTGTTTAGACGTCGAAGTCGAACGCTGAATTTATACGAGATACGACTATGAAGATTTTTTTCTATTTTTTGTATAATAAACGCGTGAATAAAAACGAGAAACGTAATGACTATCTGAATCTGAACATTTGAAGAGATACGCAGATGCTGCGTCCTGCTATCCCTTTACCCGCTAACTCTGTGCAATAGGCTTTTGGGCCCAAGGTGCGAAAAGGAGAAATGAAAGATGGCGTGAACTTGAATAAATGTATTTAACGAGGCGCAAAAAAACATGCAACTTAACTGTACGAAATACACAACGAATACTAAAATTACGGAGCTGGCGGTTACGAAGTAAACCGCCGAAACACAACTACGACCTCTGTGGCGA